>OZ021727.1:85234946-85379946 GCA_963978545.1 Linyphia triangularis | reverse complement strand
TTAGGGCATTGTGATGGCACAAACACTTTTGAAGGATATTTTCTGTAGAATAAGATATGGCAGTTCTTCGGAAATGACGGTTTGTGTCGTAAACTTGCCGCTAATTAGTTTTGGGTCATTTTGAAACAAAAGTTCGTAAATTATTAGTTGCGAAGTAGATGAGTTTGCATAGTGTAGTTGGAAGAGTGTGGGTGTGAAATATGGAATCTTTTTTTTTTACCATTTCAGTAGTCGACTATGCATATGGTAGTTGGAAGAATGTGAATTTGAAATCTGGAATCTTTTATACCATTTCATTAATCGACTATGCATAGGGTAGTTGGAAGAATGTGAATTTGAAATCTGGAATCTTTTATACCATTTCATTAATCGACTATGCATAGGGTAGTTGAAAGAATGTGAATTTGAAATCTGGAATCTTTTATATCATTTCAGTAATCAACAATGCATAGGGTAATCAGAAGAGTGTGAATTTAAAATTTGGAATCTTGTATACCATTTCAGTAGTCGACTATGCATAGGGTAGACGGTAGAATGTGAATTTGAAATCAGGAATCTTTCATACCATTTCAGTAGTCGACAATGCATAGGGTAGACGGAAGAGTGTGAATTTAAGATCTGGAATCTTTTGTACCATTTCAGTAGTCGAAAATGTAAAGGGTAGTTAGAAGAGTGTGAATTTGAAATCTGGAATCTTTTATACCATTTCAGTAATCGACAATGCATAGGGTAGTCGCAAGAATGTGATTTTGAAATCAGGAATCTTTTATACCATTTCAGTAGTCGACAATGCATAGGGTAGAAGGAAGAGTGTTAATTTAAGATATGGAATCTTTTGTACCATTTCAGTAGTCGAAAATGCAAAGGGTAGTTAGAAGAGTGTGAATTTAAAATCTGGAATCTTTTATACCATTTCAGTAGTCGACTATGCATAGGGTAGACGGAAGAATGAGAATTTGAAATCGGGAATCTTTTATACCATTTCAGTAGTCGACAATGCATAGGGTAGACGGAAGAGTGTGAATTTGAAATCTGGAATCTTTTATACCATTTCAGTAGTCGACAATGCATAGGGTAGACGGAAGAGTGTGAATTTAAAATCTGGAATCTTTTATACCATTTCAGTAGTCGACAATGCATAGGGTAGACGGAAGAGTGTGAATTTAAAATCTGGAATCTTTTATACCATTTCAGTAGTCGACAATGCATAGGGTAGACGGAAGAATGTGAATTTGAAATCAGGAATCTTTTATACCATTTCAGTAGTCGACAATGCATAGGGTAAACGGAAGAGTGTGAATTTAAAATCTGGAATCTTTTATACCATTTCAGTAGTCGACTATGCATAAGGTAGTCGCAAGAGTGTGATTTTAAAATCTGGAATCTTTTATACCATTTCAATAGTCCACTATATCGTTTAGTTTTTGAAAGAAGTGTTTTTTCTTCAAAACATAAAGTTATTTGAAATGGATATAAAATGTATGGAATAAATTAACTAATTTTCAGTAAAATTTAGCAAGTTAAAATGCAGTTGAAATTCAAAGTATAAACTCAATATTAATAAACGTAAATACACAAAAAAAAATGCAATGTGGGGGGAATCAAAAACTAGTCCACCATTTTATAGTTTTGAAATTTTGATCTTATTTGTGACTCAAGTTGCCATCAACCAATCGAGTTGAAACTTGGCAGACAAACTTTTTGTCGAAGGTAATGCATTCTATCAATTTTTGAGGGCTGTCACTGTCACTAAAAAGCTGGCTTTTACTCACGCTTCTTTTGACTTTGGGATTACTATTGAAAGCACTTGGAAGGTAAATCATTATTATGCAGAATAACATCAGCCTAAATTAGCCACTAGTAAAACGTTAAAACACCCTTTCTTTCCGATAATAAACTTTCATCTTTACTTTTTTCATTTCTTTGCTTTCCTAAAGATTGATATCCATGAATTAAAATATAAAACATTAACTTCGATTTCATGGGTTTGTGTACGGCGTGAAATCTGTGGAGGGCTAATTAACCCACTTGCCATCATCCAATCGAGCTGAAACTTGACAGACAGACTTTGTATCGAAGAAAATGTATACTATTAAGTCTTAAGGTCTGTTACTGTTACTAAAAGGCTGTTTTTACACACGATTCTATTGATTTCGGAATTACCAATGAAAGCATCTGCCGTCATACAATCGAGCTGAAACTTAGCAGATAGATTCGTTGGGAATGACAATTAATTCAACGAAATATTAGGTACTAAAAATAGTTAGTGAATAGTTCAGAATGATGTTTTCTTCGCAGTGGTCAAACACTACGAAAATTTGATCTGAGCTTTGCGATTGCCCATAAAAATTGGCAATGCATACTAAAAACTTAGTTTTTATGGGTTATATTTTTCTCTGGACACTTTACAAATTACAAAATAAAAAAAAAAATCGAAATACACATAAATAGTTTCTAAGGAAATCGTGATGTAAATCGGAAAGTAAAGGTGATCCTAACTTAAACTTATCTCGTGAATAAAGAATAGTGAAGTAAGTTAAATAATATTGGCTAGCATATATTTAGTTTTCGTGATTTCAGATTAGTGGTCCAACTGTCCTCGAGTTATAGTCCATAAACTCTGTCTTTCGTTTCTGGACTAGTCCACTGTAAATGGATTCCAAGGTCACCAAGTTATGAAAGGGTGGTAAAACTTTACGATGCTGTGCTTACGGTTTTCAAATCCCGAAAGGAAGATATCACTCCTGCAGGATTGCTTCTGGGTTCGAGGTTTATGGACAAGTGGGTACATTTACAAGCTTTGATTCTGAGTTTGATGTGTTTCAGTTCTATTTTTACTACGACCAATGTTGCATTTTCGTTATGAAGCAAATTCTAAAATGTTCTGAAGCATTGTTGAGTCAAATTTTTTATCAATTTTTTTTCTTATGTGTGCTTGCTCAAAAATGTTCCTCAACAGAAACTAAAATCTTTCTATAAAATTTAAAAAAAAAATTTTAAAAAAAAAAAAATAGATGTATTTTGAATGTAATAATGCTTCGACACTTTATCAAAATCATAATAAATATGTTTATTTTACACTTTTAAATATTTAGCTCGAATATGAAACAACTAGCTGAATACCCGTGCTGCAATACGAAATTTTACCATTAGCATTTTAGTGATCAAAAGACAATCATGTATTTTACACTTCAGACGTTAGCTCCCATTTCGATCCCGACAAATTGATTCATCAAAATAGGAACATTCTTTGTTGACATTTTTAACAAAATTTACAATTGTGAATAGTATATTGGAAAGAGACATTTGAATATCCCTCATTTAGAACGTTTAACTCCCTTCGGACCCTGTTTAATTACGTAATCGAGATTGCAATAGTTTATTGTGTTTATGTTTGCTCTTAGTTCTAATTTTCACAGTAGTAGCTGTATTGGAATTGAGACATTAAGATAATCCTCGTATAGTTTCAATGTTGCGTCGACTTTTCATCCCTTAAAAATTCGTTAATCGATTCTGGAATAACTAATTTTTTTTTTACATTTGCCATTTTAACATTTGCACCAAATATCAGAGTTATGACTACATTGGAAGAGGAACATTCGGATATCCCTCGTTTGGAACATTTAACTCATTTTCCACCCCTTAAAGTGGGTTAATTGAGATCGGAATAGCTTACTTTTTTTAAGTTTGTCTTTATTGATATTCGCACCAGTTTTCGTAGCTGTGACCATATTTGAAGTGGTACATACGAATATCCCTCGTTTGTAACGTTTAACCCCTTTTCGACCCCTTAAAGTGAGTTAATCGAGATCGGAATAGCATGCTTTTTCTATGTTTACCATTGTTGGTATTGTACCAATTTTCAAAATTGTGGCCATGTCAGAAGTGGACATTCGAATGTTCCTCGTTTGGAAAGTTTAACCCCTTTTCCAAGCTTTAAAGTGGGTTAATCGAGATCTGAGTAGCTTACTTTTTCTACGTTTGTCTTTACTGAGGTTGGTACCAATTTTCAGAATTGTGATGAAATGGGAAGTAGGACATTCGAATATCCTTCGTTTGGAAAGTTTAACCCCTTTTCGACCCCTTAAAGTGGGTTAATCAAGATCAGAATAGCATGCTATTTCTATGTTTACTGTTGTTGGAATTTGTACCAATTTTCAAAATTGTGGCCATATCGGATGTGGGACATTCGAATATTCCTCGTTTGGAACGTTTAACCCCTTTTTCCACCACTTAAAATGGGTTAATCGAGATCAGAATAGCTTACTTTTTCTGCGTTTGTCTTCTCTCTATATATAAGGCAAAGCCCTCACTCATTCACTGACTCACTCACTCACTCATCACTAATTCTCCCACTTCCCACATAGTCACAACTCTGAAAATTGGTACAAATATTAACAATTGTAAACATAGAAAAGTAAGCTATTCCGATCTCGATTAACCCACCTTATGTCGTGGGAAAGGAGTTAAACGTTCCAAACGAAGGATATTCGAATGTCCCACTTCCCATATGGTCACAACTCTGAAAATTGGTACAAATAACAACAAAGACAATATAGAAAATGTAAGCAATTCCGATCTCGATTAACCCTCTTTAATGGGTGAAAAATGGGTTAAACGTTCCAAACGAGGGATATCCGAATGACCTATTTCCAATGTTGTGACAATTCTGATATTTGGTGCAAATGTTAAGAAGGGCAAATATAGAGAAAATTAGTTATTAGTTAAAATTATTAAAAAGAGCCAAAGGGGGTTAAACGTTCTAAACGAGGGATATTCAAATGTCTCATTTCCAATATATTCTCAATTATAAATTTTGGGGAAAATTTCAACAAAGGAAAGTTCCTATTTTGATAATACAAATAGTCAGAATCAAAATGGAAGCAAACATCTGAAGTGTAGAATACATGAATGTCTTTTGATTGCTAAAAGGCACCTGGCAAAATTTCGTAGCGCAGCACGGGTTTTTCGCTAGTATTTTATATAAATGCTTGAAAATGTTTATACATATTTCTCTCATATGTTTAAGTACTTTAACTGGAGGAATAATCGATAAGTAGCATACTTTAAACAAAAGTAATAATTAGTCTAAAATTTTGAAATTTTTAAAAATATATTTTTAAAAAGTCATAATTATTTTAATTTTTAAAAATAATAAAAAATCTCGGGTTAAACTATTCAAAAGTATCTAAATATTATACTATGAAAGTTCCATAGTGATTGAAGAATTCGTTATTAAATGAGATGCCTCCAAAGTTGTTGAATTTAACATGGGCTCCTGCGGAGTTGCCGGACCCCCAAAATACCTTAGTTATCTAAAAAAAAGTTGTGAATTAAGATCTGAGACCTTCTACATTACTTATGACTTTTCTTTACGTTGGAAAAACCCGATCTATTTCCGAGAACTTCCGTGAAACTTCTTTCGACCGTCAAATCTTCATGAATTATTATATTTAGTTAGTTAGTTAGTTAGTTAGTTAGTTAGTTAGTTAGTTAGTTAGTTAGTTAGTTAGTTAGTTAGTTAGTTAGTTAGTTAGTTAGTTAGTTAGTTAGTTAGTTAGTTAGTTAGTTAGTTAGTTAGTTAGTTAGTTAGTTAGTTAGTTAGTTAGTTAGTTAGTTAGTTAGTTAGTTAGTTAGTTAGTTAGTTAGTTAGTTAGTTAGTTAGTTAGTTAGTTAGTTAGTTAGTTAGTTAGTTAGTTAGTTAGTTAGTTAGTTAGTTAGTTAGTTAGTTAGTTAGTTAGTTAGTTAGTTAGTTAGTTAGTTAGTTAGTTAGTTAGTTAGTTAGTTAGTTAGTTAGTTAGTTAGTTAGTTAGTTAGTTAGTTAGTTAGTTAGTTAGTTAGTTAGTTAGTTAGTTAGTTAGTTAGTTAGTTAGTTAGTTAGTTAGTTAGTTAGTTAGTTAGTTAGTTAGTTAGTTAGTTAGTTAGTTAGTTAGTTATCTAGTTAGTTAGTTTAGATTATTCTGTATTTAGTGATGTCGATATGTTTATAAAGATACAAAAGTAGGAAAGACTTGTGTACCTAGGACCACCATGTACCTAGTAAAGGCAGCCCTAGGTACAAAAGTCTCCTCTATATGTGTATTACTTTTTTTACACATACATTTTGCATCTAAAATTAATTAGATGTAACTTCAACTTTCAGTATTGAATTAAGTTTCTTTTAGAAAGGAAACATTTCACATAAAATACAGAATTCAATATAATAAATACACAATATTTAATATAAGCAGTGTTTATTTGGAACGAAAATTTCATAAAGGATATTCAAAATGTAACGAAAGTACAAAATAATACAATAAATTTTGTAAGCTTTCAACTAAAGTATGTTTCTTCTAAATAACACTATATTGAAATAGTTTTGTTGGCGGACAACAGTATCTCTTTTATATATAGCACAGAATATTTGATCAAATGAAATAAACATGAATTTCAAGATGCCCTTATCCATTTAATTGAATTTTTATTGGTACAAGGAATGCATGGGATAGCAATATTATTTTGCACCGAAACACAAAATATATTTTTCCAGTAAGAGGAAATAAAAAAAGATCTATTTATATGAAGATAGGAAATGAACATTAAATTACGCTAAAGAGGGGAAATTTTATATTAAGAAAAATAAAGCTGGGTGTATTATAGATATAAAAATATAAAATACAATTAAGGTATACATATACATTAGAAATTTCAAAATATGACTCAAGTCTGCATTTTTGTTTTTTTATTTTAAAATATTCCCAAATGCATTACCTTTAAAATAATACCATTTTCTTTCTGAGACTCAATTTACTTTTTAAATTACAGTGGGTTTTGTGAACCTGTTTTGTATCACGCTCATTAGTGTAGTAAACTTTGAACGCGTTTTCTGAAGAATGACATTTTGGTGTTATATGACTTTACGCCAACGGTCATAACTTCATAATAAATTATCCGATTTACAAAATTCTAATTTGGTTTTGAAGACACAAGTTAAGAATGTATTTTCTATGGAGAATCTAACATATATTGTTATAAATACATTTTTTATGAATACTTTAATCTTAATTCTTTGTTAAAAACTATATGTATTTTTTAAAACTTTTTATTTAAAAATTTATAATTAAATAAATATTGCAGCCGAATTCAAAATTCTCCATAGGAACATGTGTCAATATTATATATTTTATTTACAGTAACAATCATACCTCTAAGTTAATTACAAGTTTATTTATGTATGTTGTAATAATGTCCTAATTAGTCACTTTAATTGCAATTAGCCGATTAAAAAATTGACGGATCATTTTTGACATCATTTTTAATACCGATATTCTGACAAAAAGTTTGAAATTAGTAACTAAAAATTAAAGAAAATCATCTCAATTATATATGTATACCTTAAGAAAAAATATTTTTATTGGCACTCAAAATATATTATTTTGCTAAATCATGTCATATGTAATAACTGGTATTTGTAAATGGCAAATAATAATGAGGTTTTTCAGAAACACTCAGACAATTATTTAACAGTAGAAATCTTTTTTTTAAATTAAAAAAAATGTATTTTGAATGTAATAATAATTCTTGGGGCACTTTATAAAAATCATAATTTATGTGTTTATTTTATATTTTTGAATATTTAGTTTTAATTTGAAGCAATAAAGAACCACAATAATATACAAAAATATAGTTCCTATTGTAAACAATATAGATTTAAATACTAATATTTCATTTTTTTACTATTCAAATTCATGTTTATAAGGTATGTTTTGTAAATAAGTTAGCATGATGGAATTATTTCGTAAATTGTAATTTAACTTTATTATTAGAATCACATTGAAATATAACTTTATAAATCCCTTATATCGATTTATCGATTATTCGATTATTCTTTTTATCGATTTTTTCGATGGGAAAGAAATCTGCAGAAGTCTAATTAACCCCCTTGCCGTCATCCAATCGGGCAGAAACTTGGCAGATAGGTTCGATGTCGATGACAATGCATTCTATCAAATTGTGGGGCTGTTACTGTCACTAAAAGATTACTTTTACGGAATACTAGTAAAATAACTTGCCGTCATCCAATCGCGCTTTGAACAGCATTGAACCGACCATTGTTGAAACTCTTTCCTGATGCCATAAATATTTTCGATAAATAATTAATAAGATGACTTTATTCAGAAGAAATAAAAGATATTTGGATATTAGAGCATAAATGCACATTCATTTTTAATTAATAAATTTTGAAACGTAGTTTGCCGCACATTTTGCTGATAGTAATGTTTTTGATATCAGGGCTGTGTTAATGAATATAAAACGTGACAATTCATAAAGAGGATTTTTTATCATAAAAACTCCATTTTTATGGGTTATATTATTATATTTCTAAGAATATGAAAGTTTTAATGTAGTGGCATTGAGAATTAGCAATAAGTTCAAGAAATTTGTGAAAACTTGCCAAGAAAAGTTCAAACTATCACTAAAGGTACAGTATTATAATGTTAGAACAGTTGACAAGATGGAGTAAGTTAGGAAGTAACTCCTTAGAAATAACCGATCTTCTTTGAAACCGTATAATTTACACGAGTATATTTGTTATTTTAAGTTTTCAAGTGTGAAAGTTACAGAGAAGTTATAAAGGAAGTTTTAAATTTGTCTTTTAACTTGTATCACTGTTCAGCAGAATTTTGTTTACGCTTTCACTATAAAATATTACAAATAGTCTTGATTTAAGGTATACGTATGGGCTTCAAATCGCAAAACTCGCAAAAATCGGGGAAGATTTGTAAGGTCGTAAAAAACAAAAGCAAAATAAAAACAATACAAAAGAAGTTAATCCTATGATGGAAGAGCATACTAAAAAGGAAATATATAATAATTAGTATAATAATAACAGTTGTTTTTTTATATAAAAAATACAATTTTAAAAGTTATTTTCAAATTGTAGTTTTTTCTATTTTGCATTTCATTCAAACTGTAATAATTCCAGTTTAGATAATATTTTTTGAAATTTGTTTTATGCTATATAATCTGCATACATTGTTGAATGTTTTGACCCTAAATACTAAGTGATTTGTAAATAAATATTTTTTTAATTGAATTTCAAAGATAAGATTCTGTATAAAAATACTTGGATTTTTCTAATAGATTCAGTTAAAGCAAGATATCACAAAATATACACACTGTAAAATTCTGTTTATAGGGTCAAAACATAGAGCAGGGTATCCCGCATTATTGAGCACCAAAATTGTATCTGTGGGTGAATTAGAATTTTGGTCATTTCCATTTGAAATTAGCCTAAATAGTTGATTAAATGTTAATTAATTATTAAAATTGAAAATATTAAAAAAAATATATATATTGGAAACAGTTTAACAAATTATGTACTTTTCAAGGTGCAAAGGTCTAATTTTTAAATTGAAAATTTAAAAAAAAAAAAAAAATTGAAACCTTTACGTATACCTTAACACTTCGTTATAACCATTGTTTCAATTAAGATATTCAGTTATATGAAACATGTATTGTGCTTTTATTTTCTCTATTTTTGTCTTTCTTCCGTAATTATTTCTGTTAAGTTAGTTTCATCGTAATCTTCTTTCATTTTTTTTTTTTTTTTTTTTTCCAAAAATCATCTTTTTTTCTTTCATCCTCTTCTGCTTATCATCATCATCATCTTTTTTTTCTTCTTTAACTAAAGAGAAATTTGCTTAATATAAACGTACATCATTGAGTTTATACTGCCATTTTCAAGTTTTATTTAAATTTTAGATAATATGAGTGTTTTGAACAAATATTATAAAACAAGCTTTAAAAGGATTATATTCTAAAATACAAGGGAAAATTTGGAATATGATGAAAAAATACCCACCCGAATTTTTGGCTTTATATGAAATTGAAAAGATGGGACATTTGAAAAATCTACTTCAGTAAGAATATCCTTTTGCCCTATTCTAGAAAATGCCGTACTCATCAAATTTCTCTCGCCTACTATACAATAACAGAACTATTTTGACTTAAAAAAGAAACTGATATAATCTGTAGTTCGTGTACTGGCTTCTGTTGAAGTTTATTTCAAGTTTTTATCCCATATTTACTACCATGATTTTAGAAACCTATTGTGTAGCGCCCAGAGACAAAACGCCCTTCTAAAAATGCTCCTATTCTAAAAAATGCCGCCCCTATTCTAAAAAATGCCGTACTCATCAATTTTCCCTCGCCTACTATACAATAACAGAACTATTTTGACTTAAAAAAGAAACTGATATAATCTGTAGTTCGTGTACTGGCTTCTGTTGAAGTTTATTTCAAGTTTTTATCCCATATTTACTACCATGATTTTAGAAACCTATTGTGTTGCGCCCAGAGACAAAACACCCTTCCAAAAATGCTCCTATTCTAAAAAATGCCGCCCCTATTCTAAAAAATGCCGTACTCATCAATTTTCCCTCGCCTACTATACAATAACAGAACTATTTTGACTTAAAAAAGAAACTGATATAATCTGTAGTTCGTGTACTGGCTTCTTTTGAAGTTTATTTCAAGTTTTTATCCCATATTTACTACCATGATTTTAGAAACCTATTGTGTTGCGCCCAGAGACAAAACACCCTTCCAAAAATGCTCCTATTCTAAAAAATGCCGCCCCTATTCTAAAAAATGCCGTACTCATCAATTTTCCCTCGCCTACTATACAATAACAGAACTATTTTGACTTAAAAAAGAAACTGATATAATCTGTAGTTCGTGTACTGGCTTCTGTTGAAGTTTATTTCAAGTTTTTATCCCATATTTACTACCATGATTTTAGAAACCTATTGTGTAGCGCCCAGAGACAAAACGCCCTTCTAAAAATGCTCCTATTCTAAAAAATGCCGCCCCTATTCTAAAAAATGCCGTACTCATCAATTTTCCCTCGCCTACTATACAATAACAGAACTATTTTGACTTAAAAAAGAAACTGATATAATCTGTAGTTCGTGTACTGGCTTCTGTTGAAGTTTATTTCAAGTTTTTATCCCATATTTACTACCATGATTTTAGAAACCTATTGTGTAGCGCCCAGAGACAAAACACCCTTCCAAAAATGCTCCTATTCTAAAAAATGCCGCCCCTATTCTAAAAAATGCCGTACTCATCAATTTTCCCTCGCCTACTATACAATAACAGAACTATTTTGACTTAAAAAAGAAACTGATATAATCTGTAGTTCGTGTACTGGCTTCTGTTGAAGTTTATTTCAAGTTTTTATCCCATATTTACTACCATGATTTTAGAAACCTATTGTGTAGCGCCCAGAGACAAAACGCCCTTCTAAAAAATGCTCCTATTCTAAAAAATGCCGCCCCTATTCTAAAAAATGCCGTACTCATCAATTTTTCCTCGCCTACTATACAATAACAGAACTATTTTGACTTAAAAAAGAAACTGATATAATCTGTAGTTCGTGTACTGGCTTCTGTTGAAGTTTATTTCAAGTTTTTATCCCATATTTACTACCATGATTTTAGAAACCTATTGTGTAGCGCCCAGAGACAAAACACCCTTCCAAAAATGCTCCTATTCTAAAAAATGCCGCCCCTATTCTAAAAAATGCCGTACTCATCAATTTTCCCTCGCCTACTATACAATAACAGAACTATTTTGACTTAAAAAAGAAACTGATATAATCTGTAGTTCGTGTACTGGCTTCTGTTGAAGTTTATTTCAAGTTTTTATCCCATATTTACTACCATGATTTTAGAAACCTATTGTGTAGCGCCCAGAGACAAAACGCCCTTCTAAAAAATGCTCCTATTCTAAAAAATGCCGTATTCATCAATTTTCTCTCTCCTACCATGCATTAACAGAAATATTTTGACTACAAAAAGGAATTGATATAATCTGTAGTTCATGTATTGGCTTCTGTTGAAGTTTATTTCAAGTTTTTATCCCATATTTACTACCGTGATTTTAGAAACCTATTTTGTTGCGCCCAGAGACAAAACGCCCTTCGTTGTTACGTTCTTCATTGTAAAGTCAAGTGGGTTGTTCTTAGTGACTTGCAAAGTTTATATACCCACATGACTCACATTACAATTATGAACAGCCTCACCGCCATTCAAATACCTCGTAACCCAAAAATTAGGCATTTGGGGGATTGTATAAGTTGTTTTTAAATCCTTTTTATTATTAAGAATTTTTCAGAGGCTTTCATAGCTTTACAAAACAAAATGGATGATTTATTCTTCTCCAATATTCTAGTAGGGGAGCCCAAGAAGCTAAATGGGGATTTATTCGAGCTTCGTGGGGATCTTTTGGATAGTGAAGATTAGATGCTAAAAAAAAAAAAGGTTATATGATGTGGGGTACAGATTTTCATAAATGTAAAAAAAAAAAATAGTCACAAACAAATACTTGGGTGCTTCAGATATTAATAGTGTATGCGCCCTACGTGTTTCTGATAACGGAGGAATATTAATCTGCCTGTTTGCATGGTGGGGGTGGCCGTACTAAGGGGTTGAAAATGGGGAGGGGGTGAATTTTTTCGAGCACGTCAGATATTCAGAAAAGATGTTAGGTAAACCCTAAAGGAGATCCTATTCAAAAGACTGACGATTTGGACGCGACCAAAAGTCATGGCTGTTTTTGGAAAATGAGAAAAAAAAAATCGTGACGTTGAAATACTCGACCTCGTCAGATTAATATACAGACATGGTTCAGCTTGTGTCCTTGTCGTGCTGACCCATAATCTGACAATTATGGGGAGCAATATCCTTAATCTGACAATAAACAAACCAAAGCGTTGTACACATACGAACATGAACGCGTTGTTGGGAATACATAATACATAGTTCTCAGCAGCTGCACACACCACACTTTATTAATGATTTTAACTACTTCGGCTTGTGGAAACCGGCAGATTATATTATATTCCCATGATCCTTGAATGATTTCCTTCAACAACAACTACAAAAAAAAAAACTCGAAAATGTCTAGGTGACGTGTTTTTTTTTGGCAACTTTCTGACTCCCCTATTTCTTTATGTCACTCGCAAATAGTCAGATTATTGAAATGCACACATTTCTGCATGTAATTAACTCACCTTGCTTTAATCTGACACGCTCGAGTTTTTCTAAGGATCGATTTTTTGTTACCATTCCGATCGGCTGCCCTAAACCCAAGACCTTATATAAAGGGTTCATGTATGGTGGGAGTACTTAACAGGGTGCAAGGTTTCTCCCCAAGGAGACTGTTAAGGCAAAAATTTCAAATTTTTAACTTAACAGGGTGCAAGGTTTCAAATTTCAAAACTTAACAGGGTGCAGGGTTTCTCCCCAAGGAGACTGTTAAGGCAAAAATTTCAATTTTTTAACTTAACAGGGTGCAAGGTTTCAAATTTCAAAACTTAACAGGGTGCAGGGTTTCTCCCCAAGGAGACTGTTAAGGCAAAAATTTCAAATTTTTAACTTAACAGGGTGCAAGGTTTCAAATTTCCAAACTTAACACAGTGCAAGGTTTCTCCCCAAGGTGACTGTTAAGGCAAAAATTTCAAATTTTTAACTTAACAGGGTGCAAGGTTTCAAATTTCAAAACTTAACAGGGTGCAGGGTTTCTCCCCAAGGAGACTGTTAAGGCAAAAATTTCAAATTTTTAACTTAACAGGGTGCAAGGTTTCAAATTTCAAAACTTAACAGGGTGCAGGGTTTCTCCCCAAGGAGACTGTTAAGGCAAAAATTTCAAATTTTTAACTTAACAGGGTGCAAGGTTTCAAATTTCCAAACTTAACACAGTGCAAGGTTTCTCCCCAAGGAGACTGTTAAGGCAAAAATTTCAAATTTTTAACTTAACAGGGTGCAAGGTTTCAAATTTCAAAACTTAACAGGGTGCAGGGTTTCTCCCCAAGGAGACTGTTAAGGCAAAAATTTCAAATTTTTAACTTAACAGGGTGCAAGGTTTCAAATTTCCAAACTTAACACAGTGCAAGGTTTCTCCCCAAGGAGACTGTTAAGGCAAAAATTTCAAATTTTTAACTTAACAGGGTGCAAGGTTTCAAATTTCAAAACTTAACAGGGTGCAGGGTTTCTCCCCAAGGAGACTGTTAAGGCAAAAATTTCAAATTTTTAACTTAACAGGGTGCAAGGTTTCAAATTTCCAAACTTAACACAGTGCAAGGTTTCTCCCCAAGGTGACTGTTAAGGCAAAAATTTCAAATTTTTAACTTAACAGGGTGCAAGGTTTCAAATTTCAAAACTTAACAGAGTGCAGGGTTTCTCCCCAAAGAGACTGTTAAGGCAAAAATTTCAAATTTTTCGATTTTTATATTTTAGTGGAAAAATATAGCCTGAAATTCTAACTTTCAGTACATACCTTACTTTTGCAGATCCGAGAAGAATTAAGAATATTATTTGAGTTTTCGTAAGCGCGCATATCAGAAATCGTCTGTTTTTCATTTTCTTAAATTGCATTTTTCTTTTCATGTGTATTTTAAGATTTTTACGGTATTCGATTTGTTCCTTGCAATTCAAAAGTTGATGTATTTTTTTTTTTAATTTGGTGATATTGTTTACGATACTGTTTTGAACACAATTGTGCATGGATTTTGGAATCTGGTAATTTTTTATTGTCTTACAGCAACTTTCCTAATGCTTCTGTTTAAAAAGTTAACATTTTTTGCCGTTGTACCAAAATTTTACTTTTAAATAACTAACCAATGAGTCAAATTCAAAATCCATGCATAATTATGTCAATATATATTCGATTAGCTTGTACAAAAAAATTGAGACAGATTGCAAAAAAATTGAATCGCAAGGAGCGTTTTTAAAATTACGAAAAAAACGCTAAATTTTTCAATAAAAATTTAATTTCTTGAAAAAAAATCAATAAAAATTTTTGATATTTTGGATTGTGTTTCATCTAATTGCTATTGAACTGCACAAAAAAAATTTATGAATTTTGGACAAAAATTGAAGAATTTTTGTTTTTGACTTAACAGTCCCCTTAAGTTATTCTGCCGCGCTTGAGTAAATCCCAAAATCCCTCTTGGGCTCCCTTACTATTCTTAACACAATAGCAGGCTAACTACACTAGACGGTAGATTTTCATCTTTCTCATACGCTTTCCGTCCATTGGTGATGTGAAGACGTTATGCTTGCAAGCATCTACTTATATCTTGCCACCGAACACCGCTCACCAAATCCTACAGCGGCTGTTTGCTTATGTTTCCGACCACATTCACCACAATTCAATTCAATTATGTGTTATTTTCATAATGGATAACTGGCCGACCAAACGGTACACTGTTAAAAATTTTGTTCCACCTTGCACCAAAAATTGGTTCCCATTTAGCTGCCACCAACATGTGGTGCTTAGTTTCACGATTTACGGCCGTAGTTTCCCGAAATCTCAAACTTGCTTCTATAACCCTGAGTTCATAAGCTCTGGGTCGAGAGCTTTGACCCGGGGTTAAAGAAACGGTAGTCTTCGGGATTTTTCAATGCGGAGCTTATGGACTCGAAGCTTATGAACTCGGAGTTGAAGGACAGCTTGCTATTGGTCTAGAAGTGTCATGTGATTTCCGTTCCCAGAATGCTTTGGTCTTGTGTTTATCTTGTAGTCTGTTGTCATCTTGTATTCTTGTAGTTTTACGTGATTTTAAAAGAAATTTAAAAATGGATTCACTTTTGCAAAAAAAAAAAAAAAAAAAAAAAAAAAAAAAAAAAAAAAAACGAGCCCTGTACACTCCGTATGAAAAAAATCTGTTGTTGGAGTTAATCCAACAACGGATTAGCATCATCGAATGCAAAGAAACCAACAAAACTTCGTTTTGCCAGAAGAACGCGACGTTTGTCGCTGTCACGGAAGCTTTTAATGCTTCCTTAAATATCCCAACAAAACGGTCTGTAAAACAAATCCTCGAGTGGTATAAAGCCAGCAAGAAAACTGCCAGTGGCAAAGTCGTCAATTATCGTCAGAAGATGTGAGCCACCGGCAATTGCTCATCTGCAGTGGATATACCCTCCGGATTTGAAAACCGTTTAATAGTCATTATTATTCATTAATAATTCATTAATATAACCTTTTTCATTAATATTTAAATTAAGTTTTTACCTACAAACTTTGCAGGTTCTTTGTTGAAATAAACTATCCATGCAATTTCAGGCACAACAGGTAAAATATCAGAGGTTTTCATTTTCCAAAAGTAGCCAAGTAGAAATGACTGGGTGTCAAAACTGACTGATATATTTATAAAATAGAGCAGTGATTCTCAACTTTTTTTTTGTCGCGGCACACTTTTAACGATTTCAAAATTTGGCGGCACACAAAGAAAAAGATAAGTTTAAAAGTTGTTTACTTTACCTACCTATAATATTACCTATAATACACCTATTATACACTGTGTAAAATAGTTTATGATAATTATTTGGAATGTAAAATAAAATAATATAATATGTACTACAAAAACAACAGTACGTTTATTAAGGGATTAATTACAAATATACATTTCTAAAATTTGGCGGCACACAAAAGTGCCGCGGCACAGTGGTTGAGAATCGCTGAAATTGAGGCTAGGAAGTTTTCAAAACATAATATGCAAAGCCCACATGCATCCAAAGATAAAAATTTAGTAGGCTACAAATTTCCATCGTTGTTTCCTTCGTCAGCCTGTACCGCCGTTGAAAATCCAGGTCGTAATATAGCGAAAAATAATCGACACGTAATCTTGTTTTTTCCCCCTTCTGCTCTCTAATTTCTCTAAAAACTCCGAATCCTCTAGCAATATCAAATCATTCATGTTTAATTACTTTGCAAAGCAAGAGTCGAGACTGAAGCGCAAAACAAAACAAACGTCACAAATTTATCCTCTGCGCATGGGCAGGTTATGAAATTCAGTCTCAACCGTGCTCGGGAGGAGGGTTGACATTAGCTGAGTTTATGAACTCTAGGTTGACATAACTCGGTGTTGAAAATAGCCGAAGACTACGACTTTCGCTAACCCTCGAGTTGAGACCGGTTTTTGGGAGTTTGAGATCTTAAAACTCCGGGTTGAGAATTCGGGAAACTACGGCCGTTAATGGTGCAACCTCGGACCGTAAGCACCACTAAATCGTGAAACTAAGCACCAAATGTTGGTGGCAGCTAAATGGGAACCAAATTTTGGTGCATGGTGGACAAATTTTTTTAACAGTGTATAGTGGTTAGCGTGCTAGCTTCTAGACCGCGAGGTTGCGGGTTCGAGACCCGTGTTAGGCATGGGTGCTTGTAAATGTATGTTGGCTTGTCTGATGACGAATGTTTCGTCGCATTATAGCCCTCGTGTTGCTGACGGCGCCAGATAATCTGAAAACAACCAACCAACCAACGTAATGGATTACTGAAGTTGATTGTTGAGCATTCTTTTACTTTCAATTACCCATATGTATATTTACATAGGGTAATGAAAGTATAGCATTCGGTCAAAAAAAAAATTCGATTTTTTTTTTTTATGCCGTATTGAAACATCCTGATTTCAAAAAAGTGATATAGAAAAAATGTACTTCTGTGTGTGTGTGTGTGTGTGTGTGTGTGTGTGTGTGTGTGTGTGTGTGTGTGTGTGTGTGTGTGTGTGTGTGTGTGTGTGTGTGTGTGTGTGTGTGTGTGTGTGTGTGTGTGTGTGTGTGTGTGTGTGTGTGTGTGTGTGTGTGTGTGTGTGTGTGTGTGTGTGTGTGTGTGTGTGTGTGTGTGGCCAGCATAACTCTCGAACAAATTGAGCTACGATGTTCAAATTTGATATGAGGGTTAGTGGCGGCCATGGGATCAACCATTAAGGTTTTCGTCAAAATCGCGCATGCGCCTAAGGTAGCTGCCATTGAAAAAATCATGTTTTTCAATGATTGCTAAAAAACGGTTCTAACGATTTTAATAAAAATCGTTGTGGTAATGCCTCTTAAGTTGTTCTAAACATCTCCACCACCGAAATTCCTGTAAAAATGTTTAAATGGCGTAAAAAGTTGAAAAACGAATGCCTTCAACACAGAGTTCTCTTTCCTTGAGCATACCTCATCAACGATCGTTTTTTCTTCTCCTCTCTCAGTTTCACTTACAAGAAGGGATAATATAAGGATTATCGAAAAGTATATCGTCAAAATCATCATTTTAACCAATATATATATATATATATATATATATATATATATATATATATATATATATAGAGAGAGAGAGAGAGAGAGAGAGAGAGAGAGAGAGAGAGAGAGAGATTTTTTTTTTTTGTAAGACTTATACAAGAGTTATCGTAAAAAATATCACCAAACTGGCCATTTATTCTAAATAAAGGGTGAAAATATACAAACTGTAAATGACACAAATCCAAGTCAGAATTATAGTGTAATTGAAAGTTGTGCGATGTTCCACACCCCTAGTTTTTTTTAGTTTTAAGGTTAAATATATATCCTTAATTATACATCATTAATTCAGATGTCGTTTTCTAATAAAATACTAGTTATATACCTTTACAATCCATATTATGAAGTTTAGATTTCTGTACTTAAGTTTTTACAACAAGCTATAGTAAGTCCATATGGCGCTATTTACTACCATTATGTTGTAGCTAGCCGAATAAATATAAGCCAAAAAAAACAAGTTTTTAAAAAGGTCCTTTATATGCATCACCAATTTTTATATTCGTTAACACAGCTCCGATTCTGTAAACAGCGTGTGTTTGGTGTTTGCATCTAATTTTAAATATCAAAAACATTTCTATCAGCAAAATGTGAGGCAAACTACGAATCAAAATTTATTTATTAAAAATGAGCGTAAATTTTTTGCCCTCACATCCAAATATCCTTTATTTATTCTGATTAAAATAATTTTTATAATTTATTTACTAAGAAAAAATGGTAACAGGAAAGAGTTCCAACAATTGTCGGTTCAATGCTGTTCAAAGCGCGATTGGAGGACGGCAAGTTGGTTTATTAGTATGCCATAGAAGCGACCTTTTAATGACAGTCCCCAAAATTTGATAGAATGCATTGTCATCGACATGATAAAGGATCCTTCCCTATACTCGCTATGTTACTATCTTCTAGTCCCAGTGCATTTAGAAACTGTTCTTTGTATAATGGTTTTCATTTAATGTCTATGTATTATAAATGAAAATTGAAACAGCAAAAGACTACTTCAGGTGGAGAGCCATTGCATAGTTGTGATTCTGAAATTATAAGGAAATTAAAGGGGATAAAAAAAAATTTAAAAAAAAAAATTAAAAAAAAAAAAAAATTAAAAAAAAAAAAATAATAGATAACAAAATTTACATTTTACTCTTAGAATATTATTAACAAAACTAAGAAATGTTCCTCTTTAAAAAAAGGTAAAGGAAAAATATATTTTCTAAAAAAAAGTTTTCTAATTTGGCTTGTAACCTCCGTGGTTAACACAACCCATGGAGGGCTATAAATAAGTAGAAACAAGTATATTGCCAAGTTTAGAACATAACTTAAAAGACTGAGGATACACTGGCATTGCTTTTAGAGAAAAAATTGGCTATTAAATAAAAGTTAACGGCAAAAGTATTGTTATGAATTTCTGTATATTTGTAAATATTTCGTAGCATTAATTATGCAAAAAGATAAATTTATGTACACTTCGCATAAAGCAGTGCAAGAGTTCTTTACTTGGCTTGACTTAATACTTGATAACGAGTTTTACAGAGATAACGCTGGGAAGCGAGTTTTACAAGGAGCAGGGCATTTAACATTATGGTAATGGCAATCTCGCCAAATTGGCGAGATAGAGCCAAGCTGGCAAGCGGTTTTGGCGACTAATTTTTGTCGCCAAATTTGGCAAGAAATCGCCAAATGTCGCCAAACTTGGCGACCATTTGGCGACATTTTTGGTCCGCATGTACATGTATAGAACTTTTCGACTACGATCTGGAAAGTCTTCCAAATTTCTATCTCTGGAAGTTTCACGAAGGTTTAACTTTCCTATATAAGCCGGCCAAGAGATCGGTGGAGTTAGTTGAGTTCGTTAGTTGACAGGAATTACTGAGTGGAGATACTGAGTTAGCTATCTCTCAGTGAGCATTCAGAGTAGTTCTAAAGCGAACTGTATTGCATTGTCTTTTGAGGTGATTTATAGCAGTTGTGAAGTTTTTTTTTTTAACTGCTGTTTGAGCTCTATTGTGGTGTAAAGAACTGTATTGAGGTCTTCTAGAACGAAAAGCTCGGAGTTGTAAGAGTATCTGCGAAGAGTTATATCGGAATAAATTTCTGCAAGTTTTGATCTGCTTTGGCTTCAAATCTTTCGAACCCATCCACGTAACAGTATGCTTAAAACCCTTTCAGTCCCAATTATTTATTTTTCATTTTAAAAATCTTGAAAGTTATAAAATATTCTCATTTGGTATTCAGAATAATAGGGTTAAAAGCAATTTTTTGTTTGTTTAATTTTTTAATTAAATTTAAAAATGATTCCAAATGGCATCATTTGGCATTAGGTATCGGAAAAATTTAAGCTATTTCGCTTCGTCATTTCTAAATAAATCAAATAAAATTTGAAATCTTCTATTTAGTCGTAAATATATCTTAACGTAGTGAATACTGTTAGAAAAAAATAGCAATAACGTGGTAATAAACAGTACGAATCTAAAATAAATAATATAACCGGGAAAAGGTGTTGAGTTGTACTCAAACTCCCACTGATGCCAAATGGAATCATCACTTTTCAATCATTGCAAATGTTAAAATTTTAAAATATTCATTCCTTAAAAATATTTAATATACAATTTTTAAATATTAAAGAAAATAACACGAACATATTTGAAAGAGTTATTTAATTTAAATTACTTAAAAAATGAAATTAATTTCGACATTTTTTTCGGAATTGAGAAAACATAAAAAAGCCTCATTTCATTCATCAACAGAACCCGTGCAGCCATATATTGGAGAAAAAGAAAAATATATTTGGGCAGAGAATAGTTTGATGATTGTAAAAACATTGATTCGAATTCACTGGGAGTATTAGGTGAGGAGAAAAAAATTCGTAAATTGTGTGATTCCAATTGGCATCACTGGGACTGAAAGGGTTAACACTATAAGGAATAACGTTACTGAAAATGGCGCTTACAAGAACAAAAAGAACTCGCCAGATTTTTGAGGATTGGAGAGCTTTTTCACAAACAATATAAAATTGAGCACATCCATCAACATCATCAGACAAAATGGTTGACTTGAGCTTCACTTCAGTTCTGGTAAAAAAGACTGTACTGCTATCTACCAGAATTTTAATCAAGTTAAAGGTATTTGATGGAGATTACCTCCCCACCCCTGGGAAAACTTATGTGCTTAAAATAAAGTGGTAAAATGAACTAAAACTTATATTTCTTCGTGATTAGTTAATTATTTGTATAATAAATAAATTTTTAACCTGGATTTTACCACACATTTATTATTAATCAGGTTTATTTCTTCAGCTAACATTAAAAAAAACACATATTCCAAGAAGATTACATTTCCCATACTTTGGATTTTTTTATTAAAAAAACGATAAATAAATATGTAAAATAAAAATTAAAAACATTAAAGGCAAACTTTTTTTCTACTTAATACCAATTTTCTCACTTAAAGGAATGAATATTAAGCCTGTAAATGCACAGGGACTGAAATTTCTTCTTGATTTCAGAATCGCCCATAGGCATTAACGTAAGGATGTGAAATATAAAATAAATTATATAAGATAAAATTTTCGAGTTTTAATTTCATGTCATTTCATGGTTGGTTGTTTTCAGATTATCTGGCACCGTCAACAACACGAGGGCTATAATGCGCCGAAACTTTCGTCATTTGACAAGCCAACATACATTTACAAACACCCATGCCTAACACGGGACTCGAACCCCACGTCATTTCATGAAGTGGTCATTTTCGTACCTACTTTTCTAATGTGAAGGTTTTATAGCAAGTAGTTTCTAAATGCACGGGGCTAGAAGATTGTAACATAGCTAGTATAGGGAATGATTCTAACTAGGACTTCCGTTTGAGACCATAAACAAAGACTTTATTGAAATGTAAACAACTTTATTTTCCGTCCCACTCAGCGTGTCAAATAACTGAAAACAAAGAAGTACACTAATTTAATCGAACGAAAAATGTAATCGATAGATTATCTTGATCCAGATAAACAGCACCATGACATACGGCACTAGAGGTCGGAAATATCGATAAAAATAAATATCGATACTATATCGTTACATAGCAAAAAATATCGATACAAGATTATTTTTTTTTAATATTGCCAGAAACAAAGTTTTTCGGGGCAAATTTCTACTTTTCATGATTGCTTTTTTGTAAGCTGACTACTTTTTCAACTGAAATGGATCTATTACAAAAAAAAAATTATATATATATATATATATATATATATATATATATATATATATATATATATATATATATATATATATATATATATATATATATATATATATATATATATATATATATATATATATATATTCGCTTGATGGGTGCAATGATTTAAAAAAAAAAAGGTAATTTTCAATAGCTTTTAAGTGTGTGGCAAAATATTTAATATTGGTGCCATTTTAACTGTCTCTCAGTCAAGTTAAAACTTTAGTTTTGAAGTTTTTGAAAAGGGAATGAACAACAAAACGATCATCAAAAAACTAAAAAAAATTGAAAATATCGATATATCGGTGACTTTTATCGATATTTTTTTTAAATATCGATAAAAATATCATCGTATCGATATATCGCCGACCTCTATACGGCCCTATAACATAAGATAAGTTATTAGTAATAGTAAGTGACGTTAAGGTTTGAGAAGCGAGCCTGTGCATGCCTAACAATGAACCTGTATAGGTATGCGGTAACGGGAGTAGAGCCAGGGACTCCTAGATCAGTAGACAGCCGTATTAACCACTAGACAAAAGTCACCACTAGTAGGTGTTGTATCTGTCATTTGTACACGACACCACCACAAACCTCCGAGCAAGAGAAGCTCAGAGTTCTTACACAGTGGAGCCGGTATGGGTGCTGATTTACATACTCGAAATGAGAGTAATCGATGTAAACCGACCAGTCTCCACTGTGTGCGCCCTCATAGAGAAGCATGGTTTAATTTTATCTCGCACTATGCGAGTGAGCACTCATCTCTGCTGCACTGTGTAAGTACCCTAATATAACGAAAATCGGAAGAAGGAAATTCGAAGTTAATATAAAAGATTAAAAAAAATTAACAAAATTTTTGATTTCTAATCATCAGACTCTTGTCACATGAAATTGACTCCTAATCACATGCACCATACCATTTGCATTGATATCGACTAAGTACATTCAGATTTACGAAAAGTAATATTTCTATCTAAAATTACTGCCGACCAATGGTATAGTGGTTAGCGTGCTAGCTTCTAGACCGCGAGGTTGCGGGTTCCGAGTCCCGTGTTAGGCATGGGTGTTTGTAAATGTATGTTGGCTTGTCTAATGACGAATGTTTCGGCGCATTATAGCCCTCGTGTTGCCGACGGCCCCAAATAATCTGAAAACAACCAACCAACTAATCTATCGAAAATTACTAACAAACAAATATCATATAAAATATTCCACTTCAAAAAAAAAAAAAAAAAAAAATCAGCTTACAGAGCCAATATAAGTTACAAATAAACGAAGTTGACTTTTCTGTAATATTACCTAAAAAAACCTTCTAAACCTGATGTATGATAAAGTAAAATCATTTTATATCCATAAAAAATATCCAAGAATTTATTTGCATAAAAAATTAGGATTATTAAAAAAAAAAAAAACGAGTCACACTTTTTGTAGATAATATCTAATGAAAACTCTCAAAAAGGTCAGTATTTAATCATCTAATGGCCCTTAAATAAACTCAAACAAGAGAAAGCAACACAAGTATCTTTCAAAACTTATTAATAAAACAAAATTAGAACTGTAAACTGGAGAGGTTTCATTTTTTCCTCACGCCTTGACAACGCCACTTTCGGTTAAGTAAAAAAAAAAAAAAAAAATTGCATTAAAGTTCGAAAATACTTCTTTTGAAACTGCTTTTCAATGGCAATTTCTGTTTCCTGTCGATAAACTACTTTGGAAAATACAAAAGTTGAACATAATATAAGTTAACAAAATCCAAAACAATTTTTAACAGCTTTTTACACCATGTAAGAAGTTTATGGGAAAGTATTGGAAAGAAGTTCCTCCAGTAAAATTTTTTTTTTGTGTAGAAATACCCATCTTTCAAGTTTTCTAAAAAGATTCTTTTTAAAGTGCAACGAATAAGCTTTGAATGGCACTTTAACGGACATAAGTCATTTGCTTTTCACTTTTGAGCTTTAACCCTTGGTAAGTCGCACGACCTTTAGTCTCCGGTTTAATCGTGTGGGGAACAAATGCCCCCCCCCCCCCAATTCAAATTTTTGCGTATGCCATCAAATTCGTCCCCAAATATCAAGGTAAGTGCTTATTTTAATTAAAATATATTATTGAACAGAATAAAGTAAAAATTAAATAATATTAAAAGAGCTTGGAAAAAACAACAACTTAAGAGTACAAAAAAAAAAAAAAAAAAAAAAAAAAACTATAATTGAAATGAACTTTGTAAAGATGCAGATTTATTTTTAAAATAGTTTTAAGGGGGTCCCATAAGCAAAAACCAAAAATTTTTATTAATGAATTTAGTAGCACCAAATTTTTTGTAAAAATAAAATCTATTTTTAAACTATTATTGACACAATTTTTTGTTTTTTAAACTTAATATTGTTACGAATTTCTGTGTTTTCTTAATGCTTGATAACTAGTTTTACAGAGATAATGCTGGGAAGCGAGTCTTACAAAGCGAAAGTCATTTAACATTATGGTAATGGCAATCTCGCCAAATTGGCGAGATAGAGTCAAGTTGGCGACGGTTTTGGCGACTAATTTTTTTCACTAAATTTGGCGAGAAATCGCCAAATGTCGCCAGACTTGGCGACCATTTAGCGACATTTTCGGTCCCCATGTACATGTATAGGTCTTTTCGACTACGATCTGGAAAGTTCTCCAAATTTCTATCTCTGGAAATTTCGAGAAGATTCGCCTTTAAGTCCGGCCAAGAGTTAGTTGACTGGAGTCACTGAGTTAGCTGTCTCTCAGCGAGCATTCAAAGAGTTCCGAGAGTGAACTGTATTGCATTGTCTTTTGCAGCGATTTTAGCAGTTGTGTTGTCGAGTTTTTAACTGCTGTTTTGTGCTCTATTGTTGAGCTGTATTGAGTCTACTAGAACGAGAAGTTCTGGAGTTGTAAAAGGAATCTGCGAAGAGTTATATCAGAATAAATTTCTGCAAGTTTTGATCTGCTTTGGCTTCAGATCTTTCGAACCCATCCACGCAACAATATGTTTATATTTTTGTTTTTTTAGTGTTTTTTGGTCCAAATATATGCCTTTTTTAAAAAAGACTCCTCCTCCTCCTCCAATTTGAAGTATTTTTTTTTAATTTCAGAACTAATTAATTATATTAAAGTATATTCTAAAGATGTAGGGAGAGATTTTTTTTTTTAATTAGTTTGACAGGAGATTTTATAAAGAGGTTTTGTGTTTTTCACAAGAAATTTCTAAATTTTCAACAACAAAAAATATTCCCATTTTTTTTAATTCTTAAAAAAAAGTTAATACAATTTACTAAAAAAACTCTCCCTACATTTAAAAAACAGATAATCAAGATTTAAAAAATATAAACAGTTTAAATCTAAGTAAATTTTTCTCAAAGCCTTAGCATTTTAAACACAGTCAAAATTGCCAATTCTAGATTCCGAGAAAAACGAACTTAAAAATGAAAACTTTCATACAGCTACATTGTAGATCGGCAAATAAAAGTTTAAAAATTGAATGTTTGCAGTTCTTTAGAAGTTTAAAATTTCTCCCATGTCTTTTTGAATAGATATATATAGCTTAATTTTATGCAATGAAATTATAAAAAAAATTTCAAATTGTTTCTATATTTGGGGTGAGGGTCACCCATAAAACACAATAAGCATAATCACATTTAACATGGTTGATAAAATTATTGTGAAAATATGAATTTACATCTAAAATAGTATAAAAACAATTATACAAGGCAAAGAAATAGATTTTATGATAAAGATCATTCAGTGTACTCTTCAACATTTGCACAATTTGCACATATTTCAGTCTGAATTAAATGGTCCTTGCAGACAAAATTGTCACAGTTTTTCATTTTCTGTATTACTTGAAATCTAAAAAAATAATAAAAAAGTAAATTCATGTAGAAAAAAATCTCATAATGTTTTTTTTATTACTGAGAAATAATGTGTCAGTCAAATCACATCATAAAAAATAGCATGCCCCTTCACAAAATATAAAAACTATAAAAATAAAATAAAAATTTAAAAAAAAAAAAACAACTTTTTGATGACATATCAAAATTAGAATACTGGGTTTGTCGCGTGGGGGACAAACGTCAACCAAATAGGTTCTATGTCTCCTGAGTACAAGCTTGGAACTGAATGAATACACGTAGGCAAACGTTAGATACACTGCAAAAAAAAATCCCGTCAAATTTACGGTTTTAAACTGGCAGCTATTGCGCCAGTTTAAAACCGAAAAAAATACGGAAACATTCCGTATTAAATACGGTTTTTGACTGATTGCAACGGTTTTTCTACGTAAAATGAAGGGAAATTTTCAGTAACAATTATGGTAATTCCATACAAAATACAGTATTCTCCCGTAAAATAAACGGAAACTTTCCGTATTAAATAAGGTAATTTCATACAAAATAGTTTTCTCCCGTAAAATTTCCCGTATTAAATACTGTGATTCCATACAAAATACAATTTCCACCAGTAAAATAAACAGAAACCCATCCCGTAAAATAAACAGAATTTCCGTATTGAATAAGGTCAATTCCATATAAAATACAATTTTCTCCCATAAAGTACATGGAAACTTCCTGCAATAAATTTCATATAAAATGCAATTTTCTAACTTAAAATACACAGAATTTTTTTTTTGTATAAGAAACAGTTTACACCTGTAAGCGAAAAGTTCTTCTCTATTTTATACAAAAACTTCCTGTGACAAAAAAAGTTTTACAACTGTAAGTGAACGGTTTGCTTTTGAAAAATATTAAGAAACTTTACATATTAAAAGTAGTTTACAATTGTAGATGGGAAAGCTTCTGCCTCAAAATATATGATTAATTTTAGTATTAAACACAGTTTACAATATCAAGGCGGCATTTGTTTTCTGCTAAAGCTTTTGTTAGTAATAATGACCATATTCAATGGATGAAAATCATAAAATTTAAATTACGATTCTGTATCACAGCAAAATATATAGATAGGTACTGGGACGGGCTATGATTATAGGCTGCTATCGATTTTGTGGTCTGTAAGTATTTGGAGCATTCCACGACATTAAACAACTTACAGCATTGCTAACATATTGTTGTTTCTAATCTCCAACCACAGGAATCTTTTTATATATTTAAACTTTGATCTTTACATTTCTGATTTTTAATTGACCGAATTAACTTTTAATGACCAAACAGGTTAATTTGCATATTTTCTGATATCCTGAAAAACGAGTCTCCGTGAGGGTCCCCCCAATGCCCCCCCCCCCTTTTTTTTTTTTTTTCTTTCTTGGGGGCGGAGAGATTCTGACAACTCTAACGAACGACTTTTCATGGGAAGTGCTTTCTTTTAATTGATTACTTAACTTTAATATTTTTTATTTATTTTTATTGATATTGAATTAGTTTATTTATATACTTCTAAGTAATATCTAATTTTTATATATATTTGATATTTTACTGCTTGATTACAAATTTGATATGGAATTAGTTTATTTACTTACTTTTAAGTAATATCTAATTTGATTTTTATATGGGGGTCCCGGCTGTCAACTTTACTTCGATTTTTGGTGCCCCTTCTGTTTGATATCTTCTTTCCCAGCACGTCGGATCCTGTAATTTAATCTTAGTAAATGCTAATTGTATATATTAATTAAACAAATATTTTGCAACCTCACTCAAACCCGACACCTAAACGGCACAACAGATCCTGGCTGTGCCAAATAGATGAAAAAAAAAAAGTAAAGTCTTGCTTTTTTGTCTCAATTGACACTGAGTACAACTAACCACTTACAGTACAACAGATCCTGATCGTGCTGGGAAATCTAAAAATAAAAATAAAAAAATATTTTTTTTTTAAATAATATACATATAAATAAAAACACAATATCATACTATAATATTACAAATATACTTGGGTTAGGCAAGGAGTATTGTTGATTGTGCTTGTGTACTTGTTTGTAATGCGTTGTATTGTTTTGATGTTTGAAATATTTGGTGTAATTTAACTTAATTTAATTTAATCTCTACATGTATTTGTCGTTCGTTCATTGTTCATGTTGTTCTTTGTTAGATGGTTATTTTTGTTAATTTTGTTAGAAAGAAGATAGCTTCCCTGACCATATAATTATTTGTCAACCAATTTTTTATTTTTATATATAACAAAACACCAATGTAAATACTCACCCAAGTTTAAATAAATCTGTTCCGGCAGGGCGGTGCGCCAGGGGTATCTTCTCTCGGGCTGGGGTGTCGCTTTCCTCCCGGCCGGAGGTACAAGAGCTCCAAACCCGCAAGGGTGAGTTTTCCGGTCTGGGCAATCCAATCTCCAACCCAGTCTGGCGGAGTCAGACAAAGTCAAGGAATCCGTTGAAATACAAAAAGTCTATGATGAGATGGGCAGAAGACAAAATTTGCTCCCAAAGGAGACTCAAAGAGTTAAAGCGTATTAAGCTTTCGTTGCGGGCGACGGGCCTCGATCGCGAGACCATTGGATCTCGAGACAGATGCTTTACCGCTGTGCAAAAGAGTACTCCAATTCACAGAAGCTTTATTTGTTATTTGAGGTCGCCACAGTGTCCAGGATATGTCCAGCTGAGGCCTGGTGTTGGTGGCACTTTGGGCAAAGAGCATAATTTTTCATACCTTTAGAGAAGATAAGACATTTAAGACGGCCGCTGGCTAGGCGTGAAAGGTACCTGATGTTCTGTCACATGTGAAAGCTAAAGGAAGACCTGACTTAGTACCTTTACACCAGTAGTGGGTGGGGGGTTTGCAGCCAAATCTTCATATTTTGGAATTTAATCCAAGAGTAAAGTTCCAGGTAAGAGATCTTGGAAGAAGAGGGGGTAGGGTGGTTGCTACCCTCCTTTGCGAGTTTGTCTGCCGATTCATTTCCGTAATAGTCCGAGAAAAGACAGTAATTTTTGGACCTCATCGAACATCATTCTGAATTTTTTTTATAGAAATTGGAGAAAAGTGAGTAGATAACGAATCCACTGGTCTGCCGTGGCAAAAATGGCCGAAACTGGTCAAAAATCGACTTGGAATGAGTTGAACTAAAATCCGATTGCCAAATATGTCATAACTTGCCAAAAAAAGACCACACTTTTTCATCTGGCAAACCACTGCATTTTGATTTTCAATGAGAAAAAGCGCAAATGATTTCTGATCTTTGGCAAAGAAAATTTGTATCTTTTAAAAGTGCCGACCAAACGGTATAGTGGTTAGCGTGCTAGCTTCTAGACCGTGAGGTTGCGTGTTCGAGTCCCGTGTTAGGCATTGGTGTTTGTAAATGTATGTTGGCTTGTCTAATGACAAATGTTTTGGCGCATTATAGCACTCGTGTTGGTGACGGCGCCAGATAATCTGAAAACAACCAACCTTTTAAAAGAAAGCCAAATCGGTGGCATCAGTTACGTCATCAGTGACGTAATGTTTATTGCCAACTTGGCTCATTTGTGAAAGATGCAAGCAAGCCACCGCCACACATCCGAATCGTCTGCAACCTTCTTAATTGAAAATTAAAGAGTGAGGGTTACCAAATAAAAAAAAAATGTGCTCATTATTTGGCAAGTTATGGCGCATTCGGCAATTGGAATTAGTTCAACTTATTAAAAGTCGATTTTTGACCAGTTTCGGCCATTTTTTCCACGGCGGACCAGTGAATTCGTAATCTACTCACTTTTCTCCAATTTCTATAAAAAATTCTGAAGGATGTTCGATGGGGTCCAAAAATTGCAGTCGCCTCAACAAGGGAAGGAATCCATAGGCGGTGGATATCATATTGAATTGAAATGAGTCTTAAATTGTGTAATATATAGATACCAGTTTTGTCTCAGACTTGGTTGACGAATCAGTTGGCAAAGATATTAAATTGATTTAATGAAAAGATAAGTTCTAGTCATCAAATGACTTTGTTATCTCCAGTCCCTGTTCCCATTCACTATTGCCAGCTAGGGGCCATGACGTAAGATAATCGGAGTTTTTCATAGGGGTCTGACACATGAAAAATTTTCAGATTATTAATTATAATTTTATTAAAATTTAAATTCTTCTCTTTAAAATGGTGCCTCATTTGTAATTATGTCTTATTTTGAAGTATTTTTAATAATTTTTTTTGAACTAAAAAAAATGTAGATATTTAATGCATGTTATTTTAAAGCCGAATTTCTCAAAATGCTGTTTTTTTTTCATTTTTGGGGGTACATAGCTTAAAATCTATTTGACTTAAATACTTGAAATTTGTATACGTGTTTTTCTTATGTATTTAAATACTTTAACATGAGTAATGGGTAAGTAGGATACTTTAAAAAAAAAAAATTAATTTTAATAATTGTTTTTAAACATATTTTTAAAAAGTCATAGTTATTTTAATTAAAAAAAAAATCTCGCTTTAAAGTATTAAAAAGTATCTAAATAGATACTGTGAAAAGTTCCATAATGGTTGCAGAAACGTTTATTAAATGAGATGCCCCAAATTTGTTGAATTTAACATGATTTCCTATTGTTGTGATTTTACGATTGTAGGTGGCAGTAGGAGACGGGCAGATGTACTGTTGAGTTGCCCGGATCTGAAACTGAAACCTTTTTTGTGTTTTTTCTTGTGCTATATCTATTTTTAGATACTTTTTTTTTTTCGATGTTACTCGATGTGGTCTGATGTATGAAAATTGGGCGTCTTTGTGCCGTTAAATATAATGCGTAGTAGCCTTTAAAATAAAAGATAGATTTCCTATAAAGGTATGTGTAATTTCTTTCTCTTTGGGAGGGGCATGGGAGTGTGTTCGAATTAATTTAGCTGGTAGCTAATTTTGTAAAGATAATAATGTATTCACAACATTAGTGGCGTCCGCGACAGGATGCATTCCTTTGTTTGTCCCATTTGAGTTTTGCTTTGAGTATAACTGAAAGTTTAAAAATTTATAGATATGTTTCTATTGTCAGTATTAAGTCTTTAGTTTTAAATAGAATCATTTTTACAAACTTTCATAACAATTATAATGGAATCTCTTATACTTAAAAGAAAGGGACTGCGTAGTTCCTTCACAAGGACAGCTAATTTTCTGGAATCTGAGTTATTGAAGGATGAGTGCAATTTAGATGCAATAAATGATAAGTTTTGTAAATTGCAGAATGTTAATTCAGAATTAAATGATCTAGATGAAAAAATTCTGGATTTATTAACTGAAGGGGAAGAAGCTACGGAAGATCCAGTTTTAATTGAGATCGAAGGCCGGGAAGTTTATTCGGATAAATTCATCACTTTGTCTCGTCGAATAAATAGTAAGTTAAACGTTCTAGATGAATTAAACGTTGAGACGAGATCAGAAAATGGTAGTCATGTTTCATGGAACAAAACAAAAAATTATAAACTTCCCAAAATCGAGTTGAAGAAATTCGATGGTCTTTTGATTAACTGGCTTCCATTCTGGTCACAATTTCAAAAGATCCATGAGGATACTGATTTACACGAAAGTGACAAGTTTTCTTACTTAATTCAAAGTATGAAAGAGGGGTCAAGGGCAAGAGAATTTATTGATAGTTATCCGGTTACCTCGGCTAACTACGATAAGGCCATTGTTGCACTCAAAGAGCGTTTTGGTAAACCCGAGCTTTTAATAGAGGTTTATGTAAGGGAACTTATTAAGTTAATTATTTCTAATGTTAAAGCGGATTCAAGAGATAAGTTACCCCTTGATAAGCTTTTTGATAAATTGGAAGCTCAATTGAGAGCTTTGGATTCCCTTGGCTTAGATTCAGGTGATAATTCAGCATGGTTATACCCAATGGTGGAATCATGTCTCACCGAAGACGTATTAAGGGCTTGGCAGAGAAGTTTGTATTTTAATCAGCCAGAGCAAACCCCGAGTCTCAGCGAGAGGTCTTCACCCGAATCTTCGCGCCTAATAAATTTGATGAACTTTTTAAAAGCCGAAGTGCAGGGTGAAGAAAGGTTGAAATTAGCACGTAGTGGTTTTGGGGGTAATAGTCGAAATGAGAGTTCCCAAGAAAAGCCCAAGGGTGAAAATAGGGGTAAATTTCAGTGTAAAAATCAAGCTAATTTTCCCACTGCAGGCGGATTCCTTACCACAAAAGATAGCTACTGTATTTTCTGCAGTAAAGCTCATAAGAGTGAGAGTTGTTATGAGGCCCGTCTGTTGCCTCTTGAGGAAAAAATTGCTAAAATTAAGGATAAGAAGTGTTGCCTAAAATGTCTGGCACCTAATCACATAGCCAAATTTTGCAAGCAGTTTATACGGTGCTATGCTTGTGGTAAGCCACATTGTATTTCTATATGCCCAGAAATGCATTGCAAAAATCCGCCGCCAGTATCAGAATCCTCTCCGGTAACAGACGTGCAAACAACTACCGCCGGACAGACGTGCACCTCAGAAGTGGCCTTAATGACATTAAGGGTAAAGGTGGTCGGCGCTAATCAGTCCAGAATTTGTCGAGTGATGCTTGATTGTGGCTCACAAAAATCATACATCTCAAAATCTGTGGCAGTGAAACTGGGTTTGCCAATTGTTTCCAAAGAGACTTTGTCTCACACTTTATTTGGGGGAACGCAAACTGGACCGAAATCGCATAATAAATATCGGGTTAAATTATCTTCCATGAGTAAAAATAAATGGGAAGATTTAGAATTTGATTTTTTGGAACAGAATATAATTTGTGGCAATGTACCATGCATTCCTAAAGGTCCTGTTGTAAGGGAATTAAAACGTAATAACATTTGGTTATCAGATATGGGATCAGATTGTCCGAAGATAGAAATACTCATCGGAAGTGATGTTTATGGGAAAATTCTCACTGGGCTTGTAAAGCAACTAAATGGAGGATTAACCGCAATTTGTACAAAATTGGGTTGGGCAGTTTGTGGCACTTTAGAGAATTATTCGGATAATAAAACTGTAAGTACTGCACTTTTGTGTGCAAATTTAGCAGTCAGGGATATGCAAATCTCCGATCTTTGGAATTTGGAGACAATTGGCATACTGGATAGTCAACAGAGTTTATCTAAAAAAGCTGAAGAGGAAATGGCCAGAGAACAATTTTTGCACACTCTCACTAGAAACAATGAGGGTCGTTATTGTGTGGGCTTACCTTGGCTAGGGCAAAATGTGGAGTTGCCTTCAAATCGCCATGTAGTAGAAAAGAGACTATTCAGTGTCGCCAAAAAATTAGAGTCTCTCGGCAAGTATGATGATTATAGTAAAATTTTTGAAGAATGGAGGGATGAGGGTATTATTGAGGAGGTGCCGGATAATGAACTTAATTTAGATGGACACTACTTGCCCCATCATCCCGTATTTAAACCAGATAGTCTGACTACTAAAATAAGACCGGTTTTTGATGCCAGTTGTAAAGTTGGCAGATCTCCCTCACTTAATGATTGTTTGTTTAAGGGCCCGAACTTGATTGAAGAGATTCCTTCAATTTTGTTACGATTTCGAGAAAAGTGTATAGGGGTTACTTCTGATATTAAGCGTGCCTTTTTACAAATAGAAATAAGAAAAGAAGATAGGGATTATTTGAGGTTCCTATGGTGGGAGAAAAATAGTGTTGTAAAGGTTTTCCGCCATTCAAGGGTCGTATTTGGAGTGACTTCCAGTCCATTTCTGTTGGGAGCGGTTATATCATTTCATTTGTCCCAGCTCTCAGATGAAGAGAGAGTAACTGCTCAGAAGTTAGCTCGATCCCTATATGTCGATAATTGCGTAACATCGGTTTATAATGAAACTGAACTTGAGAATTTCATAGAAATTTCTACAGATATTCTAGCTAGGGCAAAAATGGATTTGAGAATGTGGATGTGTGGGCCAATAAATGAGAATGTAAACTTAAGGGTAAAGGATTTAAATTCAGAAACTGTAGAGGACCCACAGTCTGTTTTAGGGGTTTTGTGGAATAGGAATAAAGACAGTCTTTCCATTAATATAAAACTCGTACCACTTTCGAAAACATTGTCAAAAAGGGAAGTTTTGTCGTTGACACAGTCCGTTTTTGACCCTCTGGGATTCTTGACTCCCATTATGTTACCGGCAAAATTATTACTGCAAGAAATTTGGGTAATAAAGGCTGATTGGGATGCACCATTACCAGATGAAATCAAGAAGAAATTTTTAAAGTGGTACAATAATTTGGGAAAGCTCACCGATTTTGAGTTGCCACGACGCATTGGGTTTGGGGATAAAAGTAATTGGTCCCTTCATATCTTTTGTGACGCAAGCAAACACGCATATGCAGTTGTAATATTCCTTAGATGCGTTGACAACGGAGAGATATTCATTAATTTGGTTGCAGCCAAATCCAGGGTAGCCCCCTTAAAAGGGTTCACAATTCCCCGTTTAGAGCTGATGGCTTGCGTTCTGGGTGCCCGTTTGTCCAAGTATGTTACTGAAGCCCTTTCATTGGAGTGCAACTCAAAATATTTTTGGACCGATTCTACTACGGCCTTATCATGGATCAAAAGAAATAATCTTTGGGGAACATTTGTGGGTAACCGCGTGAGGGAAATTTGTTCTATCACTGACCAAAACCAGTGGTCATATGTACCAAGTGAATGGAATCCGGCTGATCTTCCTTCCCGTGGCTGCTCCCCTCTTCAGTTTATCCAATCGGATTGGGTAAATGGACCTGTTTGGCTGAAGGGTCCTAGAAAAAATTGGCCCGAATTGATTATTGAGCCAAACGAAAGTTTAATTTACTCAGAAATAAAAAAGGGAGTAAACTCATGTAGTAACGTTAGTATAGATATAGATAGTGAACCTGAATGGTACAAGAGATATTCTAAATTTTCAAAAATGGTAAAGATTTTGGGCTGGGTTAAGAGATTTATTGCTAATTCCCGTAAGCAAAATGTTATTAAAGAACCTTTTTTAAATACCATTGAGATTCAGAAAGCTAGAAACACACTTCTATTGCTCATTCAGAGAGAGAGTTTTGCACCAACTGGAGATTCGGTTTTCAATTTTGCAATTAAGAGAGATGAGACTGGTTTAATTAGAGTAAAAACCAAGATTGTTGAGAGAGACGACCCATACGCCTTCCGGTACCCAATTTTACTGCCAGCAAAGCATTTTATAGTCGAAGCTCTAGTTAGAGAGTTCCATCTTAAAAACAGTCACGCTGGTATTCAAGCCCTAACTACCATGCTTCGAGAGGAATATTGGATCCTCTCAGCAAGGCGAACTGTCAGATCCGTTGTGCGACAGTGCGTGCGATGCAAAAGGTTTGCGTCAAAACCTCCAGAGACATTGCCGATTCAACTGCCATTGGACAGAGTTAGAGATGCTAACACCTTCGAAGTTACGGGCGTCGATTTATGTGGTCCATTGGTCCTCCGCAACAAAACCAAAACTTGGGTGGTTTTGTTTACATGTGCAGTCTACAGATGTGTGCATTTGGAGCTTGTTACTGCTATAAGCACCGAGTACTTCATTCAAGCCCTCCGTCGATTCATTGCGAGAAGAGGGAGACCATCTACCATCTACTCCGACAATGGGACGAATTTTGTTGGTACATCATCAGCACTGCGAAAAGTTGACTGGGAAAAGGTTGTATCTCAGGATACGTTGCGACCCATCATCTGGAAGTTCATTCCTCCCAGTGCGGCTTGGTGGGGTGGATGGTGGGAGCGACTGATCCGGTCCACGAAGGGTCTCTTGGTGAGAGTCCTTGGGCAAGCTTCAGTGAACTACGAGGAGCTACTCACCATCCTCTGTGATGTGGAGGCCGTCCTCAACTCTCGCCCCCTCACCTATGTTTCCAACGACATTGATGACTTGTCTACTCTGACCCCCTCGATGTTCATGCAAGACATCAAAGTGTCCGGAACAGCAGATTTAGATTCCATTGATGGGAACAAGCTCCTTGTGCGTCAACGAATGTGCCAGGAACTTCGAGAACAACTTCGCAGCCGATTCCGTAAGGAGTACCTGGCACAACTTGTCCAGAGGCCCGGCCATAAAAACTGCGACATGCACGTGGGTGACATAGTGTTAGTTGGTGCGGAGAATATCAAGCGTATCAACTGGCCCATTGCACGTATCCAGGAATTGTGCACGGGTAGAGATGGCCGTGTAAGAGTGGTAAAAGTGAAAACACGTCACGGCATACTCACACGTCCAGTGCGAAAGCTATACCCACTGGAAGTTTTTTAATTGTGAAATATTAAAAAAGGTGGGAGTTAATGTTGTGATTTTACGATTGTAGGTGGCAGTAGGAGACGGGCAGATGTACTGTTGAGTTGCCCGGATCTGAAACTGAAACCTTTTTTGTGTTTTTTCTTGTGCTATATCTATTTTTAGATACTTCCTTTTTTCGATGTTACTCGATGTGGTCTGATGTATGAAAATTGGGCGTCTTTGTGCCGTTAAATATAATGCGTAGTAGCCTTTAAAATAAAAGATAGATTTCCTATAAAGGTATGTGTAATTTCTTTCTCTTTGGGAGGGGCATGGGAGTGTGTTCGAATTAATTTAGCTGGTAGCTAATTTTGTAAAGATAATAATGTATTCACAACACCTATGGAGGTGAAGGTCCCCCTTACAGGATACTTGTTAATGTTGTTTTCCCCACATTTTCATAGTACGTTAAGGAATAAAATTGATAATTATTTGTTAAACATTTTTATATTTTTTTTTTTGTTGAATATTGTAGAAAACTAGAGGTGTGGAGTAGGGCGGTTCGAGAAAAAAAATATATATTTATTAATTTTTTTTAACGCATTAGGTGAAAAAAGCTGTTACATGTCTTAAAAAGAAAAATTGTAAAGAAAAAAAAAAAAATATGGAGAGAAAAAAAAAACATTTTTCGGCGCGTAATCGTTTCGTAATATCAAAGTCAGAAAAAAATACAAAAAATAACTATTTTTCCTAAATTTGAAAAAATTTCTAAACGTTATATATTTGAAAGACAATAGTTTGCAATGTGAAGTGAAAGGGTAGTATAACACAAGAAAATACTATTTTATGCATTTTTAAGATAAATATTAATAATTAAAAATTCTCAAAAGTAAAAATTTTTGTTAAAAAAATTATTTTTCTTTAAAATTGCTACTAACGTTATTTCTTACATTTCCTGTAAAAATTTAATTTACTTCAGCATTCACTTCAAAGTTTTGAATAAATACGATCCCATCAATTTGTAGAATATATCAATCACTAAATTATCGAGGTACATTAATTTTCAATGTGTGGAATAAAGTAGACTGAAATTAGAAAAAATAAATAAAATTAAATAGTTGTTCAATAATAATCTTCGCGCATAACCTTACAATCATTGATACAAACTGTGTTTTGGAGGGTTTCAATGTGGGTGGCCTTTTCTTCCTTCGAAGCTCATAAACTTACATGGTTCATAATTGGATCATGGCGCATATGGCTGTGATTGGAAGAGATAGGACTGGCATTAATACTGGCTGGAAAAATGGTATCATCTTCCAGGTCTAATTGCACTTTGGGAGACATCTTAAGAGGTCGGCACCTATTCAAAAACGTAAGTAGTACGACAACAGGACCAACATGTTTTGCGTGGAATAAAGTAGACCGAAATTGGGGAGGAAAAAAATTAAATAGTTGTTCAATAATAATCTTCGCGCATAACCTTACAAACATTGATACAAACTGTGTTTTGGAGGGTTTCAATGTGGGTGGCCTTTTCTTCTTTCGAAGCTCATAAACTTACATGGTTCATAATTGGATCATGGCGCATATGGCTGTGATTGGAAGAGATAGCACTGGCATTAATACTGGCTGGAAAAATGGTATCATCTTCCAGGTCTAATTGCACTTTGGGAGACATCTTAAGAGGGCGGCACCTATTCAAAAGCGTAAGTAGTACGACAACAGGACCAACATCTTTCAGGGGGAACATAGATCAAAATCTGGAGACCTTCAACAACAAAAAAATCCATTGGTTGAATTTTTAGGTGTTGAATGTTCAATTTCACAAGTACTAAGGAAAGTACTGAGCACAAACCAGTTATATCAAGGGATGTAGTGGAGCGGGAACGCGTGGGAACAGCGATCCTTTACCTTTTTAGAAGGCGGAACGGCGTTCCCTCACCTAATTTTTTTTTTTTTTTTTATTACGTTGTGACATTAAACACACAGTCAAGAAAGAAAACGAAACGGTTCTTTCGTGAGAACTATGCTGCCGTTTTCGATATGCAACTTCAGAGCTGAGCAAGCAAGTTCAAGAATTTGCAAACACTTGAAAGAGGCACGGCAACCCACACATACAGCCATTCGAAAAATCGAAACTCAATCTCTTATGGAAATTTTTCTGAATGATAACTGTTTAAGAAATCATGTAAATAATCGGTTTAAAATAAGCTGTACATAATTTGCTTAAAAATTGTTGCAAAAAAATCTATTTAAAAATTTGTGTCAATAATATGTTTGAAAATATCTTCTAATCCATTTACAAAGTATCAAATAATCTGTTAAAATGGGTTGTGCAAAAGCCAATTGTTAAAAAATCCAGATGATTTAATAGTTTTAAAAAGATATTTAAATAAAAAAGCCTAAACACACATGTTTTTCTTTTCAATTTTGAGGAGCTCATTATCTGTTTTGAGATTATTAAAGTAAAATTAAGAAAGTTATTTATTCTTAGTTGCAATTTTAACCCCCCCCCCCCCCACAGAAAAAAACAAAAGTATACGTTTATCAACGATGCGACATAGCGTTCCCGTACCTTTTTATTTTACACTACACCACTGGTTATATCTTTAAATTTTTGCAGGGGTTAGATCAGGCCAATGACTTGGTAACTCCCGAACTTGGTCTCTTTCACACTCCAGATGGATAACAACAGAAACACAGAATACTTAGACTATATCACAGCATATGCGCCATGATCCAATGACTAACCATGTAAGTTTATGAGTTTCAATAGGGAAAAAAAGGCCACCCACATTGAAGCCCGCCAAAATGAGTATGAATACGAATAGTCCGAGAGACGACTGCAATTTTTGGGCCCCGTCTAACATCGTTCTGAATTTTTTATAGAAATTGAAGAAAAGTGAGTAGATTACGAATCCACTGGTCTGCCGTGGCAAAAATAGCCGAGACTGGTCAAAAATCGACTTGGAATGAGTTGAACTAAAATCCGATTGCCAAATATGTCACAACTTGCCCTAAAAGAGAACAAACTTTTTCGTCTGGCCACCCACTGCATTTTGATTTTCAATGAGAAAAAGCGCAAACGATTTCTGATCTCTGGCTCGGAAAACTTGTATATTTTAAAAGTAAGCCTAATTGGCGACATCAGTTACGTCATCAGCTACGTAATGTTTATTGCCAATTTGGCTCATTTATGAAAGATGCAAGCAAGCCATCGCCACACATCCGAATCGTCTGCAACCTTCTTAATTGAAAATTAAAGAGTGAGGGTTACCAAATAAAAAATAAAAAAAATGCTCGTTATTTGGCAAGTTATGGCGCATTTGGATTTAGTTCAAGTTATAAAAAGTCGAATTTTGATTAGTTTCAACCATTTTTGCCACGGCAGACCAGTGGATTCGTAATTTGCTCACTTTTCTCCAATTTCTATAAAAAATTTCGAATGATGTTCAATTTGATCTAAAAATTACAGTCGCCTCTCAGTCTATAATACTATTCAGAATGCTAAGACGGATCAACTCAAGCAAGTACTATTCTTTATTTTAAATTGCTTCGTGCCACTTTGATTTCGTATTAAAAGAAAGTATATTTTCTGAAAGACCCAAGATCGAATATAAGGGAAATTGATTGAATCGATATCTCCCTGGATATTAACTGGAAGTTATAAACTTGGTTATTGACGAAATGAATCCTTCTCTCACCCATAAAATTTAATTTTGTACGAAAGTAGAGATGTAAGCTCTGAAATCTCGAGAACTTTCCAAGGAAAAAACAATCAGGCATTTCATGATGGAAAAAAACATGTCAAAAACAATAATCATGTCAAAACATATTTTTGCCCTCCGTAATTTCTTACACTCACTTCCTAAAGTTAAGCACGGAGAGGAAAATGTTAATTTTCGTAAGCCAATCTGAATTAAAGAAGCTGAAATTTGCTGCAAAGGTAGAAGGAAGTATGTTAATATGTTAGGTAACAGCCAATCACGGGTTCGCATCTAGAAATATGCAAAACAGGCAATCGTATAAGAAGCCGCCATTATGATGGGTTACAGGAGTTGCATTTAAGTGCTGACGAAAGGTGTTTAGAACTTTCGTACGATTTGTTTTCAAGCTAGACGTATTCGTATGGCTTTCAGAAGACGAATGGAAGAGTCTGAGCTCTGGCGGACTCTCGGGCGCATTGAAGCAGGACAGTCCATCACAGATGTTGATATTTTCTTCGGCATTCATCATTCCATCAATTCACGATTATGGAAACAAATCCAAACCAGCCAAACAGTTGTCCGAAGACCTGTAGCCGGTCGTCCAAGGGTTACGACCCTCGCTGGAGATCGATATATTGCTGTTGCAGCCATGCGGAATCGAAAATCCCCCTCCACACGTGTGACATCTATGGTTGCAGCGGCCATTACACTGTTAAAAAAATTTGTCCACCATGCACCAAAATTTGGTTCCCATTTAGCTGCCACCAACATTTGGTGCTTAGTTTCGCGATTTAGTGGTGCTTACGGTCCGAGGTTGCACCATTAAATCGTGAAACTAAGCACCAAATGTTGGTGGCAGCTAAATGGGAACCAATTTTTGGTGCGAGGTGGAACAAAATTTTTAACAGTGTAGTAAGATGATATCTGCACTACTGTTCGTCGAAGGCTACACATGAATGATCTGTACGTCCGAATACCACGAATTTGTAGTCCTTTATCCACCCAATCCCAAGGGGCGCAATTAAAGTGGTATATATATATATATATATATATATATATATATATATATATATATATATATATATATATATATATATATATATAATTGCATTGTCCAATTGCAGTTATCGGATCATCTCAAAAACTTGCCAGAATAAGGAAAAGTTTTCGAAGATTATAAACACGCAAAAAAAGTAAAATTTATATTTTTATTATTTTTCGAGAAAACAAGGGGTTCCAAATCTTCTTATCAACATATTCAAGAAAAAATAAAGCATATAGCATTAATGTATACATCAAAATCATCCAGAAGAGTAAAAAACTGATAGAATAAATGGTAATGTTAAGTAATAAGGAAACTGTAAACGTTCACTGTTTCACTCTTATTCAAAGTCGAAGTTAAAGTTTTTGTTTTAAGAGGACTTGACTGTCACCGAAAAAAATTCAAAAGCAGTATTTTCAACCAACTTTAATGTCCTTTATATTATTTATTTCTCAATGAATTTACAAACATTTTTCCCTTCAAAGTATTGTTAGATATTTATAAACACAGTAATTGTGCAAAAATTGTAAAAATTAATTAATTCTTTGAGGTGAAAAGCATTTTTTGGAATAATCTTAAAACAGTGATTTTTAACACCTTTGTACACTTTATAGACAAAAGAGCTTATAAATATTTTTTTAAAAATTACTAATGTTAAGTTAACATTTCGGTTAACGATGATAACCTATTTTTTTAGACAATATTTCTTTTAATGTTTATAAAAAAGTTATATGTTTTGTATTAACTCGAAGAAAGTTTTTTTTTTTTTTTTTCTTTGTTTCCATAATATTCACCTAAAAAAAATATACACACATTTAAAATAAAAATTTTAAGTCATCAATATATAGAGCTCACTTTTATACAATATCCAACTCAAAAATTAGATTGGAGTATTGAATAGATTTTATTAAAAGTATACCTAAGTGTTGAAAATCACTGTTTTGAGTTAACTTCAAAAAATTCTTACAAACTAAACACATTAATTTATTATTATTATTTTTGCCTCATTACTATACTTGCAAATATCAAACTACAAATTCTGTGAAAAAGTTTGTAAATACGTTGAGAAATAAATAATTTACAGGACATTGAAGTTAGGTGTAAATTCGGCTTTTAGCTTGTGTCGATGATTGTCAAGTCCCATTGAACAATTTCTAGGATTCCTTACTGGTTAAAGTGAAAATGTAAGAAAGGGTTCTTAAAATAAATATGCTTTAATTTTTATATTGAAATATGTTGTTATAAATTTTAATAGCGTGTAACCATACTTTCGCTTCGTCTATACTAACCCCACTTTATCCTGGCCTAAATGATACAATGAAATGTCCAAGTAGACTTCATTTGTGATAGAAAATTTCAAGCATATAATATTGTTGCAAAAATCGTCTGCATAAAATTGGAAATAGTGACAAATTTATTTTAAAGTTCCATTTTATCTCATTTTATTCTGTATATAATTGTAAACAGTGACGTATTTCTTTTAAGGTTTTATTTTATTTAATTTTTAAACAGCTATAATACAAGTTAGAAAAAGGTGGCAACTCCTAAATCATTCGGGAAATTTCGAGGCATTTGGAACAGGCGATTGGATGGCTGGATTTTGCTAGAAATTTCTGTCACGACACCATTTAAAGGGACGAAAAATGAGATCGAGTCCATTCAGTCGAGAATCATTTGCTGTACTGAAAGCATCGAATGCTTTGTTTACTTACGCGCTGAACTGAATTATCTCTGTGATCGAAGTTGTATGTATCGTAGCTTGTATTGAAACTTGATAGCGTTTGTTTTGTTGTTCGAAGAAGTTTTGTGAGCCTACGAAAAAAGAATAAATTATAGTTTTTGCTTAGTAAAAACTGTGTCGTCCTTTTCTCTGAGAAAAATTAATAACAATATGCAGTTGTTACAGAACGCAAATATGTTCATAACAAAATTATTTTGCACAGTAGTATTGTTATAAATTTTTCCACTGAGGCAATGATGGCACAGTTTTTAAGATGAAAACTACTATTTATTCACTCTTCACAGGCACAAAATGTATCCAAAGACAGCAGTGTAATCAATCTCAAGCTTCAACACAAGCTTCAGTAAGAACAACTTCGAATACAGCGATTATACAAGCTCACTCCAGTAAACAAAGCGATCAGCTTTCATCGAAGTCCGAAGTCAATCTGAAAACTTTCCCGATCTCCAGTCTTATTTATACTTGGCGCGAGAGACATTCTCGAAATTTCCAGCCAATTCGTCGAGAAAGAAACATCTCGAAAATTCTAGATTGCTTTAGGTGTTGCCACCTTTTTCTAACCTGTATAATCGCTGTTAATAAATGAAATAAATAAATTATAATAGAATTTTAAAATAATACGTCACTATTTACACTATATACAGACAATTTGTACAACAGTATATTATATTAAGAATTTTTAGTAAAAGATGGCTTTAAAACTTTCTGAAAGATTTTTATTTATTTATTTTTTTAAAATATGCAGGATTTGTAGATATATATTTTTAGATTTTTATTTACTAAAAGTTACTTTAATCTTACATTTTTAAACACATTATTTTAACCTATATATTCGAAGATAGTTTCAATATGTGTAAAAACATAAACGTATTGAAAGCAGCAACTCAAAAAACAATCTTCAATTGGAAGAAAATTCAATTCAAAGATAAATCAAACTTTTGGCAAATAACAAATTAGGAATTCAAACCAGACATCAAACAGACGATTTTAAAAAAAATTAATCCCATTCCAGAAATATCACTCGATTTATATTTTTTTAATTTTTCCTCTCAACATAAAAGTCATTCCACCTTGGGTAACAATAAAAGAGATCTTCATACAAATTAAAGCAACAACAAAAATATGCACAAGAAAATCTGAATGAAATTGAAGCATAAAATGTTCCTTCATTAAAATAATTTGCAGTATTTGTTTTGCGAATACTTACAATTATCAAAGACTCAAAAATTGACTTTCAAAGAATGGAATGTACTTAAGAAATTATTTTATTGGCCCTGAAGCGTCTGTAAGTCAAAAGTTCATTTTAATTAATTAATTTGGTTTAGTTGAATAAACTAACGTTTTCTTTTTCAATTGTCACTTTAAAGTGCTAAAGAATTTCTTTAAGGTAATATCTTGAATGTTAGTTGTCGTACAATGTTCAAGGTAAAGTTTTTTCTAAAAAAAATTAAGAGTATTTAATTATGGAACGTGGTGTAATCAAATCGAATGTCGTCTATTTTTTAATTTTAGTTAATTTACCTTTGTTCTTATTCGAATGTACACCTTTTGGTTACATTTCAAATTCTGACAGCAAAATTGTTTTTATTCAGAAATCACGATTTCGCTTAATCTAATTTTCTGAATTCCAATTCGAGACATTCAACATAAAATGGGGGAAAGGGAATAATAAAATTTGTTTACTGTATAGTGGAACAAAAGATTCCTTGTTCTAAAAAAAAAAAATTTAATCTATAGTTGAGACTAACCATCCTATATTCGTACATATTATATAAATTTGGATAACATATAAATTCGTTATTGTGAAATATTTAGTTAATGTGGCTCTCTATTTTATTAATGTTATTTGAACTGAACGAATATTAAAAAATAAACGAACAATGGCTAAATCGTGTATTTTAATTGATGAAAAAACAAACGAAAAGTACTGTTGTAAATCGTGGAAGGTCTTTAATAATTGCATATAGTTTTTTTTTTTTTTTTTTCTCATGAGGGGTCTTCTACATATTAAAGCAGAATCAAACTTTAAAAAGTTGAATGACAACCCAATAATATTATGCCACATTTTGGTTTAGAATAAAAAAAAAAGTCTTAAGGTATACGTATAGGTTTCATTTTTTTTTTTTTTTTTAATTTTCAATTTAAAAATTAGACCTTTGCGCCGTGAAAAGTACATTATTTGTTAAAGTGTTTCCAATAAAAAAAATATAAATTTCTTCAATTTTAATAATTAATGAACATTTAATCAACTAATTAGGCTAATTTCGAACGGTAATGACAAAATTTCTAATTCACCCACTGATACCATTTTGGTGTTCAATAATGCGGAATACCCTGCTCTATGTTTTGACCCTATTAACAGAATTTTACAGTGTGTATATTTTGTGATATCTTGTTTTAACTGAATCTATTAGAAAAATACAAGTTCTTTTACACAGAATCTTATATTTAAAATTCAATTAAAAAAATATTTATTTACAAATCACTTAGTATTTAGGGTCAAAACATTAAAAAATGTATGCAGATTATATAGCAAAAGACAAATTTCAAAAAATATTATTTAAACTGGAGTTATTACTGTTTGAATGAAATGCAAAATACAAAAAACTACAATCTGAGAATAACTTTTAAAAAAGTATTTTTTATATAAAAAACTGTTATTATTAAACTAATTATTATATATTTCCTTTTTAGTATGCTCCTCCATCATAGAGTTTCCTTCTTTTGTGTTGTTTATATTTTGCTTTTGTTTTTTACTGCCTTACAAATCTTCCCCGATTTTTGCGATTTGAAGCCTATACGTATACCTTAAGACAAAAATTCATAATTTTCCAATTAATTGTTAGTAATTTAAATGGTTAAAACAAAATTATAAGTTAAAGTTAAAAAAGAAAAGGTTTTTTTTTTTTTTTTTTTTTTTTTTTTTTTTGCGATAAATTATTATATATAGTTAATATATTTTAGCAATTTTTATTTGAAATTTTTTTTATTTATAGCAATCAACTTTTGCATCAAATTTTTTTTAATAATTAATTATTAACCAATAAAAAAAAATTGAAAATTTTTTAATAGAAACATCTATTTTTTTTTTTTTTTCCATTACCATTTATCATGGTCAACCCCCTCCAACCCAGAATTTTCATCTTTCCATTTTGACTTTTGGTTCCCAATTTCTTAGCTGTAATATATAAAAAAAAAGCTCACTTTAAGGGTGTGTATACTAGATAACATTTGAAAATAATTCAAGATTAATTCAAGATAAACTAAGGGTGTAGAACATCGCACAATGTTCAATTACACTATAATATTGATCAGTGCATTAAAATGTCATATGTTGTTTACCGTTTTTGACACTAATTTTGACATGGGCAGGGAAAAAAATTAAAAAATTGCGAAATTGACGACATCTTCCGATAGACATTGCAATTTTCTTTCTTGTGTGTGAAACAAAGAAACATCAATCGTTGAGAGCAATGGGGGCTGGTGCACATTAAATCTGTCGTGGCCTCAATGTCCTCTCTTTGGTGTGGTGGAGCCGGAGAGAGGAGTTTACACTAGAAGATTTCTATCTCGTATTTGTCTAGATGCTCAAAATTACGAGACGTATTTTGGCTGTGTTAAGCACTTTATAAGTGGCAGAAATAGACAGTCGGTAGTTCCAAAACAAAACAAAATAACCACCACTTCCAGCGGCACTTACACGGCACAATTAAAACATCGTTTTGCAGTTAATGCACAAGAGGTTTTTTCGTTTTCCAGCCCCATCTATTGGAGAACTTTATAACACTTTACGTTTATTGCTGAATAAAATTCCGAACCAGCCCACGTAGAATGCTACAAAAAGAACATTTTTATCGTCTGCCATTTTTTACTCATTTTTTCATTGTGACAGTCCCCTTTGAGACACCTTGTATATCGAGGTCAGAAATGCCCTATTACGGTCTATATTGTCTTAGTCGGGTAACAATCGTAACAATGCTATCAAGATAAACGCTTTCTGTTTGCAAATGCATTATCCTCAGTAAAAGCCCACGCGATACGGCCATAACATTAAGGTATACATATACAATTGAGATGATTTTCTTTAATTCTTATGTTATAATTTCAAACTTTTTGGCAGTATATCAGAATAAATAATGATGCATTTTTATATACAAACTTTTTTTTCCGTCAATTTTTTAATCAGCTAATTGCAATTAAAGTGACTAATTAGGACATTATTAGAACATGCATAAATAAACTTGTAATTAAGTTAGACTCATTATTTTTAATGGTAATAAGAGATATTATATGGACGCATGTTCCTATGGAGATTTTTGAATTTGGCTTTAATATTTATTTAATTATAAGTTTTTAAATAAAATGTTTGAAAAAATACATAATTTTTAATAAAAAATTAAGATTAAAATATGCATAAAAAATGTGTTCATAACAATATATAGTAGATTTTCTATAGAAAACACATTCACAACTATTGTCTACAAAACAAAATTAGAATTTTGTAAATTGGACCATTTTTGATGAAGTTATGACCGTTGGCGTTAAGTCATTTAACACCAAAATGTCATTCTTCAGAAAACGTGTTTAAAGTTTACTACACTAATGAAAGTGATACAAAACAGGTTCACAAAACCTATTGTAATTTAAAAAGTAATTTGAGTCTCAGAAAGAAAATGGTATCATTTTACTGGTAATGAATTCGAGAATATTTTAAAACCAAAAAACAACAACGCAGAATTGAGTCAAATTTCGCGATTCCTAATGTATATGTATACCTTAAATGCCCATCAATCACCATCAATTGTCTACGAGACAGTCATTAACGGAGGTTACTTTCCTTGTTCAAGACAAATCAACTGAAGTACAGGGAATGTAAATGGCAAAAAGTCCTCAGAAATGCACGTTAGTTCTGGATGCAAGTGGAAATGCGCGTGTTCAAAATAATTTACCAGTGTAGGTAGGCCAGGGAAAAATTATGCATTGGTGAAATGCGGTTCATTATTATACCATTTAGGGAGATTGGTGCAACGTGACCTTTCGATCGGAAACATAATAATAGACTAAGTGGAATGGATGGGAGAAGTATTTGAAAAAAAATAATGAATGTGTACTGAGTACTTAAAAAAGAAATACCTTCATTTTTCGATTATTACACAACTTTTGTTGACTAATAAACTGAAATTGTTTAAGCAACTCAGTTTTAGAGATACAGTTGTGGATATTCTATATTTATTGATAAGAAATAAATTATGGAGAAGCGAAATACAATGTGAGAAAAAAGTCATTAAAAAGATAGAAACAAAGGTAATAAACATTGAACAGTTTTGTACTGCAATACAAAAAATAGATAAAATAAATTAAACTTGGCAGGGTGTAGTAAAATTAACCATTTTCGTTTTTAAACTTTCTTTGATTTAAAAAAAAAAAAAAAAAATGGTGTTTGGAGAAATTTTTTAAGATTATTATTAAACGATTCCTTTCAAAAATGGAAAAATAAAGACCATACTTTAATAGGCAATGGTATAGGGATGAAAACTCTAAATTAAGAACATTCGTCCTCAGTTTTTAAGATCTAGAAGCAAATTTTTACAAGAAATTAGTGAGTGAGGATGATTAAAACACTTTCAAATGCCTTTAAATGGAAAAACAATAAAGGACATCCAACTAGTCAAAAACACATGCGTTAAGATGGCAGTCTACAACTATGGACGAATCCTACTTCTGATTGGCTTTATGCATATCCTTTATCAAGTGTCGAAAAGAAAAGATTTTCTTTCAATACAAACTTGCAAACTGTGTGATAGCTTTAATTAAAAATAAAAAAATGCTTTATTCTTAAGGATTCTACGTACTTAAACGCGTCTGGATGGCGGAGGAATTTAAAGTGCTTCAATCAGGTCTCAATCTACATCTATGGACATGGAAACTCAACCTTCTTATAACAAGAAACGAACTGCCCCTATATTTTAGAGCCATATATTATCTTCCATTATGCTTGTTTTTAGCATGAAACCTGCGGAATCTAAATTTACTGTAATTATTTGATTGTTGAATCAAATGTTTTCATTATCAATATTTTGCATTTTAAATCGAAGAATGAATGAAAAATACTTTGCCTGACAGAAGTAAGATTCGATTTCAGGTCTACAAATGTGGACTGCGACATGAACGCCTCTCCTTAGACAACTCTGCCATCCTGACAACAAAATCATTTAGGCAGAATTATTATAAGGAAATCACTTCATGTTTTGATCGAGAGCAAAAATTTCAGATTAGATTGCATTTATTAACAATATTTTTCTATTTTACTCTTTAAAAAAATGCTCTACTTGTCACTAGTGGGATGCGATCTCACACACAGAGATCAAGCGTTTATATTGATTGTCCTTGTTATAAATACTTTCCTATTTTACACATGAAATAAAAAAAGACACCCCATCTCTAAGAAATAGGATTCGAACCCATGCCCACATATGTGGTCAGCGAACTAAAAACAGTTCCTTGGACCTCTCGGAAATCCTGACAAGCTAAATTGACTAGAAATTTTTTTTACAAGAATATCACATCATGCTTTAATCGAGCGCTAAAATTGGAGGAAAAATGGTATTTATTAACAATATTTTAAAATTTTTATCTTAAAAAAATAAAAAAAGACTCTGCCTGTCAGGGGTTGGATTCGAGCCAACGCATAAAGATGTGGACTGCGACCTAAACGCAGATCCAAAAATACAAAAGACCCTGTCTTTCAGATGAGGGATTTGAACCAAAGCCCAAAGACATGATCTGCGACCTGAACGCAGTTCCTAAGACAACTCGGCCAAAATGACAAGTTTCACGCGAAGGAATTTTTTTTAAGGATATCAATTCATGTTTTATTTGAGCGCTAAAATTGCAGACAAGATTGTATTTACTAACAAAATTGTGCAATTTAAAATTATAAATATATATCCCTGTCAGAATTGGGACTCGAACCCATGCCCACAGTTGTGGACTGCGACCTGAACGCAGCACCTTAGACCACTCGGCCATCCTGACTTGTTACACACGAAAGATTATTTTTTTAAAATAACAATTCATGTTTTATTTGAGCGCTGAAATTTCAGACTAAATTATAAATATTAACAAAATTTTACTCTTTAAAAATATAAAAACATCTGCCTTTCAGAAGTGGGATTCGTACCCACGCCCACAGATGTGGACTGCGACCTGAACGCAGCGCCTTAGACCACTCGGCCATCCTGATTTGTTCCAAAAGAAAGATTATTTTTTTAACATAACAATTCATGTTTTATTTGAGCGTTGAAATTTCAGACTAAATTGTAAATATTAACAAAATTTTACTCTTTAAAAATATATAAACATCTGCCTGTCAGAAGTGGGATTCGAACCCACACCCACAGATGTGGACTGCGACCTGAACGCAGCGCCTTAGACCACGCGGCCATCCTGAATTGTTCCAAAAGAAAGATTATTTTTTTAACATAACAATTCATGTTTTATTTGAGCGTTGAAATTTCAGACTAAATTGTAAATATTAACAAAATTTTACTCTTTAAAAATATAAAAATATCTGCCTGTCAGAAGTGGGATTCGAACCCACGCCCACAGATGTGGACTGCGACCTGAACGCAGCGCCTTAGACCACGCGGCCATCCTGACTTGTTCCTCACGAAAGATTATTTTTTTAACATAACAATTCATGTTTTATTTGAGCGCTGAAATTTCAGACTAAACTGTAAATATTAACAATAATTTTACTCTTTAAAAATATAAAAACATCTGCCAGTCAGAAGTGGGATTCGAACCCTCGCCCACAGATGTGGACTGCGACCTGAACGCAGCGCCTTAGACCACTCGGCCATTCTGACTTGTTCCACACGAAAGATTATTTTTTTAACATAACAATTCATGTTTTATTTGAGCGTTGAAATTTCAGACTAAATTGTAAATATTAACAAAATTTTACTCTCTAAAAATATAAAACTATCTGCATGTCAGAAGTGGGATTCGAACCCACGCAAACAGATGTGGACTGCGACCTGAACGCAACGCCTTAGACCACTCGGCCATCCTGACTTGTTCCAAAAGAAAGATTAATTTTTTAACATAACAATTCATGTTTTATTTGAGCGTTGAAATTTCAGACTAAATTGTAAATATTAACAAAATTTTACTCTCTAAAAATATCTGCCTGCCAGAAATGGGATTCGAACCCACGCCCACAGATGTGGACTGCGACCTGAAGGCAGCGCCTTAGACCACGCGGCCATCCTGACTTGTTCCTCACGAAAGATTATTTTTTTAACATAACAATTCATGTTTTATTTGAGCGCTGAAATTTCAGACTAAATTGTAAATATTAACAAAATTTCATTCTTTAAAAATTTATAAATATCTGCCAGTCAGAAGTGGGATTCGAACACACGCCCACAGATGTGGACTGCGACCTGAACGCAGCGCCTTAGACCACTCGTCCATCCTGACTTGTTCCACACGAAAGATTATTTTTTTAACATAACAATTCATGTTTTATTTGAGCGCTGAAATTTCAGACTAAATTGTAAATATTAACAAAATTTCATTCTTTAAAAATTTATAAATATCTGCCAGTCAGAAGTGGGATTCGAACACACGCCCACAGATGTGGACTGCGACCTGAACGCAGCGCCTTAGACCACTCGGCCATTATGACTTGTTCCACACGAAAGATTACTTTTTTAACATAACAATTCGTGTTTTATTTGAGCGTTGAAATTTCAGACTAAATTGTAAATATTAACAAAATTTTACTCTCTAAAAATATCTGCCTGTCAGAAGTGGGATTCGAACCCACGCCCACAGATGTGGACTGCGACCTGAACGCAGCGCCTTAGACCACTCGGCCATCCTGACTTGTTCCTCACGAAAGATTATTTTTTTAACATAACAATTCATAATTTATTTGAGCGTTGAAATTTCAGACTAAATTGTAACTATTAACAAAATTTTACTCTCTAAAAATATAAAAATATCTGCCTGTCAGAAGTGGGATTCGAACCCACGCCCACAGATGTGGACTGCGACCTGAACGCAGCGCCTTAGACCACTCGGCCATCCTGACTTGTTCCACACGAAAGATTATTTTTTTAACATAACAATTCATGCTTTATTTGAGCGTTGAAATTTCAGACTAAATTGTAAATATTAACAAAATTTTACTCTCTAAAAATATAAAAACATCTGCCTGTCAGAAGTGGGATTCGAACCCACGCCCACAGTTGTGGACTGCGACCTGAACGCAGCGCCTTAGACCACTCGGCCATCCTGACTTGTTCCACACAAAAGATTATTTTTTTAACATAACAATTTTTGTTTTATTTGAGCGTTGAAATTTCAGACTAAATTGTAAATATTAACAAAATTTTACTCCCTAAAAATATAAAAATGTCTGCCAGTCAGAAGTGGGATTCGAACCCACGCCCACAGATGTGGACTGCGACCTGAACGCAGCGCCTTAGACCACTCGTCCATCCTGACTTGTTCCACACGAAAGATTATTTTTTTAACATAACAATTCATGTTTTATTTGAGCGCTGAAATTTCAGACTAAATTGTAAATATTAACAAAATTTCATTCTTTAAAAATTTATAAATATCTGCCAGTCAGAAGTGGGATTCGAACACACGCCCACAGATGTGGACTGCGACCTGAACGCAGCGCCTTAGACCACTCGGCCATTATGACTTGTTCCACACGAAAGATTACTTTTTTAACATAACAATTCGTGTTTTATTTGAGCGTTGAAATTTCAGACTAAATTGTAAATATTAACAAAATTTTTCTCTCTAAAAATATCTGCCTGTCAGAAGTGGGATTCGAACCCACGCCCACAGATGTGGACTGCGACCTGAACGCAGCGCCTTAGACCACTCGGCCATCCTGACTTGTTCCGCACGAAAGATTATTTTTTTAACATAACAATTCATGCTTTATTTGAGCGTTGAAATTTCAGACTAAATTGTAAATATTAACAAAATTTTATTCTTTAAAAATTTATAAATATCTGCCAGACAGAAGTGGGATTCGAACCCACGCACACAGATGTGGACTGCGACCTGAACGCAGCGCCTTAGACCACTCGGCCATCCTGACTTGCTCCACACGAAAGATTATTTTTTTAACATAACAATTCATGTTTTATTTGAGCGTTGAAATTTCGGACTAAATTGTAAATATTAACAAAATTTTACTCTCTAAAAATATAAAAATATCTGCCTGTCAGAAGTGGGATTCGAACCCACGCCCACAGATGTGGACAGCGACCTGAACGCAGCGCCTTAGACCACTCGGCCATCCTGACTTGCTCCATATGAAAGATTATTTTTTTAACATAACAATTCATGTTTTATTTGAGAGTTGAAATTTCAGACTAAATTGTAAATATTAAAAAAATTTTACTCTCTAAAAATATAGAAATATCTGCCTGTCAGAAGTGGGATTCGAACCCACGCCCACAGATGTGGACTGCGACCTGAACGCAGCGACTTAGACCACTCGGCCATCCTGACTTGTTCCGCACGAAAGATTATTTTTTTAACATAACAATTCATGTTTTATTTGAGAGTTGAAATTTCAGACTAAATTGTAAATATTAAAAAAAATTTACTCTCTAAAAATATAGAAATATCTGCCTGTCAGAAGTGGGATTCGAACCCACGCCCACAGTTGTGGACTGCGACCTGAACGCAGCGCCTTAGACCACTCGGCCATCATGACTTGTTCCACACGAAAGATTTTTTTTTTAACATAACAATTCTTGTTTTATTTGAGCGTTGAAATTTCAGACTAAATTGTAAATATTAACAAAATTTTACTCTCTAAAAATATGAAAACATCTACCTGTAAGAAGTGGGATTCGAACCCACGCCCACAGTTGTGGACTGCGACCTGAACGCAGCGCCTTAGACCACTCGGCTATCCTGACTTTTTCCACACAAAAGATTATTTTTTTAACATAACAATTCATGTTTTATTTGAGCGCTGAAATTTCAGACTAAACTGTAAATATTAACAATAATTTTACTCTTTAAAAATATAAAAACATCTGCCTGTGAAAAGTGGGATTCGAACCCACGCCCACAGATGTGGACTGCGACCTGAACGCAGCGCCTTAGACCACTCGTCCATCATACTTGTTCCACACGAAAGATTATTTTTTTAAAGTAACAATTCATGTTTTATTTGAGCGCTGAAATTTCAGACTAAATTGTAAATATTAACAAAATTTTATTCTTTAAAAATTTATAAATATCTACCAGTCAGAAGTGGGATTCGAACCCACGCCCACAGATGTGGACTGCGACCTGAACGCAGCGCCTTAGACCACTCGGCCATCCTGACTTGTTTTACACGAAAGATTATTTTTTTAACATAACAATTCATGTTTTATTTGAGCGTTGAAATTTCAGACTAAATTGTAAATATTAACAAAATTTTACTCTCTAAAAATATAAAAATATCTGCCTGTCAGAAGTGGGATTCGAACCCACGCCCACAAATGTGGACTGCGACCTGAACGCAGCGCCTTAGACCACTCGGCCATCCTGACTTGCTCCGTACGAAAGATTATTTTTTAACAAAACAATTCATGTTTTATTTGAGCGCTGAAATTTCAGACTAAATTGTAAATATTAACAAAATTTTATTCTTTAAAAATTTATAAATATCTGCCTGTCAGAAGTGGGATTCGAACCCACGCCCACAAATGTGGACTGCGTCCTGAACGCAGCGCCTTAGACCACTCGGCCATCCTGACTTGTTCCACACGAAAGATTATTTTTTTAACATAACAATTCATGTTTTATTTGAGCGCTGAAATTTCAGACTAAATTGTAAATATTAACAAAATTTTACTCTCTAAAAATATCAGCCTGTCAGAAGTGGGATTCGAACCCACGCCCACAAATGTGGACTGCGTCCTGAACGCAGCGCCTTAGACCACTCGGCCATCCTGACTTGTTCCACACCAAAGATTATTTTTTTAACATAACAATTCATGTTTTATTTGAGCGCTGAAATTTCAGACTAAATTGTAAATATTAACAAAATTTTATTCTTTAAAAATTTATAAATATCTGCCTGTCAGAAGTGGGATTCGAACAAACGCCCACAAATGTGGACTGCGACCTGAACGCAGCGCCTTAGACAACTCGGCCATCCTGACTTGCTCCATACGAAAGATTATTTTTTTAACATAACAATTCATGTTTTATTTGAGCGTTGAAATTTCAGACTAAATTGTAAATATTAAAAAAATTTTACTCTCTAAAAATATAAAAATATCTGCCTGTCGGAAGTGGGATTCGAACCCACGCCCACAGATGTGGACTGCGACCTGAACGCAGCGCCTTAGACCACTCGGCCATCCTGACTTGTTCCGCACGAAAGATTATTTTTTTAACATAACAATTCATGTTTTATTTGAGCGTTGAAATTTCAGACTAAATTGTAAATATTAACAAAATTTTACTCTCTAAAAATATAAAAATATCTGCCTGTCAGAAGTGGGATTCGAACCCACGCCCACAGATGTGGACTGCGACCTGACCGCAGCGCCTTAGACCACTCGGCCATCCTGACTTGTTCCACACGAAAGATTATTTTTTTAACATAACAATTCATGTTTTATTTGAGCGTTGAAATTTCGGACTAAATTGTAAATATTAACAAAATTTTACTCTCTAAAAATATAAAAATATCTGCCTGTCAGAAGTGGGATTCGAACCAACGCCCACAGATGTGGACTGCGACCTGAAAGCAGCGCCTTAGACCACGCGGCCATCCTGACTTGTTCCTCACGAAAGATTATTTTTTTAACATAACAATTCATGTTTTATTTGAGCGCTGAAATTTCAGACTAAATTGTAAATATTAACAAAATTTTATTCTTTAACCCTTTCCATACTAAAAGAGACATATTGTAAGGTCCTGAGAATACTGAAACTGCCGAAATTTTTTACCGCACAAGAAGAAACCTCCCCTTTCCTCCCCTTTCACTTTTGAGTTGTCCAACAAAAGATGCTACTCCGCCCCTCCTGGGTTTGTGGCAGACATACTGACGACAACAGGTTGCAACTCAGCACTATGCCAAAGCAAAGATCATTTGAAAACGGGTGGTGAAACTGTATTTGGTTTAGTGGAAATAAAATTAGATTCTATCTATTTTAAACTGCAGCGTGTTTTTGCATTATACAGCAACATAAAAAATTGCACTATAATTTCTTCAAAAGCGAAAAGTTTTCCAGCAGAATAAGAATTATTTACGATTGATAATGCATACAAATTATTCGAATAAAAAGATTAGTTATGACGCATCTCTTTTGCAGATTGATAGTGTAAATGTTCGTTGAAAAAAGGAAAAGTTATTTTTCTGAGATAGCTAAGTTTTTCGAAAATTAGTCACACAAGTATTGAATTTGAAATAATTATTCATTGGTTGATTAAATACATAAAAGTAATCTGAAAGTTAAGCAATGAACTCAAAATTGGCGAGAAACACCGTCATTTGGGACATTTAGTGTCGCGTCAATTATCAGGCTGTTTTCTGGATATTCTATTATTTGATTAGCAAAGCACTCGTTGAAAGACTTGCAAAAATACCATCCAAAAATTGTAAACGTTTGTGCTTGAACAGTGTAGCTTTCGTAGGACATCAGAATCTTGTGCAAGCAATTTCAATAGAACAAACACTAAATTATTTAAATTCGTTTGAAAATTTTTGAAATTTTAACTTGAATTACTTTGATATTATTTGTACTTTTTAGCCGAATAGCTACGAATTTGGTTACAATTTTTGGTCTATGTATGTATAGTGTATAGCCTTCTTTTATTTTTAAAAAGGGCCCCAAGGGGCCCCCTTTTTTTTCTTTTTGTCAGTTTTGTGTATTATAATTTTTTTGGGGTTTTTTGTATATTTTATTGGTTTTTTTTATGTATTTGTTTCTTTGTATTCTTGAGTTTCAATAACATATCTTGCACTCCTCTTAGTGCACAGGAATTAAAAACAAGTTTTGCATAAGCATAATTTGCAGACAAAACATTCCCATGAACTTTCAATCCTTCGACTTGTGGCTGTTTTTTTCCCTTGTTGTCTGCATTTTACGCAAGTTCTTTTCCTTCCTTCTATTTTTCTTTTCTTATGAGTGTGGTCTTCATTTGAATCAGATGCAAAAATACTTCGTTTACGAAAGCAGTATTCGCTTGCGATTTGTTCAATCAGTTCAAGCTTGAAATCGTATAGCGATTTTCTTCTTTTGGGTGCTGGAAAGTTTGCTGCTAATGTAGCAATTTGTAAAATATAAGCATTATTTACAGAAGTGTCCAAAAGAAATGAAAAAACATAAGTCCACCATTTCATTGATTTCCTTGAAGCGGTATAATATTTCCTACGTTGATCTGCTAAATCTACACCACCCATGAATTGATTATACTTAGCAAATGGTAATGGGCATGGGACATCTTTTTTCTCGGATCCCTTTCTTCTTGTAACTGAAGTTATCTCTCTTTCTGTATTTGTGGATAGCATAAATATTTGCTTTTTATCTATCCACGTTGTGCATAATAGGTTAGGATGTTCTTGACATTGCATAATCCTACTTGAACTTTCTTCTCTTAATTTGCACATAGTAATTTCTTTAGGAAGAAATTTTCTGGTTTTTATCAGAGTTCCGCAAGCCAAATGTCCCATCCGCTCCAATTCCAACATCAAAGGAATACTGGTGAAAAATCGATCGAAGTACAGTTCATGGCTTTGAGAAGTTAAAGATTTTGCCAAGTGTACCACAACATTATACCCTAGGCCCTTTCCAGACCTTTCCATTTTATCTTTTTTTCCGCAGTACAAATCAAAGGTAAGTGCATATCCATATTTGGATGTACAAAGCATCCAAAATTTCAATCCACGCTTTGCCGGTTTCAAAGGCATATATTGCACAATACCGAGCCGTCCTTTAAATTTCAGCAGGGCTTCATCAACTGAAACTTCTTTATACGGATTAAAACTCTTGCGAAAGTTTCCTTTTAAAATGGTATTCAAAGGCTCCAGCTTTTGACAAAAGGAATACTCTGGGTCGTCCCTTTTCTTTTCTGCTTCTCTGTCGGAAATGTGCAAATATTTCTTGATTTTGAAAAATCTGTCTCTTGGCATTAGTTTCTTTACCATCTCGTTTCCCAAAATTGGATTCTGGGACCAATAATCGGACAACCTCGGCATTTTTACAATACTCATTACAAACAAAATTGCAATGAAACTCCAAATTTCTCTTATTGTTTCAATCGGTGTCCAATCATTGTCCTTTCGTTCAGAAGTTTTCTCACGAAACTCTGCGTATTTATTTGTATTTACTTTGATGATCTCACATAAAGTGTCGGGAAATAAAAGCTTGAAGTAGTCCAACGCACTACTTTCGGGCTCTAAATTATGGTTTGGCCCAACAGGTGAATTGAAAGAATTGAATTTCATTTTTTCATTTTTCACTTTTGATATCCAGGCAAGCTTGTCAAAATCAACTTGTTCCTCTTCAGAGATAAACGAATCTTCTTCATTTGGCTCTTCAAACATAATCGAAGTATCGCCTGATTCTGGTACTTCGTATGCCGGTTCTTCATCGTCGGACAAATCCCATCCGTCATCTTCATCAAAATCTGAAATATCCGATTCATCCGTATCTTCACAAAATAAAATGCTGTTTATCTCTTCTTGAGTCAAAACTTTCTTTCGCCTAGACATTTTCGAAATGTAAGTATTTGGAGAAAAATATAGAAGCAGAAATATAAATGCACGAAGCTGGAGACAAAATGAAATAAGCGTTCCGAAATTTGGAAGCAACTGCTCTAATAATGATACTTCTGTGAAGTATGATGCCAAACTGGTTCATATATACCAATAGATGGCCATTAACAATTGCCTAGAACACCTATGTCAACATTGAGGGCGCCATCTCCGACACAGACAATACTCAAGTCCCACTTCTCATATATCACTCTGACAAGAGGGGCGGTACAAAGTGTCTTCCTCAGTCTCCAGGCGTTCGGGCGGCCGTCCCGTACTCTGCTTGTAAAGCCGTCTGGGCCGTTTTCGTATGGAAAGGGTTAAAAATTTATAAATATCTGCCAGTCAGAAGTGGGATTCGAACCCACGCCCACAGATGTGGACTGCGACCTGAACGCAGCGCCTTAGACCACTCGGCCATTCTGACTTGTTCCACACGAAAGATTATTTTTTTAACATAACAATTCATGTTTTATTTGAGCGTTGAAATTTCAGACTAAATTGTAAATATTAACAAAATTTTACTCTCTAAAAATATAAAAATATCTGCCTGTCAGAAGTGGGATTCGAACCCACGCCCACAAATGTGGACTGCGACCTGAACGCAGCGCCTTAGACCACTCGGCCATTCTGACTTGTTCCACACGAAAGATTATTTTTTTAACATAACAATTCATGTTTTATTTGAGCGTTGAAATTTCAGACTAAATTGTAAATATTAACAAAATTTTACTCTCTAAAAATATAAAAATATCTGCCTGTCAGAAGTGGGATTCGAACCCACGCCCACAGATGTGGACTGCGACCTGAACGCAGCGCCTTAGACCACACGGCCATCCTGACTTGTTCCGCAAGAAAGATTATTTTTTTAACATAACAATTCATGTTTTATTTGAGCGTTGAAATTTCGGACTAAATTGTAAATATTAACAAAATTTTATTCTTTAAAAATTTATAAATATCTGCCAGACAGAAGTGGGATTCGAACCCACGCACACAGATGTGGACTGCGACCTGAACGCAGCGCCTTAGACCACTCGGCCATCCTGACTTGCTCCACACGAAAGATTATTTTTTTAACATAACAATTCATGTTTTATTTGAGCGTTGAAATTTCGGACTAAATTGTAAATATTAACAAAATTTTACTCTCTAAAAATATAAAAATATCTGCCTGTCAGAAGTGGGATTCGAACCCACGCCCACAGATGTGGCAAGCGACCTGAACGCAGCGCCTTAGACCACTCGGCCATCCTGACTTGCTCCATATGAAAGATTATTTTTTTAACATAACAATTCATGTTTTATTTGAGAGTTGAAATTTCAGACTAAATTGTAAATATTAAAAAAATTTTACTCTCTAAAAATATAGAAATATCTGCCTGTCAGAAGTGGGATTCGAACCCACGCCCACAGATTTGGACTGCGACCTGAACGCAGGGAATTAGACCACTCGGCCATCCTGACTTGTTCCGCACGAAAGATTATTTTTTTAACATAACAATTCATGTTTTATTTGAGAGTTGAAATTTCAGACTAAATTGTAAATATTAAAAAAAATTTACTCTCTAAAAATATAGAAATATCTGCCTGTCAGAAGTGGGATTCGAACCCACGCCCACAGTTGTGGACTGCGACCTGAACGCAGCGCCTTAGACCACTCGGCTATCCTGACTTGTTCCACACAAAAGATTATTTTTTTAACATAACAATTCATGTTTTATTTGAGCGCTGAAATTTCAGACTAAACTGTAAATATTAACAATAATTTTACTCTTTAAAAATATAAAAACATTTGCCTGTGAAAAGTGGGATTCGAACCCACGCCCACAGATGTGGACTGCGACCTGAACGCAGCGCCTTAGACCACTCGTCCATCATACTTGTTCCACACGAAAGATTATTTTTTTAAAGTAACAATTCATGTTTTATTTGAGCGCTGAAATTTCAGACTAAATTGTAAATATTAACAAAATTTTATTCTTTAAAATTTATAAATATCTACCAGTCAGAAGTGGGATTCGAACCCACGCCCACAGATGTGGACTGCGACCTGAACGCAGCGCCTTAGACCACTCGGCCATCCTGACTTGTTTTACACGAAAGATTATTTTTTTAACATAACAATTCATGTTTTATTTGAGCGTTGAAATTTCAGACTAAATTGTAAATATTAACAAAATTTTACTCTCTAAAAATATAAAAATATCTGCCTGTCAGAAGTGGGATTCGAACCCACGCCCACAAATGTGGACTGCGACCTGAACGCAGCGCCTTAGACCACTCGGCCATCCTGACTTGCTCCGTACGAAAGATTATTTTTTAACAAAACAATTCATGTTTTATTTGAGCGCTGAAATTTCAGACTAAATTGTAAATATTAACAAAATTTTATTCTTTAAAAATTTATAAATATCTGCCTGTCAGAAGTGGGATTCGAACAAACGCCCACAAATGTGGACTGCGACCTGAACGCAGCGCCTTAGACAACTCGGCCATCCTGACTTGCTCCATACGAAAGATTATTTTTTTAACATAACAATTCATGTTTTATTTGAGCGTTGAAATTTCAGACTAAATTGTAAATATTAAAAAAATTTTACTCTCTAAAAATATAAAAATATCTGCCTGTCAGAAGTGGGATTCGAACCCACGCCCACAGATGTGGACTGCGACCTGAACGCAGCGCCTTAGACCACTCGGCCATCCTGACTTGTTCCGCACGAAAGATTATTTTTTTAACATAACAATTCATGTTTTATTTGAGCGTTGAAATTTCAGACTAAATTGTAAATATTAAAAAAATTTTACTCTCTAAAAATATAAAAATATCTGCCTGTCAGAAGTGGGATTCGAACCCACACCCACAGACGTGGACTGCGACCTGAACGCAGCGCCTTAGACCACTCGGCCATCCTGACTTGCTCCATACGAAAGATTATTTTTTTAACATAACAATTCATGTTTTATTTGAGAGTTGAAATTTCAGACTAAATTGTAAATATTAAAAAAATTTTACTCTCTAAAAATATAGAAATATCTGCCTGTCAGAAGTGGGATTCGAACCCACGCCCACAGATTTGGACTGCGACCTGAAAGCAGGGAATTAGACCACTCGGCCATCCTGACTTGTTCCGCACGAAAGATTATTTTTTTAACATAACAATTCATGTTTTATTTGAGAGTTGAAATTTCAGACTAAATTGTAAATATTAAAAAAATTTTACTCTCTAAAAATATAGAAATATCTGCCTGTCAGAAGTGGGATTCGAACCCACGCCCACAGTTGTGGACTGCGACCTGAACGCAGCGCCTTAGACCACTCGGCTATCCTGACTTGTTCCACACAAAAGATTATTTTTTTAACATAACAATTCATGTTTTATTTGAGCGCTGAAATTTCAGACTAAACTGTAAATATTAACAATAATTTTACTCTTTAAAAATATAAAAACATTTGCCTGTGAAAAGTGGGATTCGAACCCACGCCCACAGATGTGGACTGCGACCTGAACGCAGCGCCTTAGACCACTCGTCCATCATACTTGTTCCACACGAAAGATTATTTTTTTAAAGTAACAATTCATGTTTTATTTGAGCGCTGAAATTTCAGACTAAATTGTAAATATTAACAAAATTTTATTCTTTAAAATTTATAAATATCTACCAGTCAGAAGTGGGATTCGAACCCACGCCCACAGATGTGGACTGCGACCTGAACGCAGCGCCTTAGACCACTCGGCCATCCTGACTTGTTTTACACGAAAGATTATTTTTTTAACATAACAATTCATGTTTTATTTGAGCGTTGAAATTTCAGACTAAATTGTAAATATTAACAAAATTTTACTCTCTAAAAATATAAAAATATCTGCCTGTCAGAAGTGGGATTCGAACCCACGCCCACAAATGTGGACTGCGACCTGAACGCAGCGCCTTAGACCACTCGGCCATCCTGACTTGCTCCGTACGAAAGATTATTTTTTAACAAAACAATTCATGTTTTATTTGAGCGCTGAAATTTCAGACTAAATTGTAAATATTAACAAAATTTTATTCTTTAAAAATTTATAAATATCTGCCTGTCAGAAGTGGGATTCGAACCCACGCCCACAAATGTGGACTGCGTCCTGAACGCAGCGCCTTAGACCACTCGGCCATCCTGACTTGTTCCACACGAAAGATTATTTTTTTAACATAACAATTCATGTTTTATTTGAGCGCTGAAATTTCAGACTAAATTGTAAATATTAACAAAATTTTACTCTCTAAAAATATCAGAATGTCAGAAGTGGGATTCGAACCCACGCCCACAGATGTGGACTGCGACCTGAACGCAGCGCCTTAGACCACTCGGCCATCCTGACTTGTTCCGCACGAAAGATTATTTTTTTAACATAACAATTCATGTTTTATTTGAGCGCTGAAATTTCAGACTAAATTGTAAATATTAACAAAATTTTATTCTTTAAAAATTTATAAATATCTGCCTGTCAGAAGTGGGATTCGAACAAACGCCCACAAATGTGGACTGCGACCTGAACGCAGCGCCTTAGACAACTCGGCCATCCTGACTTGCTCCATACGAAAGATTATTTTTTTAACATAACAATTCATGTTTTATTTGAGCGTTGAAATTTCAGACTAAATTGTAAATATTAAAAAAATTTTACTCTCTAAAAATATAAAAATATCTGCCTGTCAGAAGTGGGATTCGAACCCACGCCCACAGATGTGGACTGCGACCTGAACGCAGCGCCTTAGACCACTCGGCCATCCTGACTTGTTCCGCACGAAAGATTATTTTTTTAACATAACAATTCATGTTTTATTTGAGCGTTGAAATTTCAGACTAAATTGTAAATATTAAAAAAATTTTACTCTCTAAAAATATAAAAATATCTGCCTGTCAGAAGTGGGATTCGAACCCACACCCACAGACGTGGACTGCGACCTGAACGCAGCGCCTTAGACCACTCGGCCATCCTGACTTGCTCCATACGAAAGATTATTTTTTTAACATAACAATTCATGTTTTATTTGAGAGTTGAAATTTCAGACTAAATTGTAAATATTAAAAAAATTTTACTCTCTAAAAATATAGAAATATCTGCCTGTCAGAAGTGGGATTCGAACCCACGCCCACAGATTTGGACTGCGACCTGAAAGCAGGGAATTAGACCACTCGGCCATCCTGACTTGTTCCGCACGAAAGATTATTTTTTTAACATAACAATTCATGTTTTATTTGAGAGTTGAAATTTCAGACTAAATTGTAAATATTAAAAAAATTTTACTCTCTAAAAATATAGAAATATCTGCCTGTCAGAAGTGGGATTCGAACCCACGCCCACAGTTGTGGACTGCGACCTGAACGCAGCGCCTTAGACCACTCGGCTATCCTGACTTGTTCCACACAAAAGATTATTTTTTTAACATAACAATTCATGTTTTATTTGAGCGCTGAAATTTCAGACTAAACTGTAAATATTAACAATAATTTTACTCTTTAAAAATATAAAAACATTTGCCTGTGAAAAGTGGGATTCGAACCCACGCCCACAGATGTGGACTGCGACCTGAACGCAGCGCCTTAGACCACTCGTCCATCATACTTGTTCCACACGAAAGATTATTTTTTTAAAGTAACAATTCATGTTTTATTTGAGCGCTGAAATTTCAGACTAAATTGTAAATATTAACAAAATTTTATTCTTTAAAATTTATAAATATCTACCAGTCAGAAGTGGGATTCGAACCCACGCCCACAGATGTGGACTGCGACCTGAACGCAGCGCCTTAGACCACTCGGCCATCCTGACTTGTTTTACACGAAAGATTATTTTTTTAACATAACAATTCATGTTTTATTTGAGCGTTGAAATTTCAGACTAAATTGTAAATATTAACAAAATTTTACTCTCTAAAAATATAAAAATATCTGCCTGTCAGAAGTGGGATTCGAACCCACGCCCACAAATGTGGACTGCGACCTGAACGCAGCGCCTTAGACCACTCGGCCATCCTGACTTGCTCCGTACGAAAGATTATTTTTTAACAAAACAATTCATGTTTTATTTGAGCGCTGAAATTTCAGACTAAATTGTAAATATTAACAAAATTTTATTCTTTAAAAATTTATAAATATCTGCCTGTCAGAAGTGGGATTCGAACCCACGCCCACAAATGTGGACTGCGTCCTGAACGCAGCGCCTTAGACCACTCGGCCATCCTGACTTGTTCCACACGAAAGATTATTTTTTTAACATAACAATTCATGTTTTATTTGAGCGCTGAAATTTCAGACTAAATTGTAAATATTAACAAAATTTTACTCTCTAAAAATATCAGCCTGTCAGAAGTGGGATTCGAACCCACGCCCACAGATGTGGACTGCGACCTGAACGCAGCGCGTTAGACCACTCGGCCATCCTGACTTGTTCCGCACGAAAGATTATTTTTTTAACATAACAATTCATGTTTTATTTGAGCGCTGAAATTTCAGACTAAATTGTAAATATTAACAAAATTTTATTCTTTAAAAATTTATAAATATCTGCCTGTCAGAAGTGGGATTCGAACAAACGCCCACAAATGTGGACTGCGACCTGAACGCAGCGCCTTAGACAACTCGGCCATCCTGACTTGCTCCATACGAAAGATTATTTTTTTAACATAACAATTCATGTTTTATTTGAGCGTTGAAATTTCAGACTAAATTGTAAATATTAAAAAAATTTTACTCTCTAAAAATATAAAAATATCTGCCTGTCAGAAGTGGGATTCGAACCCACGCCCACAGATGTGGACTGCGACCTGAACGCAGCGCCTTAGACCACTCGGCCATCCTGACTTGTTCCGCACGAAAGATTATTTTTTTAACATAACAATTCATGTTTTATTTGAGCGTTGAAATTTCAGACTAAATTGTAAATATTAAAAAAATTTTACTCTCTAAAAATATAAAAATATCTGCCTGTCAGAAGTGGGATTCGAACCCACACCCACAGACGTGGACTGCGACCTGAACGCAGCGCCTTAGACCACTCGGCCATCCTGACTTGCTCCATACGAAAGATTATTTTTTTAACATAACAATTCATGTTTTATTTGAGCGTTGAAATTTCAGACTAAATTGTAAATATTAACAAAATTTTACTCTCTAAAAATATAAAAATATCTGCCTGTCAGAAGTGGGATTCGAACCCACGCCCACAGATGTGGACTGCGACCTGACCGCAGCGCCTTAGACCACTCGGCCATCCTGACATGTTCCACACGAAAGATTATTTTTTTAACATAACAATTCATGTTTTATTTGAGCGTTGAAATTTCGGACTAAATTGTAAATATTAACAAAATTTTACTCTCTAAAAATATAAAAATATCTGCCTGTCAGAAGTGGGATTCGAACCAACGCCCACAGATGTGGACTGCGACCTGAACGCAGCGCCTTAGACCACTCGGCCATCCTGACTTGTTCCCAAAGAAAGATTATTTTTTTAACATAACAATTCATGTTTTATTTGAGCGTTGAAATTTCAGACTAAATTGTAAATATTAACAAAATTTTACTCTCTAAAAATATCTGCCTGTCAGAAATGGGATTCGAACCCACGCCCACAGATGTGGACTGCGACCTGAAAGCAGCGCCTTAGACCACGCGGCCATCCTGACTTGTTCCTCACGAAAGATTATTTTTTTAACATAACAATTCATGTTTTATTTGAGCGCTGAAATTTCAGACTAAATTGTAAATATTAACAAAATTTTATTCTTTAACCCTTTCCATACTAAAAGAGACATATTGTAAGGTCCTGAGAATACTGAAACTGCCGAAATTTTTTACCGCACAAGAAGAAACCTCCCCTTTCCTCCCCTTTCACTTTTGAGTTGTCCAACAAAAGATGCTACTCCGCCCCTCCTGGGTTTGTGGCAGACATACTGACGACAACAGGTTGCAACTCAGCACTATGCCAAAGCAAAGATCATTTGAAAACGGGTGGTGAAACTGTATTTGGTTTAGTGGAAATAAAATTAGATTCTATCTATTTTAAACTGCAGCGTGTTTTTGCATTATACAGCAACATAAAAAATTGCACTATAATTTCTTCAAAAGCGAAAAGTTTTCCAGCAGAATAAGAATTATTTACGATTGATAATGCATACAAATTATTCGAATAAAAAGATTAGTTATGACGCATCTCTTTTGCAGATTGATAGTGTAAATGTTCGTTGAAAAAAGGAAAAGTTATTTTTCTGAGATAGCTAAGTTTTTCGAAAATTAGTCACACAAGTATTGAATTTGAAATAATTATTCATTGGTTGATTAAATACATAAAAGTAATCTGAAAGTTAAGCAATGAACTCAAAATTGGCGAGAAACACCGTCATTTGGGACATTTAGTGTCGCGTCAATTATCAGGCTGTTTTCTGGATATTCTATTATTTGATTAGCAAAGCACTCGTTGAAAGACTTGCAAAAATACCATCCAAAAATTGTAAACGTTTGTGCTTGAACAGTGTAGCTTTCGTAGGACATCAGAATCTTGTGCAAGCAATTTCAATAGAACAAACACTAAATTATTTAAATTCGTTTGAAAATTTTTGAAATTTTAACTTGAATTACTTTGATATTATTTGTACTTTTTAGCCGAATAGCTACGAATTTGGTTACAATTTTTGGTCTATGTATGTATAGTGTATAGCCTTCTTTTATTTTTAAAAAGGGCCCCAAGGGGCCCCCTTTTTTTTCTTTTTGTCAGTTTTGTGTATTATAATTTTTTTGGGGTTTTTTGTATATTTTATTGGTTTTTTTTATGTATTTGTTTCTTTGTATTCTTGAGTTTCAATAACATATCTTGCACTCCTCTTAGTGCACAGGAATTAAAAACAAGTTTTGCATAAGCATAATTTGCAGACAAAACATTCCCATGAACTTTCAATCCTTCGACTTGTGGCTGTTTTTTTCCCTTGTTGTCTGCATTTTACGCAAGTTCTTTTCCTTCCTTCTATTTTTCTTTTCTTATGAGTGTGGTCTTCATTTGAATCAGATGCAAAAATACTTCGTTTACGAAAGCAGTATTCGCTTGCGATTTGTTCAATCAGTTCAAGCTTGAAATCGTATAGCGATTTTCTTCTTTTGGGTGCTGGAAAGTTTGCTGCTAATGTAGCAATTTGTAAAATATAAGCATTATTTACAGAAGTGTCCAAAAGAAATGAAAAAACACAAGTCCACCATTTCATTGATTTCCTTGAAGCGGTATAATATTTCCTACGTTGATCTGCTAAATCTACACCACCCATGAATTGATTATACTTAGCAAATGGTAATGGGCATGGGACATCTTTTTTCTCGGATCCCTTTCTTCTTGTAACTGAAGTTATCTCTCTTTCTGTATTTGTGGATAGCATAAATATTTGCTTTTTATCTATCCACGTTGTGCATAATAGGTTAGGATATTCTTGACATTGCATAATCCTACTTGAACTTTCTTCTCTTAATTTGCACATAGTAATTTCTTTAGGAAGAAATTTTCTGGTTTTTATCAGAGTTCCGCAAGCCAAATGTCCCATCCGCTCCAATTCCAACATCAAAGGAATACTGGTGAAAAATCGATCGAAGTACAGTTCATGGCTTTGAGAAGTTAAAGATTTTGCCAAGTGTACCACAACATTATACCCTAGGCCCTTTCCAGACCTTTCCATTTTATCTTTTTTTCCGCAGTACAAATCAAAGGTAAGTGCATATCCATATTTGGATGTACAAAGCATCCAAAATTTCAATCCACGCTTTGCCGGTTTCAAAGGCATATATTGCACAATACCGAGCCGTCCTTTAAATTTCAGCAGGGCTTCATCAACTGAAACTTCTTTATACGGATTAAAACTCTTGCGAAAGTTTCCTTTTAAAATGGTATTCAAAGGCTCCAGCTTTTGACAAAAGGAATACTCTGGGTCGTCCCTTTTCTTTTCTGCTTCTCTGTCGGAAATGTGCAAATATTTCTTGATTTTGAAAAATCTGTCTCTTGGCATTAGTTTCTTTACCATCTCGTTTCCCAAAATTGGATTCTGGGACCAATAATCGGACAACCTCGGCATTTTTACAATACTCATTACAAACAAAATTGCAATGAAACTCCAAATTTCTCTTATTGTTTCAATCGGTGTCCAATCATTGTCCTTTCGTTCAGAAGTTTTCTCACGAAACTCTGCGTATTTATTTGTATTTACTTTGATGATCTCACATAAAGTGTCGGGAAATAAAAGCTTGAAGTAGTCCAACGCACTACTTTCGGGCTCTAAATTATGGTTTGGCCCAACAGGTGAATTGAAAGAATTGAATTTCATTTTTTCATTTTTCACTTTTGATATCCAGGCAAGCTTGTCAAAATCAACTTGTTCCTCTTCAGAGATAAACGAATCTTCTTCATTTGGCTCTTCAAACATAATCGAAGTATCGCCTGATTCTGGTACTTCGTATGCCGGTTCTTCATCGTCGGACAAATCCCATCCGTCATCTTCATCAAAATCTGAAATATCCGATTCATCCGTATCTTCACAAAATAAAATGCTGTTTATCTCTTCTTGAGTCAAAACTTTCTTTCGCCTAGACATTTTCGAAATGTAAGTATTTGGAGAAAAATATAGAAGCAGAAATATAAATGCTCGAAGCTGGAGACAAAATGAAATAAGCGTTCCGAAATTTGGAAGCAACTGCTCTAATAATGATACTTCTGTGAAGTATGATGCCAAACTGGTTCATATATACCAATAGATGGCCATTAACAATTGCCTAGAACACCTATGTCAACATTGAGGGCGCCATCTCCGACACAGACAATACTCAAGTCCCACTTCTCATATATCACTCTGACAAGAGGGGCGGTACAAAGTGTCTTCCTCAGTCTCCAGGCGTTCGGGCGGCCGTCCCGTACTCTGCTTGTAGAGCCGTCTGGGCCGTTTTCGTATGGAAAGGGTTAAAAATTTATAAATATCTGCCAGTCAGAAGTGGGATTCGAACCCACGCCCACAGATGTGGACTGCGACCTGAACGCAGCGCCTTAGACCACTCGGCCATTCTGACTTGTTCCACACGAAAGATTATTTTTTTAACATAACAATTCATGTTTTATTTGAGCGTTGAAATTTCAGACTAAATTGTAAATATTAACAAAATTTTACTCTCTAAAAATATAAAAATATCTGCCTGTCAGAAGTGGGATTCGAACCCACGCCCACAAATGTGGACTGCGACCTGAACGCAGCGCCTTAGACCAATCGGCCATCCTGACTTGTTCCACACGAAAGATTATTTTTTTAACATAACAATTCATGTTTTATTTGAGCGATGAAATTTCAGACTAAATTGTAAATATTAACAAAATTTTACTCTCTAAAAATATCAGCCTGTCAGAAGTGGGATTCGAACCCACGCCCACAGATGTGGACTGCGACCTGAACGCAGCGCCTTAGACCACACGGCCATCCTGACTTGTTCCGCAAGAAAGATTATTTTTTTAACATAACAATTCATGTTTTATTTGAGCGTTGAAATTTCAGACTAAATTGTAAATATTAACAAAATTTTACTCTTTAAAAATATAAAAATATCTGCCTGTCAGAAGTGGGATTCGAACCCACGCCCACAGATGTGGACTGCGACCTGAACGCAGCGCCTTAGACCACTCGGCCATTCTGACTTGTTCCACACGAAAGATTATTTTTTTAACATAACAATTCATGTTTTATTTGAGCGTTGAAATTTCAGACTAAATTGTAAATATTAACAAAATTTTACTCTCTAAAAATATAAAACTATCTGCATGTCAGAAGTGGGATTCGAACCCACGCAAACAGATGTGGACTGCGACCTGAACGCAACGCCTTAGACCACTCGGCCATCCTGACTTGTTCCAAAAGAAAGATTAATTTTTTAACATAACAATTCATGTTTTATTTGAGCGTTGAAATTTCAGACTAAATTGTAAATATTAACAAAATTTTACTCTCTAAAAATATCTGCCTGCCAGAAATGGGATTCGAACCCACGCCCACAGATGTGGACTGCGACCTGAACGCAGCGCCTTAGACCACGCGGCCATCCTGACTTGTTCCTCACGAAAGATTATTTTTTTAACATAACAATTCATGTTTTATTTGAGCGCTGAAATTTCAGACTAAACTGTAAATATTAACAATAATTTTACTCTTTAAAAATATAAAAACATCTGCCTGTCAGAAGTGGGATTCGAAACCACGCCCACAGATGTGGACTGCGACCTGAACGCAGCGCCTTAGACCACTCGTCCATCCTGACTTGCTCCATACGAAAGATTATTTTTTTAACATAACAATTCATGTTTTATTTGAGCGTTGAAATTTCAGACTAAATTGTAAATATTAACAAAATTTCATTCTTTAAAAATTTATAAATATCTGCCAGTCAGAAGTGGGATTCGAACACACGCCCACAGATGTGGACTGCGACCTGAACGCAGCGCCTTAGACCACTCGGCCATTATGACTTGTTCCACACGAAAGATTACTTTTTTAACATAACAATTAGTGTTTTATTTGAGCGTTGAAATTTCAGACTAAATTGTAAATATTAACAAAATTTTACTCTCTAAAAATATCTGCCTGTCAGAAGTGGGATTCGAACCCACGCCCACAGATGTGGACTGCGACCTGAACGCAGCGCCTTAGACCACTCGGCCATCCTGACTTGTTCCTCACGAAAGATTATTTTTTTAACATAACAATTCATAATTTATTTGAGCGTTGAAATTTCAGACTAAATTGTAACTATTAACAAAATTTTACTCTCTAAAAATATAAAAATATCTGCCTGTCAGAAGTGGGATTCGAACCCACGCCCACAGATGTGGACTGCGACCTGAACGCAGCGCCTTAGACCACTCGGCCATCCTGACTTGTTCCACACAAAGATTATTTTTTTAACATAACAATTCATGCTTTATTTGAGCGTTGAAATTTCAGACTAAATTGTAAATATTAACAAAATTTTACTCTCTAAAAATATAAAAACATCTGCCTGTCAGAAGTGGGATTCGAACCCACGCCCACAGATGTGGACTGCGACCTGACCGCAGCGCCTTAGACCACTCGGCCATCCTGACTTGTTCCACACGAAAGATTATTTTTTTAACATAACAATTCATGTTTTATTTGAGCGTTGAAATTTCGGACTAAATTGTAAATATTAACAAAATTTTACTCTCTAAAAATATAAAAATATCTGCCTGTCAGAAGTGGGATTCGAACCAACGCCCACAGATGTGGACTGCGACCTGAACGCAGCGCCTTAGACCACTCGGCCATCCTGACTTGTTCCCAAAGAAAGATTATTTTTTTAACATAACAATTCATGTTTTATTTGAGCGTTGAAATTTCAGACTAAATTGTAAATATTAACAAAATTTTACTCTCTAAAAATATCTGCCTGTCAGAAATGGGATTCGAACCCACGCCCACAGATGTGGACTGCGACCTGAAAGCAGCGCCTTAGACCACGCGGCCATCCTGACTTGTTCCTCACGAAAGATTATTTTTTTAACATAACAATTCATGTTTTATTTGAGCGCTGAAATTTCAGACTAAATTGTAAATATTAACAAAATTTTATTCTTTAACCCTTTCCATACTAAAAGAGACATATTGTAAGGTCCTGAGAATACTGAAACTGCCGAAATTTTTTACCGCACAAGAAGAAACCTCCCCTTTCCTCCCCTTTCACTTTTGAGTTGTCCAACAAAAGATGCTACTCCGCCCCTCCTGGGTTTGTGGCAGACATACTGACGACAACAGGTTGCAACTCAGCACTATGCCAAAGCAAAGATCATTTGAAAACGGGTGGTGAAACTGTATTTGGTTTAGTGGAAATAAAATTAGATTCTATCTATTTTAAACTGCAGCGTGTTTTTGCATTATACAGCAACATAAAAAATTGCACTATAATTTCTTCAAAAGCGAAAAGTTTTCCAGCAGAATAAGAATTATTTACGATTGATAATGCATACAAATTATTCGAATAAAAAGATTAGTTATGACGCATCTCTTTTGCAGATTGATAGTGTAAATGTTCGTTGAAAAAAGGAAAAGTTATTTTTCTGAGATAGCTAAGTTTTTCGAAAATTAGTCACACAAGTATTGAATTTGAAATAATTATTCATTGGTTGATTAAATACATAAAAGTAATCTGAAAGTTAAGCAATGAACTCAAAATTGGCGAGAAACACCGTCATTTGGGACATTTAGTGTCGCGTCAATTATCAGGCTGTTTTCTGGATATTCTATTATTTGATTAGCAAAGCACTCGTTGAAAGACTTGCAAAAATACCATCCAAAAATTGTAAACGTTTGTGCTTGAACAGTGTAGCTTTCGTAGGACATCAGAATCTTGTGCAAGCAATTTCAATAGAACAAACACTAAATTATTTAAATTCGTTTGAAAATTTTTGAAATTTTAACTTGAATTACTTTGATATTATTTGTACTTTTTAGCCGAATAGCTACGAATTTGGTTACAATTTTTGGTCTATGTATGTATAGTGTATAGCCTTCTTTTATTTTTAAAAAGGGCCCCAAGGGGCCCCCTTTTTTTTCTTTTTGTCAGTTTTGTGTATTATAATTTTTTTGGGGTTTTTTGTATATTTTATTGGTTTTTTTTATGTATTTGTTTCTTTGTATTCTTGAGTTTCAATAACATATCTTGCACTCCTCTTAGTGCACAGGAATTAAAAACAAGTTTTGCATAAGCATAATTTGCAGACAAAACATTCCCATGAACTTTCAATCCTTCGACTTGTGGCTGTTTTTTTCCCTTGTTGTCTGCATTTTACGCAAGTTCTTTTCCTTCCTTCTATTTTTCTTTTCTTATGAGTGTGGTCTTCATTTGAATCAGATGCAAAAATACTTCGTTTACGAAAGCAGTATTCGCTTGCGATTTGTTCAATCAGTTCAAGCTTGAAATCGTATAGCGATTTTCTTCTTTTGGGTGCTGGAAAGTTTGCTGCTAATGTAGCAATTTGTAAAATATAAGCATTATTTACAGAAGTGTCCAAAAGAAATGAAAAAACATAAGTCCACCATTTCATTGATTTCCTTGAAGCGGTATAATATTTCCTACGTTGATCTGCTAAATCTACACCACCCATGAATTGATTATACTTAGCAAATGGTAATGGGCATGGGACATCTTTTTTCTCGGATCCCTTTCTTCTTGTAACTGAAGTTATCTCTCTTTCTGTATTTGTGGATAGCATAAATATTTGCTTTTTATCTATCCACGTTGTGCATAATAGGTTAGGATATTCTTGACATTGCATAATCCTACTTGAACTTTCTTCTCTTAATTTGCACATAGTAATTTCTTTAGGAAGAAATTTTCTGGTTTTTATCAGAGTTCCGCAAGCCAAATGTCCCATCCGCTCCAATTCCAACATCAAAGGAATACTGGTGAAAAATCGATCGAAGTACAGTTCATGGCTTTGAGAAGTTAAAGATTTTGCCAAGTGTACCACAACATTATACCCTAGGCCCTTTCCAGACCTTTCCATTTTATCTTTTTTTCCGCAGTACAAATCAAAGGTAAGTGCATATCCATATTTGGATGTACAAAGCATCCAAAATTTCAATCCACGCTTTGCCGGTTTCAAAGGCATATATTGCACAATACCGAGCCGTCCTTTAAATTTCAGCAGGGCTTCATCAACTGAAACTTCTTTATACGGATTAAAACTCTTGCGAAAGTTTCCTTTTAAAATGGTATTCAAAGGCTCCAGCTTTTGACAAAAGGAATACTCTGGGTCGTCCCTTTTCTTTTCTGCTTCTCTGTCGGAAATGTGCAAATATTTCTTGATTTTGAAAAATCTGTCTCTTGGCATTAGTTTCTTTACCATCTCGTTTCCCAAAATTGGATTCTGGGACCAATAATCGGACAACCTCGGCATTTTTACAATACTCATTACAAACAAAATTGCAATGAAACTCCAAATTTCTCTTATTGTTTCAATCGGTGTCCAATCATTGTCCTTTCGTTCAGAAGTTTTCTCACGAAACTCTGCGTATTTATTTGTATTTACTTTGATGATCTCACATAAAGTGTCGGGAAATAAAAGCTTGAAGTAGTCCAACGCACTACTTTCGGGCTCTAAATTATGGTTTGGCCCAACAGGTGAATTGAAAGAATTGAATTTCATTTTTTCATTTTTCACTTTTGATATCCAGGCAAGCTTGTCAAAATCAACTTGTTCCTCTTCAGAGATAAACGAATCTTCTTCATTTGGCTCTTCAAACATAATCGAAGTATCGCCTGATTCTGGTACTTCGTATGCCGGTTCTTCATCGTCGGACAAATCCCATCCGTCATCTTCATCAAAATCTGAAATATCCGATTCATCCGTATCTTCACAAAATAAAATGCTGTTTATCTCTTCTTGAGTCAAAACTTTCTTTCGCCTAGACATTTTCGAAATGTAAGTATTTGGAGAAAAATATAGAAGCAGAAATATAAATGCTCGAAGCTGGAGACAAAATGAAATAAGCGTTCCGAAATTTGGAAGCAACTGCTCTAATAATGATACTTCTGTGAAGTATGATGCCAAACTGGTTCATATATACCAATAGATGGCCATTAACAATTGCCTAGAACACCTATGTCAACATTGAGGGCGCCATCTCCGACACAGACAATACTCAAGTCCCACTTCTCATATATCACTCTGACAAGAGGGGCGGTACAAAGTGTCTTCCTCAGTCTCCAGGCGTTCGGGCGGCCGTCCCGTACTCTGCTTGTAAAGCCGTCTGGGCCGTTTTCGTATGGAAAGGGTTAAAAATTTATAAATATCTGCCAGTCAGAAGTGGGATTCGAACCCACGCCCACAGATGTGGACTGCGACCTGAACGCAGCGCCTTAGACCACTCGGCCATTCTGACTTGTTCCACACGAAAGATTATTTTTTTAACATAACAATTCATGTTTTATTTGAGCGTTGAAATTTCAGACTAAATTGTAAATATTAACAAAATTTTACTCTCTAAAAATATAAAAATATCTGCCTGTCAGAAGTGGGATTCGAACCCACGCCCACAGATGTCGACTGCGACCTGAACGCAGCGCCTTAGACCACACGGCCATCCTGACCTGTTCCGCAAGAAAGATTATTTTTTTAACATAACAATTCATGTTTTATTTGAGCGTTGAAATTTCAGACTAAATTGTAAATATTAACAAAATTTTACTCTTTAAAAATATAAAAATATCTGCCTGTCAGAAGTGAGATTCGAACCCACGCCCACAGATGTGGACTGCGACCTGAACGCAGCGCCTTAGACCACTCGGCCATTCTGACTTGTTCCACACGAAAGATTATTTTTTTAACATAACAATTCATGTTTTATTTGAGCGTTGAAATTTCAGACTAAATTGTAAATATTAACAAAATTTTACTCTCTAAAAATATAAAACTATCTGCATGTCAGAAGTGTGTTTCGAACCCACGCAAACAGATGTGGACTGCGACCTGAACGCAGCGCCTTAGACCACTCGGCCATCCTGACTTGTTCCAAAAGAAAGATTAATTTTTTAACATAACAATTCATGTTTTATTTGAGCGTTGAAATTTCAGACTAAATTGTAAATATTAACAAAATTTTACTCTCTAAAAATATCTGCCTGCCAGAAATGGGATTCGAACCCACGCCCACAGATGTGGACTGCGACCTGAACGCAGCGCCTTAGACCACGCGGCCATCCTGACTTGTTCCTCACGAAAGATTATTTTTTTAACATAACAATTCATGTTTTATTTGAGCGCTGAAATTTCAGACTAAACTGTAAATATTAACAATAATTTTACTCTTTAAAAATATAAAAACATCTGCCTGTCAGAAGTGGGATTCGAAACCACGCCCACAGATGTGGACTGCGACCTGAACGCAGCGCCTTAGACCACTCGGCCATCCTGACTTGTTCCGCACGAAAGATTATTTTTTTAAGATAACAATTCATGTTTTATTTGAGCGCTGAAATTTCAGACTAAATTGTAAATATTAACAAAATTTCATTCTTTAAAAATTTATAAATATCTGCCAGTCAGAAGTGGGATTCGAACACACGCCCACAGATGTGGACTGCGACCTGAACGCAGCGCCTTAGACCACTCGGCCATTATGACTTGTTCCACACGAAAGATTACTTTTTTAACATAACAATTCGTGTTTTATTTGAGCGTTGAAATTTCAGACTAAATTGTAAATATTAACAAAATTTTACTCTCTAAAAATATCTGCCTGTCAGAAGTGGGATTCGAACCCACGCCCACAGATGTGGACTGCGACCTGAACGCAGCGCCTTAGACCACTCGGCCATCCTGACTTGTTCCTCACGAAAGATTATTTTTTTAACATAACAATTCATAATTTATTTGAGCGTTGAAATTTCAGACTAAATTGTAACTATTAACAAAATTTTACTCTCTAAAAATATAAAAATATCTGCCTGTCAGAAGTGGGATTCGAACCCACGCCCACAGATGTGGACTGCGACCTGAACGCAGCGCCTTAGACCACTCGGCCATCCTGACTTGTTCCACACGAAAGATTATTTTTTTAACATAACAATTCATGCTTTATTTGAGCGTTGAAATTTCAGACTAAATTGTAAATATTAACAAAATTTTACTCTCTAAAAATATAAAAACATCTGCCTGTCAGAAGTGGGATTCGAACCCACGCCCACAGATGTGGACTGCGACCTGACCGCAGCGCCTTAGACCACTCGGCCATCCTGACTTGTTCCACACGAAAGATTATTTTTTTAACATAACAATTCATGTTTTATTTGAGCGTTGAAATTTCGGACTAAATTGTAAATATTAACAAAATTTTACTCTCTAAAAATATAAAAATATCTGCCTGTCAGAAGTGGGATTCGAACCCACGCCCACAGATGTGGACTGCGACCTGAACGCAGCGCCTTAGACCACTCGGCCATCCTGACTTGTTTTACACGAAAGATAATTTTTTTAACATAACAATTCATGTTTTATTTGAGCGTTGAAATTTCAGACTAAATTGTAAATATTAACAAAATTTTACTCTCTAAAAATATAAAAATATCTGCCTGTCAGAAGTGGGATTCGAACCCACGCCCACAAATGTGGACTGCGACCTGAACGCAGCGCCTTAGACCACTCGGCCATCCTGACTTGCTCCGTACGAAAGATTATTTTTTAACAAAACAATTCATGTTTTATTTGAGCGCTGAAATTTCAGACTAAATTGTAAATATTAACAAAATTTTATTCTTTAAAAATTTATAAATATCTGCCTGTCAGAAGTGGGATTCGAACCCACGCCCACAAATGTGGACTGCGTCCTGAACGCAGCGCCTTAGACCACTCGGCCATCCTGACTTGTTCCACACCAAAGATTATTTTTTTAACATAACAATTCATGTTTTATTTGAGCGCTGAAATTTCAGACTAAATTGTAAATATTAACAAAATTTTACTCTCTAAAAATATCAGCCTGTCAGAAGTGGGATTCGAACCCACGCCCACAGATGTGGACTGCGACCTGAACGCAACGCCTTAGACCACTCGGCCATCCTGACTTGTTCCGCACGAAAGATTATTTTTTTAAGATAACAATTCATGTTTTATTTGAGCGCTGAAATTTCAGACTAAATTGTAAATATTAACAAAATTTTATTCTTTAAAAATTTATAAATATCTGCCTGTCAGAAGTGGGATTCGAACAAACGCCCACAAATGTGGACTGCGACCAGAACGCAGCGCCTTAGACCACTCGGCCATCCTGACTTGCTCCATACGAAAGATTATTTTTTTAACATAACAATTCATGTTTTATTTGAGCGTTGAAATTTCAGACTAAATTGTAAATATTAACAAAATTTTACTCTCTAAAAATATAAAAATATCTGCCTGTCAGAAGTGGGATTCGAACCCACGCCCACAGATGTGGACTGCGACCTGAACGCAGCGCCTTAGACCACTCAGCCATCCTGACTTGTTCCACACGAAAGATTATTTTTTTAACATAACAATTCATGTTTTATTTGAGCGTTGAAATTTCGGACTAAATTGTAAATATTAACAAAATTTTACTCTCTAAAAATATAAAAATATCTGCCTGTCAGAAGTGGGATTCGAACCAACGCCCACAGATGTGGACTGCGACCTGAACGCAGCGCCTTAGACCACTCGGCCATCCTGACTTGTTCCCAAAAAAAGATTATTTTTTTAACATAACAATTCATGTTTTATTTGAGCGCTGAAATTTCAGACTAAATTGTAAATATTAACAAAATTTTACTCTCTAAAAATATCTGCCTGTCAGAAATGGGATTCGAACCCACGCCCACAGATGTGGACTGCGACCTGAAAGCAGCGCCTTAGACCACGCGGCCATCCTGACTTGTTCCTCACGAAAGATTATTTTTTTAACATAACAATTCATGTTTTATTTGAGCGCTGAAATTTCAGACTAAATTGTAAATATTAACAAAATTTTATTCTTTAACCCTTTCCATACTAAAAGAGACATATTGTAAGGTCCTGAGAATACTGAAACTGCCGAAATTTTTTACCGCACAAGAAGAAACCTCCCCTTTCCTCCCCTTTCACTTTTGAGTTGTCCAACAAAAGATGCTACTCCGCCCCTCCTGGGTTTGTGGCAGACATACTGACGACAACAGGTTGCAACTCAGCACTATGCCAAAGCAAAGATCATTTGAAAACGGGTGGTGAAACTGTATTTGGTTTAGTGGAAATAAAATTAGATTCTATCTATTTTAAACTGCAGCGTGTTTTTGCATTATACAGCAACATAAAAAATTGCACTATAATTTCTTCAAAAGCGAAAAGTTTTCCAGCAGAATAAGAATTATTTACGATTGATAATGCATACAAATTATTCGAATAAAAAGATTAGTTATGACGCATCTCTTTTGCAGATTGATAGTGTAAATGTTCGTTGAAAAAAGGAAAAGTTATTTTTCTGAGATAGCTAAGTTTTTCGAAAATTAGTCACACAAGTATTGAATTTGAAATAATTATTCATTGGTTGATTAAATACATAAAAGTAATCTGAAAGTTAAGCAATGAACTCAAAATTGGCGAGAAACACCGTCATTTGGGACATTTAGTGTCGCGTCAATTATCAGGCTGTTTTCTGGATATTCTATTATTTGATTAGCAAAGCACTCGTTGAAAGACTTGCAAAAATACCATCCAAAAATTGTAAACGTTTGTGCTTGAACAGTGTAGCTTTCGTAGGACATCAGAATCTTGTGCAAGCAATTTCAATAGAACAAACACTAAATTATTTAAATTCGTTTGAAAATTTTTGAAATTTTAACTTGAATTACTTTGATATTATTTGTACTTTTTAGCCGAATAGCTACGAATTTGGTTACAATTTTTGGTCTATGTATGTATAGTGTATAGCCTTCTTTTATTTTTAAAAAGGGCCCCAAGGGGCCCCCTTTTTTTTCTTTTTGTCAGTTTTGTGTATTATAATTTTTTTGGGGGTTTTTGTATATTTTATTGGTTTTTTTTATGTATTTGTTTCTTTGTATTCTTGAGTTTCAATAACATATCTTGCACTCCTCTTAGTGCACAGGAATTAAAAACAAGTTTTGCATAAGCATAATTTGCAGACAAAACATTCCCATGAACTTTCAATCCTTCGACTTGTGGCTGTTTTTTTCCCTTGTTGTCTGCATTTTACGCAAGTTCTTTTCCTTCCTTCTATTTTTCTTTTCTTATGAGTGTGGTCTTCATTTGAATCAGATGCAAAAATACTTCGTTTACGAAAGCAGTATTCGCTTGCGATTTGTTCAATCAGTTCAAGCTTGAAATCGTATAGCGATTTTCTTCTTTTGGGTGCTGGAAAGTTTGCTGCTAATGTAGCAATTTGTAAAATATAAGCATTATTTACAGAAGTGTCCAAAAGAAATGAAAAAACATAAGTCCACCATTTCATTGATTTCATAATATTTCCTACGTTGATCTGCTAAATCTACACCACCCATGAATTGATTATACTTAGCAAATGGTAATGGGCATGGGACATCTTTTTTCTCGGATCCCTTTCTTCTTGTAACTGAAGTTATCTCTCTTTCTGTATTTGTGGATAGCATAAATATTTGCTTTTTATCTATCCACGTTGTGCATAATAGGTTAGGATGTTCTTGACATTGCATAATCCTACTTGAACTTTCTTCTCTTAATTTGCACATAGTAATTTCTTTAGGAAGAAATTTTCTGGTTTTTATCAGAGTTCCGCAAGCCAAATGTCCCATCCGCTCCAATTCCAACATCAAAGGAATACTGGTGAAAAATCGATCGAAGTACAGTTCATGGCTTTGAGAAGTTAAAGATTTTGCCAAGTGTACCACAACATTATACCCTAGGCCCTTTCCAGACCTTTCCATTTTATCTTTTTTTCCGCAGTACAAATCAAAGGTAAGTGCATATCCATATTTGGATGTACAAAGCATCCAAAATTTCAATCCACGCTTTGCCGGTTTCAAAGGCATATATTGCACAATACCGAGCCGTCCTTTAAATTTCAGCAGGGCTTCATCAACTGAAACTTCTTTATACGGATTAAAACTCTTGCGAAAGTTTCCTTTTAAAATGGTATTCAAAGGCTCCAGCTTTTGACAAAAGGAATACTCTGGGTCGTCCCTTTTCTTTTCTGCTTCTCTGTCGGAAATGTGCAAATATTTCTTGATTTTGAAAAATCTGTCTCTTGGCATTAGTTTCTTTACCATCTCGTTTCCCAAAATTGGATTCTGGGACCAATAATCGGACAACCTCGGCATTTTTACAATACTCATTACAAACAAAATTGCAATGAAACTCCAAATTTCTCTTATTGTTTCAATCGGTGTCCAATCATTGTCCTTTCGTTCAGAAGTTTTCTCACGAAACTCTGCGTATTTATTTGTATTTACTTTGATGATCTCACATAAAGTGTCGGGAAATAAAAGCTTGAAGTAGTCCAACGCACTACTTTCGGGCTCTAAATTATGGTTTGGCCCAACAGGTGAATTGAAAGAATTGAATTTCATTTTTTCATTTTTCACTTTTGATATCCAGGCAAGCTTGTCAAAATCAACTTGTTCCTCTTCAGAGATAAACGAATCTTCTTCATTTGGCTCTTCAAACATAATCGAAGTATCGCCTGATTCTGGTACTTCGTATGCCGGTTCTTCATCGTCGGACAAATCCCATCCGTCATCTTCATCAAAATCTGAAATATCCGATTCATCCGTATCTTCACAAAATAAAATGCTGTTTATCTCTTCTTGAGTCAAAACTTTCTTTCGCCTAGACATTTTCGAAATGTAAGTATTTGGAGAAAAATATAGAAGCAGAAATATAAATGCACGAAGCTGGAGACAAAATGAAATAAGCGTTCCGAAATTTGGAAGCAACTGCTCTAATAATGATACTTCTGTGAAGTATGATGCCAAACTGGTTCATATATACCAATAGATGGCCATTAACAATTGCCTAGAACACCTATGTCAACATTGAGGGCGCCATCTCCGACACAGACAATACTCAAGTCCCACTTCTCATATATCACTCTGACAAGAGGGGCGGTACAAAGTGTCTTCCTCAGTCTCCAGGCGTTCGGGCGGCCGTCCCGTACTCTGCTTGTAAAGCCGTCTGGGCCGTTTTCGTATGGAAAGGGTTAAAAATTTATAAATATCTGCCAGTCAGAAGTGGGATTCGAACCCACGCCCACAGATGTGGACTGCGACCTGAACGCAGCGCCTTAGACCACTCGGCCATTCTGACTTGTTCCACACGAAAGATTATTTTTTTAACATAACAATTCATGTTTTATTTGAGCGTTGAAATTTCAGACTAAATTGTAAATATTAACAAAATTTTACTCTCTAAAAATATAAAAATATCTGCCTGTCAGAAGTGGGATTCGAACCCACGCCCACAAATGTGGACTGCGACCTGAACGCAGCGCCTTAGACCAATCGGCCATCCTGACTTGTTCCACACGAAAGATTATTTTTTTAACATAATAATTCATGTTTTATTTGAGCGATGAAATTTCAGACTAAATTGTAAATATTAACAAAATTTTACTCTCTAAAAATATCAGCCTGTCAGAAGTGGGATTCGAACCCACGCCCACAGATGTGGACTGCGACCTGAACGCAGCGCCTTAGACCACACGGCCATCCTGACTTGTTCCGCAAGAAAGATTATTTTTTTAACATAACAATTCATGTTTTATTTGAGCGTTGAAATTTCGGACTAAATTGTAAATATTAACAAAATTTTACTCTCTAAAAATATAAAAATATCTGCCTGTCAGAAGTGGGATTCGAACCCACGCCCACAGATGTGGACTGCGACCTGAACGCAGCGCCTTAGACCACTCGGCCATCCTGACTTGTTCCGCACGAAAGATTATTTTTTTAACATAACAATTCATGTTTTATTTGAGCGCTGAAATTTCAGACTAAATTGTAAATATTAACAAAATTTTATTCTTTAAAAATTTATAAATATCTGCCAGACAGAAGTGGGATTCGAACCCACGCACACAGATGTGGACTGCGACCTGAACGCAGCGCCTTAGACCACTCGGCCATCCTGACTTGCTCCACACGAAAGATTATTTTTTTAACATAACAATTCATGTTTTATTTGAGCGTTGAAATTTCGGACTAAATTGTAAATATTAACAAAATTTTACTCTGTAAAAATATAAAAATATCTGCCTGTCAGAAGTGGGATTCGAACCCACGCCCACAGATGTGGACAGCGACCTGAACGCAGCGCCTTAGACCACTCGGCCATCCTGACTTGTTCCACACGAAAGATTATTTTTTTAACATAACAATTCATGTTTTATTTGAGCGATGAAATTTCAGATTAAATTGTAAATATTAACAAAATTTTACTCTCTAAAAATATCAGCCTGTCAGAAGTGGGATTCGAACCCACGCCCACAGATGTGGACTGCGACCTGAACGCAGCGCCTTAGACCACACGGCCATCCTGACTTGTTCCGCAAGAAAGATTATTTTTTTAACATAACAATTCATGTTTTATTTGAGCGTTGAAATTTCAGACTAAATTGTAAATATTAACAAAATTTTACTCTCTAAAAATATAAAAATATCTGCCTGTCAGAAGTGGGATTCGAACCCACGCCCACATATGTGGACTGCGACCTGAACGCAGCGCCTTAGACCACTCGGCCATCCTGACTTGTTCCGCACGAAAGATTATTTTTTTAACATAACAATTCATGTTTTATTTGAGCGCTGAAATTTCAGACTAAATTGTAAATATTAACAAAATTTTATTCTTTAAAAATTTATAAATATCTGCCAGACAGAAGTGGGATTCGAACCCACGCACACAGATGTGGACTGCGACCTGAACGCAGCGCCTTAGACCACTCGGCCATCCTGACTTGCTCCACACGAAAGATTATTTTTTTAACATAACAATTCATGTTTTATTTGAGCGTTGAAATTTCGGACTAAATTGTAAATATTAACAAAATTTTACTCTCTAAAAATATAAAAATATCTGCCTGTCAGAAGTGGGATTCGAACCCACGCCCACAGATGTGGACAGCGACCTGAACGCAGCGCCTTAGACCACTCGGCCATCCTGACTTGCTCCATACGAAAGATTATTTTTTTAACATAACAATTCATGTTTTATTTGAGAGTTGAAATTTCAGACTAAATTGTAAATATTAAAAAAATTTTACTCTCTAAAAATATAGAAATATCTGCCTGTCAGAAATGGGATTCGAACCGACGCCCACAGATGTGGACTGCGACCTGAACGCAGCGCCTTAGATCACTCGGCCATCCTGACTTGTTCCGCACGAAAGATTATTTTTTTAACATAACAATTCATGTTTTATTTGAGCGTTGAAATTTCAGACTAAATTGTAAATATTAACAAAATTTTACTGTCTAAAAATATCAGCCTGTCAGAAGTGGGATTCGAACCAACGCCCACAGATGTGGACTGCGACCTGGACGCAGCGCCTTAGACCACGCGGCCATCCTGACTTGTTCCTCACGAAAGATTATTTTTTTAACATAACAATTCATGTTTTATTTGAGCGCTGAAATTTCAGACTAAATTGTAAATATTTACAAAATTTTATTCTTTAAAAATTTATAAATATCTGCCAGTCAGAAGTGGGATTCGAACCCACGCCCACAGATATGGACTGCGACCTGAACGCAGCGCCTTAGACCACTCGGCCATCCTGACTTATTCCACACGAAAGATTATTTTTTTAACATAACAATTCATGTTTTATTTGAGCGTAGAAATTTCGGACTAAATTGTAAATATTAACAAAATTTTACTCTCTAAAAATATCTGCCTGTCAGAAGTGGGATTCGAACCCACGCCCACAGATGTGGACTGCGACCTGAACGCAGCGCCTTAGACCACTCGGCCATCCTGACTTGCTCCATACGAAAGATTATTTTTTTAACATAACAATTCATGTTTTATTTGAGCGTTGAAATTTCAGACTAAATTGTAAATATTAACAAACCTTTACCCTCTAAAAATATAAAAATATCTGCCTATCAGAAGTGGGATTCGTACCCACGCCCACAGATGTGGACTGCGACCTGAACGCAGCGCCTTAGACCACTCGGCCATCCTGACTTGCTTCATACGTAAGATTATTTTTTTAACATGACAATTCATGTTTTATTTGAGCGCTGAAATTTCACACTAAATTGTAAATATTAACAAAATTTTACTCTCTAAAAATATAAAAATATCTGCCTGTCAGAAGTGGGATTCGAACCCACGCCCACAAATATGGACTGCGACCTGAACGCAGCGCCTTAGACCACTCGGCCATCCTGACTTGTTCCACACGAAAGATTATTTTTTTAACATAACAATTCATGTTTTATTTGAGCGCTGAAATTTCAGACTAAATTGTAAATATTAACAAAATTTTACTCTCTAAAAATATCAGCCTATCAGAAGTGGGATTCGAACCCACGCCCACAGATGTGGACTGCGACCTGAACGCAGCGCCTTAGACCACTCGGCCATCCTGATTTGTTCCGCACGAAAGATTATTTTTTTAACTTAACAATTAATGTTTTATTTGAGCGTTGAAATTTTGGACTAAATTGTAAATATTAACAAAATTTTACTCTCTAAAAATATCTGCCTGTCAGAAGTGGGATTCGAACCCACGCCCACAGATGTGGACTGCGACCTGAACGCAGCGCCTTAGACCACTCGGCCATCCTGACTTGCTCCATACGAAAGATTATTTTTTTAACATAACAATTCATGTTTTATTTGAGCGTTGAAATTTCAGACTAAATTGTAAATATTAACAAACCTATACTCTCTAAAAATATAAAAATATCTGCCTGTCAGAAGTGGGATTCGTACCCACGCCCACAGATGTGGACTGCGACCTGAACGCAGCGCCTTAGACCACTCGGCCATCCTGACTTGCTCCATACGAAAGATTATTTTTTTAACATAACAATTCATGTTTTATTTGAGCGCTGAAATTTCACACTAAATTGTAAATATTAACAAAATTTTACTCTCTAAAAATATCAGCCTGTCAGAAGTGGGATTCGAACCCACGCCCACAGATGTGGACTGCGACCTGAACGCAGCGCCTTAGACCACTCGGCCATCCTGACTTGTTCCGCACGAAAGATTATTTTTTTAAGATAACAATTCATGTTTTATTTGAGCGCTGAAATTTGAGACTAAATTGTAAATATTAACAAAATTTTATTCTTTAAAAATTTATAAATATCTGCCAGTCAGAAGTGGGATTCGAACCCACGCCCACAGATGTGGACTGCGACCTGAACGCAGCGCCTTAGACCACTCGGCCATCCTGACTTGCTCCACACGAAAGATTATTTTTTTAACATAACAATTCATGTTTTATTTGAGCGTTGAAATTTCGGACTAAATTGTAAATATTAACAAAATTTTATTCTTTAAAAATATAAAAATATCTGCCTGTCAGAAGTGGGATTCGAACCCACGCCCACAAATGTGGACTGCGACCTGAACGCAGCGCCTTAGACCACTCAGCCATCCTGACTTGCTCCACACGAAAGATTATTTTTTTAACATAACAATTCATGTTTTATTTGAGCGTTGAAATTTCGGACTAAATTGTAAATATTAACAAAATTTTACTCTCTAAAAATATAAAAATATCTGCCTGTCAGAAGTGGGATTCGAACCCACGCCCACAGATGTGGACAGCGACCTGAACGCAGCGCCTTAGACCACTCGGCCATCCTGACTTGTTCCACACGAAAGATTATTTTTTTAACATAACAATTCATGTTTTATTTGAGCGATGAAATTTCAGACTAAATTGTAAATATTAACAAAATTTTACTCTCTAAAAATATCAGCCTGTCAGAAGTGGGATTCGAACCCACGCCCACAGTTGTGGACTGCGACCTGAACGCAGCGCCTTAGACCACTCGGCCATCCTGACTTGTTCCACACGAAAGATTTTTTTTTTAACATAACAATTCTTGTTTTATTTGAGCGTTGAAATTTCAGACTAAATTGTAAATATTAACAAAATTTTACTCTCTAAAAATATGAAAACATCTACCTGTAAGAAGTGGGATTCGAACCCACGCCCACAGTTGTGGACTGCGACCTGAACGCAGCGCCTTAGACCACTCGGCTATCCTGACTTGTTCCACACAAAAGATTATTTTTTTAACATAACAATTCATGTTTTATTTGAGCGCTGAAATTTCAGACTAAACTGTAAATATTAACAAAATTTTATTCTTTAAAAATATAAAAACATCTGCCTGTGAAAAGTGGGATTCGAACCCACGCCCACAGATGTGGACTGCGACCTGAACGCAGCGCCTTAGACCACTCGGCCATCCTGACTTGCTCCATACGAAAGATTATTTTTTTAACATAACAATTCATGTTTTATTTGAGCGCTGAAATTTCACACTAAATTGTAAATATTAACAAAATTTTACTCTCTAAAAATATCAGCCTGTCAGAAGTGGGATTCGAACCCACGCCCACAGATGTGGACTGCGACCTGAACGCAGCGCCTTAGACCACTCGGCCATCCTGACTTGTTCCGCACGAAAGATTATTTTTTTAAGATAACAATTCATGTTTTATTTGAGCGCTGAAATTTCAGACTAAATTGTAAATATTAACAAAATTTTATTCTTTAAAAATTTATAAATATCTGCCAGTCAGAAGTGGGATTCGAACCCACGCCCACAGATGTGGACTGCGACCTGAACGCAGCGCCTTAGACCACTCGGCCATCCTGACTTGCTCCACACGAAAGATTATTTTTTTAACATAACAATTCATGTTTTATTTGAGCGTTGAAATTTCGGACTAAATTGTAAATATTAACAAAATTTTATTCTTTAAAAATATAAAAATATCTGCCTGTCAGTAGTGGGATTCGAACCCACGCCCACAGATGTGGACTGCGACCTGAACGCAGCGCCTTAGACCACTCAGCCATCCTGACTTGCTCCACACGAAAGATTATTTTTTTAACATAACAATTCATGTTTTATTTGAGCGTTGAAATTTCGGACTAAATTGTAAATATTAACAAAATTTTACTCTCTAAAAATATAAAAATATCTGCCTGTCAGAAGTGGGATTCGAACCCACGCCCACAGATGTGGACAGCGACCTGAACGCAGCGCCTTAGACCACTCGGCCATCCTGACTTGTTCCACACGAAAGATTATTTTTTTAACATAACAATTCATGTTTTATTTGAGCGATGAAATTTCAGACTAAATTGTAAATATTAACAAAATTTTACTCTCTAAAAATATCAGCCTGTCAGAAGTGGGATTCGAACCCACGCCCACAGTTGTGGACTGCGACCTGAACGCAGCGCCTTAGACCACTCGGCTATCCTGACTTGTTCCACACAAAAGATTATTTTTTTAACATAACAATTCATGTTTTATTTGAGCGCTGAAATTTCAGACTAAACTGTAAATATTAACAATAATTTTACTCTTTAAAAATATAAAAACATCTGCCTGTGAAAAGTGGGATTCGAACCCACGCCCACAGATGTGGACTGCGACCTGAACGCAGCGCCTTAGACCACTCGGCCATCCTGACTTGTTCCACACGAAAGATTATTTTTTTAACATAACAATTCATGTTTTATTTGAGCGATGAAATTTCAGACTAAATTGTAAATATTAACAAAATTTTACTCTCTAAAAATATCAGCCTGTCAGAAGTGGGATTCGAACCCACGCCCACAGTTGTGGACTGCGACCTGAACGCAGCGCCTTAGACCACTCGGCTATCCTGACTTGTTCCACACAAAAGATTATTTTTTTAACATAACAATTCATGTTTTATTTGAGCGCTGAAATTTCAGACTAAACTGTAAATATTAACAATAATTTTACTCTTTAAAAATATAAAAACATCTGCCTGTGAAAAGTGGGATTCGAACCCACGCCCACAGATGTGGACTGCGACCTGAACGCAGCGCCTTAGACCACTCGTCCATCATACTTGTTCCACACGAAAGATTATTTTTTTAAAGTAACAATTCATGTTTTATTTAAACGCTGAAATTTCAGACTAAATTGTAAATATTAACAAAATTTTATTCTTTAAAAATTTATAAATATCTACCAGTCAGAAGTGGGATTCGAACCCACGCCCACAGATGTGGACTGCGACCTGAACGCAGCGCCTTAGACCACTCGGCCATCCTGACTTGTTTTACACGAAAGATTATTTTTTTAACATAACAATTCATGTTTTATTTGAGCGTTGAAATTTCAGACTAAATTGTAAATATTAACAAAATTTTACTCTCTAAAAATATAAAAATATCTGCCTGTCAGAAGTGGGATTCGAACCCACCCCCACAAATGTGGACTGCGACCTGAACGCAGCGCCTTAGACCACTCGGCCATCCTGACTTGCTCCGTACGAAAGATTATTTTTTAACAAAACAATTCATGTTTTATTTGAGCGCTGAAATTTCAGACTAAATTGTAAATATTAACAAAATTTTATTCTTTAAAAATTTATAAATATCTGCCTGTCAGAAGTGGGATTCGAACCCACGCCCACAAATGTGGACTGCGTCCTGAACGCAGCGCCTTAGACCACTCGGCCATCCTGACTTGTTCCACACGAAAGATTATTTTTTTAACATAACAATTCATGTTTTATTTGAGCGCAGAAATTTCAGACTAAATTGTAAATATTAACAAAATTTTACTCTCTAAAAATATCAGCCTGTCAGAAGTGGGATTCGAACCCACGCCCACAAATGTGGACTGCGTCCTGAACGCAGCGCCTTAGACCACTCGGCCATCCTGACTTGTTCCACATCAAAGATTATTTTTTTAACATAACAATTCATGTTTTATTTGAGCGCTGAAATTTCAGACTAAATTGTAAATATTGCCGCATTTTGGTTATTTATACATGTGGCATTATAGCCGAGAGGTAGCGCATGAGGCTGGTGATCGATAGGTCGGTGGTTCGAATACCACCGGCACCCACTTTACTAAAATTTAATTTCTATTTATTTCTTGTTCCAGAAGAACCTTCTAGAACGTTCTATCATTTCCGGTACGACTTGTTTCCGGATGGATGTATTAGTGCTTCTATGCAAATCCAACTTTACTTGTTTCCGGTGAATGTTCTGGAACATTCGATCTGGCTTTATAAAAGAGTCACTCGAGTTGAGTGGGGCAGAGGATAGTTTCTTCGGTTACTGAACGTTGCTCTAGAATTCTTTCTAATAAATACTTACGAGACATAGCACCAACGTTGTATTTCTTGTGTACAGTTCGTTATACGTGACAGTTTGGTGGAGGTGCCGGGTACCGATCGTGGAGGAAGAAAGTGGCCGCAAAAGCCGTCGACTACAAGGACTGCCTCCGGAGTACGGGCGTTACATTCCCCCTCCAAGGAAAAATCGTAAAATTACTATGCCAGACGGATCGACCGAAACTAAACCTGAAATTGGTTCCCGGCTGTATCAGCAAATAAGACAGCCCTCCAGTTTCGCTGGTGAAGCTGGTCAAGATCCTACAAAATGGCTGAAAGAATACGAACGGGTTGCGAAATTTAATAGGTGGGACGACATGGAGTGCCTTGCTAATGCATACTTCTTTCTTGATGGCACATCAAAGCAATGGTTTGAAAATAATGAGGATGAATTATGTTCGTGGGAAAAATTCCAAGAAGGACTAAAACAAGCATTTGGAGACACTAGGCATCACGTCCAACAAGCAGAAGCCCTACTTAAATGCCGAGCACAGAAACAGGGTGAGAGCACACAATCTTACATCCAGAATGTACTAGCACTATGTCATCAAGTAAATTCCAGAATGGAAGAGAAAGAAAAGGTTTCTCATTTGATGAAAGGAGTTGCCGAAGAAGTTTACGCAGCCTTATTAGCTAAGGATATAGCTACAGCCGATGACTTTATTAAACAGTGTCAGCATATCGAAGACCAACACAAGAAGAGAGTTGCTCAACGAAAATACCAACGACTCCCAAATGTAGTCTCTATGGCCCCAATTGATGAAAACGCTGATTTAGCATCTATGATACGACAAATAGTTCAAGAGGAAGTTCAGAAACTAACACGTAACCTGCAAGACCAACAACCCCAGTATCAGTCTTTAGAAAATGTCATTCGCGAAGAAGTAGAGAGTGTCTTGGCTTCGGTTTCAAGGACTCCGCAGCCCTCTACATGGAACCAGAAAAGACAGTACGCGTATCAACCAAATAATGTTAGAAGACCTGAAAGGACAATAGAACCCGCTACCAGAAAAACTGATCTATGGCGAACGGAAGACAACAGGCCAGTTTGCTTCCACTGTGGACGTCCAGGACACGTCGTCCGCTACTGCCGGGAAAGGCGATCCGTTTTTGACACTTACCGCAACGAAAGGGGAAACAACTTTCGTCGACAACCAACCCCCACACCGTCTGCCGATAGCTACCAAAGACCAACCGACGATTATCTACGACCAAACACCAGAACTTCCTCGCCGCTCACAAACAGAGGACGATCACCAACACGTCGCTTTAGATCACCTTCGCCGTATAGAACCTCAAGTCGATCTCCTAGTCGACGCGTCGAGGAAAACTAGGTGATGCGAGCTTCTGTGGAGGTGAAGCCGCTATTATGCGAAACCCTCCGACTGCCGCTAAGATGTCCGGGAATCATTTGGAAATCATAGTCGACAATACGCCAGTGACGGCACTTGTGGATTCTGGGGCCTCTTTTTCTGTCATATCTGAAAAATATCGCCGAAAACTTAGAAAAGTGCAATTGCCAACCACACGGCGAGTACTTCTTAAAGTAGCCAATGACTCTTATGTACAGCCGACTGGACGATGCATACTTCGCCTCGATATTAACGGTAGAGTGCAACCCTTTGAGTTCATTGTTATGCCGCAATGCAGCCATGATATAATCCTAGGTTGGGATTTCTTAGAAGCCTCTCAAGCAGTTATTGACTGTGGTCGTTCTGAACTGGTTCTTGAAGACGCCGTTCAAGAGACACTGGCGAACGAAGATTCCTGGCATTTATACGCTTTAGAAGATTATGTGGTACCTGGACGTTCTATTAAACGAGCTATGGTTCATGGTGCCCCAGCTAACGCGTCTCTTGACGTCATTGTAGAAGGTAAGAAAGACCTGGTTTTGAGCAAGGAAATAGCGATTCCTTCAACTATCATCACCCTTGACAACGGACGTGGAGAACTTTGGCTAGCAAACGGACATCACAAAGCTCGATCTATTCCCAAGGGAATGTGCATAGCTTCTGCTGAGCAACTGGGAAAAGGCAAACTAAACACGATTGCCGAGGCAGTGGCGCCCGTCAAATTGAGTAAAAGAACCGAATTGCTACCGATGGTCTGTGAACAGATGATAGATCCTGGTTTGAACCCCGAACAACATGGTGATCTGCTAAATTTGCTTCAAAAATATGGTAGCTCGTTTGACCAGAAGAAATTCGGAGCAAGCAAAGTCAACGTCAAACATCGAATTGTAACTGGAGAACACGAGCCGCTTCACCAAAGACCCTACAGAGTGTCGCCAACAGAACGCCGTCTCATACAGAACGAAGTTGAGAAGATGATGAACAGAGGAATCATTCAGCCTTCGGAAAGCCCATGGTCGTCCCCGGTCGTCTTGGTGAAAAAGAAAGACGGAAGTTGGCGTTTCTGCGTCGATTACCGCCGCCTCAATAAAATAACCAAGAAAGATGTCTACCCATTACCTCGAATTGATGACACGTTAGACTGTCTAAAAGGGGCTCATTTCTTCTCATCAATGGATTTGTACTCCGGCTATTGGCAGATTGAGGTAGACGATAGGGACCGTGAAAAGACGGCATTCGTCACCGGCGAAGGTCTGTACGAGTTCAGAGTCATGCCGTTTGGATTATGTAACGCGCCAGCGACCTTCGAACGGATGATGGATAATCTATTGCGTCACTTGAAGTGGTCAATCTGCCTATGCTACTTAGACGACATAGTAGTGTTTTCAGATACATTCGAGAGCCATCTAGACCGGTTAAATGTTGTCCTTCAGTGCATTCAAGACGCAGGTCTAATTCTTAATCCCAAGAAATGTCACTTTGGCGCAACACAAATCAAGATCTTAGGCCATCTCGTATCAAGCGAAGGAGTTAGACCCGATCCTGAAAAACTAACAGCCGTAAATAACTTTCCTGTGCCCAAGAACACTCACGATGTAAAAAGCTTTCTAGGATTATGTTCTTATTATCGACGATTTATCAAAGATTTCTGTCATCAGGCCCAACCCCTGCAAGCATTACTAAAAGGCGATGTTAAATTTACATGGACCAAAAGTCAAGAAGAATCTTTCTGCAAATTGAAGAAAGCTTTGACTTCAAATCCTGTTTTAGGTTTGTTCGATGAGAATTCACCTGCGGAGCTGCATACCGACGCTAGCGGTTACGGAATTGGAGCTGTACTGGTCCAAATACAAAAGGGGGAGGAGAAAGTTATAGCTTACGCTTCAAGGACTCTTTCAAAGGCCGAAAGGAACTACTCTACTACGGAAAGAGAATGTCTTGCTGCTGTCTGGGCCATAAATAAATTCCGTCCTTATTTGTTTGGTAAGCCTTTTACTATTGTCACGGATCATCACTCTCTATGCTGGCTGACTGGGCTAAAAGATCCTTCTGGTAGACTTGCGAGATGGGCTCTTCGGCTTCAGGAATACGATATCTCAATCGTTTACAAAAGTGGGAGGAAGCATAAAGATGCTGATAGTTTGTCAAGAAACCCAATTGCCGAAGTTACTACGACGTTGGAAGCGGATCATTCCATCACCTCCCTGACTACAATAGCAGAAGAACAAAGGAACGACGAGGATTTAGTCAAAATAATTCGTGCCTATGGAACAACAGAACCACTTAAAAGGGGATACGAACTCATTAAAGGTGTACTTTGTAAAAAGAATTTCGATCCTACCGGAAAGAAATGGTTACCAGTTATCCCAAGGCAATTAAGATTGGAAATTTTAAATCACTTCCATGACGCACCAACAGCAGGACACTTGGGCTTCGCTAAAACCTATGACAGAATACGGAAACGATTCTATTGGCCAGGGTTGTACCGGAATGTTCGACGATACATCATGCACTGCCGAGAATGCCAGAGAAGAAAGCCAATTCCTATGAGACCCCCAGGTCAGCTAAGACCCATTCCTCCCACCACGGAACCTTACCACCGCATTGGAATAGACCTTTTGGGGAGATTTCCTAAATCAGTTCAAGGAAATAAATGGATTATAGTCTGCACTGATTACTTAACTAGGTATGCAGTTACACGAGCTCTTCCAACCGCAGAAGCACCTGAAGTTGCAAAATTTATAGTCGAAGAAATACTTCTAAAACATGGCGCCCCGAGAGTTATAATAACGGATCGCGGACAAGTATTTCAATCGAAACTTGTCCAAGAGATCAATCGTCTGTGCAGTATTACCCATAGAATGACGACAGCGTATCATCCACAGACTAATGGACTTACTGAACGTTTTAATAAAACATTGACTGACATGCTCTCGATGTATGTGGACGTTGAACATAAGAAGTGGGACGAGATACTACCCTTTGTAACATTTGCCTACAATACGGCTAAACAAGAAACAACCGGCTTCACACCTTTCTATCTCCTACACGGCAGAGAAGCTGAAACCACACTTGACACGATGTTCCCTTACTGCGACGACGACCAAGGAGGTGATTATGTTATTCGATTGCTAACGCAAGCCGAAGAATCCAGGCAGCTGGCCAGACTTCGAACATCGGAGGCTCAAGAAAAGGATCGGCAAAGATACGATTCAAAGCACAGGCCAGTGCACTATGAATCAGGAGATCTCGTGTGGGTTTATACACCGGTACGTAAAGTGGGCTTGTCGGAAAAACTTCTCAAGAAGTACTTCGGTCCGTACCAGGTGAATCGAAGGTTGTCAGATGTCACCTACGAGGTACAAGATTTCGATCCAACGTCAAGAAGACGCAAACCAATCGACACCGTGCATGTCCTTCGAATGAAGCCTTATCACAATCCCGAGACTCAAGATGAATTCTTAAGAAACCATCCTACTGACTTTGAAGAGGACCATGTTCACCGCGGAAGAGATGAGGATACTTTCACTGACAAAATACCAGCCGCATACACTGGACCGATGACGAGAGCTCGGAAAAGACAAATTATAGCCGATAGATTACCGTAACAGCGGGACGCTGTTCTCTTAAGAAGGGAGCAATGCCGCATTTTGGTTATTTATACATGTGGCATTATAGCCGAGAGGTAGCGCATGAGGCTGGTGATCGATAGGTCGGTGGTTCGAATACCACCGGCACCCACTTTACTAAAATTTAATTTCTATTTATTTCTTGTTCCAGAAGAACCTTCTAGAACGTTCTATCATTTCCGGTACGACTTGTTTCCGGATGGATGTATTAGTGCTTCTATGCAAATCCAACTTTACTTGTTTCCGGTGAATGTTCTGGAACATTCGATCTGGCTTTATAAAAGAGTCACTCGAGTTGAGTGGGGCAGAGGATAGTTTCTTCGGTTACTGAACGTTGCTCTAGAATTCTTTCTAATAAATACTTACGAGACATAGCACCAACGTTGTATTTCTTGTGTACAGTTCGTTATACGTGACAATATTAACAAAATTTTATTCTTTAAAAATTTATAAATATCTGCCTGTCAGAAGTGGGATTCGAACAAACGCCCACAAATGTGGACTGCGACCTGAACGCAGCGCCTTAGACAACTCGGCCATCCTGACTTGCTCCATACGAAAGATTATTTTTTTAACATAACAATTCATGTTTTATTTGAGCGTTGAAATTTCAGACTAAATTGTAAATATTAAAAAAATTTTACTCTCTAAAAATATAAAAATATCTGCCTGTCGGAAGTGGGATTCGAACCCACGCCCACAGATGTGGACTGCGACCTGAACGCAGCGCCTTAGACCACTCGGCCATCCTGACTTGTTCCGCACGAAAGATTATTTTTTTAACATAACAATTCATGTTTTATTTGAGCGTTGAAATTTCGGACTAAATTGTAAATATTAACAAAATTTTACTCTCTAAAAATATAAAAATATCTGCCTGTCAGAAGTGGGATTCGAACCAACGCCCACAGATGTGGACTGCGACCTGAACGCAGCGCCTTAGATCACTCGGCCATCCTGACTTGTTCCCAAAGAAAGATTATTTTTTTAACATAACAATTCATGTTTTATTTGAGCGTTGAAATTTCAGACTAAATTGTAAATATTAACAAAATTTTACTCTCTAAAAATATCTGCCTGTCAGAAATGGGATTCGAACCCACGCCCACAGATGTGGACTGCGACCTGAAAGCAGCGCCTTAGACCACGCGGCCATCCTGACTTGTTCCTCACGAAAGATTATTTTTTTAACATAACAATTCATGTTTTATTTGAGCGCTGAAATTTCAGACTAAATTGTAAATATTAACAAAATTTTATTCTTTAACCCTTTCCATACTAAAAGAGACATATTGTAAGGTCCTGAGAATACTGAAACTGCCGAAATTTTTTACCGTACAAGAAGAAACCTCCCCTTTCCTCCCCTTTCACTTTTGAGTTGTCCAACAAAAGATGCTACTCCGCCCCTCCTGGGTTTGTGGCAGACATACTGACGACAACAGGTTGCAACTCAGCACTATGCCAAAGCAAAGATCATTTGAAAACGGGTGGTGAAACTGTATTTGGTTTAGTGGAAATAAAATTAGATTCTATCTATTTTAAACTGCAGCGTGTTTTTGCATTATACAGCAACATAAAAAATTGCACTATAATTTCTTCAAAAGCGAAAAGTTTTCCAGCAGAATAAGAATTATTTACGATTGATAATGCATACAAATTATTCGAATAAAAAGATTAGTTATGACGCATCTCTTTTGCAGATTGATAGTGTAAATGTTCGTTGAAAAAAGGAAAAGTTATTTTTCTGAGATAGCTAAGTTTTTCGAAAATTAGTCACACAAGTATTGAATTTGAAATAATTATTCATTGGTTGATTAAATACATAAAAGTAATCTGAAAGTTAAGCAATGAACTCAAAATTGGCGAGAAACACCGTCATTTGGGACATTTAGTGTCGCGTCAATTATCAGGCTGTTTTCTGGATATTCTATTATTTGATTAGCAAAGCACTCGTTGAAAGACTTGCAAAAATACCATCCAAAAATTGTAAACGTTTGTGCTTGAACAGTGTAGCTTTCGTAGGACATCAGAATCTTGTGCAAGCAATTTCAATAGAACAAACACTAAATTATTTAAATTCGTTTGAAAATTTTTGAAATTTTAACTTGAATTACTTTGATATTATTTGTACTTTTTAGCCGAATAGCTACGAATTTGGTTACAATTTTTGGTCTATGTATGTATAGTGTATAGCCTTCTTTTATTTTTAAAAAGGGCCCCAAGGGGCCCCCTTTTTTTTCTTTTTGTCAGTTTTGTGTATTATAATTTTTTTGGGGGTTTTTGTATATTTTATTGGTTTTTTTTATGTATTTGTTTCTTTGTATTCTTGAGTTTCAATAACATATCTTGCACTCCTCTTAGTGCACAGGAATTAAAAACAAGTTTTGCATAAGCATAATTTGCAGACAAAACATTCCCATGAACTTTCAATCCTTCGACTTGTGGCTGTTTTTTTCCCTTGTTGTCTGCATTTTACGCAAGTTCTTTTCCTTCCTTCTATTTTTCTTTTCTTATGAGTGTGGTCTTCATTTGAATCAGATGCAAAAATACTTCGTTTACGAAAGCAGTATTCGCTTGCGATTTGTTCAATCAGTTCAAGCTTGAAATCGTATAGCGATTTTCTTCTTTTGGGTGCTGGAAAGTTTGCTGCTAATGTAGCAATTTGTAAAATATAAGCATTATTTACAGAAGTGTCCAAAAGAAATGAAAAAACATAAGTCCACCATTTCATTGATTTCATAATATTTCCTACGTTGATCTGCTAAATCTACACCACCCATGAATTGATTATACTTAGCAAATGGTAATGGGCATGGGACATCTTTTTTCTCGGATCCCTTTCTTCTTGTAACTGAAGTTATCTCTCTTTCTGTATTTGTGGATAGCATAAATATTTGCTTTTTATCTATCCACGTTGTGCATAATAGGTTAGGATGTTCTTGACATTGCATAATCCTACTTGAACTTTCTTCTCTTAATTTGCACATAGTAATTTCTTTAGGAAGAAATTTTCTGGTTTTTATCAGAGTTCCGCAAGCCAAATGTCCCATCCGCTCCAATTCCAACATCAAAGGAATACTGGTGAAAAATCGATCGAAGTACAGTTCATGGCTTTGAGAAGTTAAAGATTTTGCCAAGTGTACCACAACATTATACCCTAGGCCCTTTCCAGACCTTTCCATTTTATCTTTTTTTCCGCAGTACAAATCAAAGGTAAGTGCATATCCATATTTGGATGTACAAAGCATCCAAAATTTCAATCCACGCTTTGCCGGTTTCAAAGGCATATATTGCACAATACCGAGCCGTCCTTTAAATTTCAGCAGGGCTTCATCAACTGAAACTTCTTTATACGGATTAAAACTCTTGCGAAAGTTTCCTTTTAAAATGGTATTCAAAGGCTCCAGCTTTTGACAAAAGGAATACTCTGGGTCGTCCCTTTTCTTTTCTGCTTCTCTGTCGGAAATGTGCAAATATTTCTTGATTTTGAAAAATCTGTCTCTTGGCATTAGTTTCTTTACCATCTCGTTTCCCAAAATTGGATTCTGGGACCAATAATCGGACAACCTCGGCATTTTTACAATACTCATTACAAACAAAATTGCAATGAAACTCCAAATTTCTCTTATTGTTTCAATCGGTGTCCAATCATTGTCCTTTCGTTCAGAAGTTTTCTCACGAAACTCTGCGTATTTATTTGTATTTACTTTGATGATCTCACATAAAGTGTCGGGAAATAAAAGCTTGAAGTAGTCCAACGCACTACTTTCGGGCTCTAAATTATGGTTTGGCCCAACAGGTGAATTGAAAGAATTGAATTTCATTTTTTCATTTTTCACTTTTGATATCCAGGCAAGCTTGTCAAAATCAACTTGTTCCTCTTCAGAGATAAACGAATCTTCTTCATTTGGCTCTTCAAACATAATCGAAGTATCGCCTGATTCTGGTACTTCGTATGCCGGTTCTTCATCGTCGGACAAATCCCATCCGTCATCTTCATCAAAATCTGAAATATCCGATTCATCCGTATCTTCACAAAATAAAATGCTGTTTATCTCTTCTTGAGTCAAAACTTTCTTTCGCCTAGACATTTTCGAAATGTAAGTATTTGGAGAAAAATATAGAAGCAGAAATATAAATGCACGAAGCTGGAGACAAAATGAAATAAGCGTTCCGAAATTTGGAAGCAACTGCTCTAATAATGATACTTCTGTGAAGTATGATGCCAAACTGGTTCATATATACCAATAGATGGCCATTAACAATTGCCTAGAACACCTATGTCAACATTGAGGGCGCCATCTCCGACACAGACAATACTCAAGTCCCACTTCTCATATATCACTCTGACAAGAGGGGCGGTACAAAGTGTCTTCCTCAGTCTCCAGGCGTTCGGGCGGCCGTCCCGTACTCTGCTTGTAAAGCCGTCTGGGCCGTTTTCGTATGGAAAGGGTTAAAAATTTATAAATATCTGCCAGTCAGAAGTGGGATTCGAACCCACGCCCACAGATGTGGACTGCGACCTGAACGCAGCGCCTTAGACCACTCGGCCATTCTGACTTGTTCCACACGAAAGATTATTTTTTTAACATAACAATTCATGTTTTATTTGAGCGTTGAAATTTCAGACTAAATTGTAAATATTAACAAAATTTTACTCTCTAAAAATATAAAAATATCTGCCTGTCAGAAGTGGGATTCGAACCCACGCCCACAAATGTGGACTGCGACCTGAACGCAGCGCCTTAGACCAATCGGCCATCCTGACTTGTTCCACACGAAAGATTATTTTTTTAACATAATAATTCATGTTTTATTTGAGCGATGAAATTTCAGACTAAATTGTAAATATTAACAAAATTTTACTCTCTAAAAATATCAGCCTGTCAGAAGTGGGATTCGAACCCACGCCCACAGATGTGGACTGCGACCTGAACGCAGCGCCTTAGACCACTCGGCCATCCTGACTTGTTCCGCACGAAAGATTATTTTTTTAACATAACAATTCATGTTTTATTTGAGCGCTGAAATTTCAGACTAAATTGTAAATATTAACAAAATTTTATTCTTTAAAAATTTATAAATATCTGCCAGACAGAAGTGGGATTCGAACCCACGCACACAGATGTGGACTGCGACCTGAACGCAGCGCCTTAGACCACTCGGCCATCCTGACTTGCTCCACACGAAAGATTATTTTTTTTACATAACAATTCATGTTTTATTTGAGCGTTGAAATTTCGGACTAAATTGTAAATATTAACAAAATTTTACTCTCTAAAAATATAAAAATATCTGCCTGTCAGAAGTGGGATTCGAACCCACGCCCACAGATGTGGACAGCGACCTGAACGCAGCGCCTTAGACCACTCGGCCATCCTGACTTGTTCCACACGAAAGATTATTTTTTTAACATAACAATTCATGTTTTATTTGAGCGATGAAATTTCAGACTAAATTGTAAATATTAACAAAATTTTACTCTCTAAAAATATCAGCCTGTCAGAAGTGGGATTCGAACCCACGCCCACAGATGTGGACTGCGACCTGAACGCAGCGCCTTAGACCACACGGCCATCCTGACTTGTTCCGCAAGAAAGATTATTTTTTTAACATAACAATTCATGTTTTATTTGAGCGTTGAAATTTCAGACTAAATTGTAAATATTAACAAAATTTTACTCTCTAAAAATATAAAAATATCTGCCTGTCAGAAGTGGGATTCGAACCCACGCCCACATATGTGGACTGCGACCTGAACGCAGCGCCTTAGACCACTCGGCCATCCTGACTTGTTCCGCACGAAAGATTATTTTTTTAACATAACAATTCATGTTTTATTTGAGCGCTGAAATTTCAGACTAAATTGTAAATATTAACAAAATTTTATTCTTTAAAAATTTATAAATATCTGCCAGACAGAAGTGGGATTCGAACCCACGCACACAGATGTGGACTGCGACCTGAACGCAGCGCCTTAGACCACTCGGCCATCCTGACTTGCTCCACACGAAAGATTATTTTTTTAACATAACAATTCATGTTTTATTTGAGCGTTGAAATTTCGGACTAAATTGTAAATATTAACAAAATTTTACTCTCTAAAAATATAAAAATATCTGCCTGTCAGAAGTGGGATTCGAACCCACGCCCACAGATGTGGACAGCGACCTGAACGCAGCGCCTTAGACCACTCGGCCATCCTGACTTGCTCCATACGAAAGATTATTTTTTTAACATAACAATTCATGTTTTATTTGAGAGTTGAAATTTCAGACTAAATTGTAAATATTAACAAAATTTTACTGTCTAAAAATATCAGCCTGTCAGAAGTGGGATTCGAACCAACGCCCACAGATGTGGACTGCGACCTGGACGCAGCGCCTTAGACCACGCGGCCATCCTGACTTGTTCCTCACGAAAGATTATTTTTTTAACATAACAATTCATGTTTTATTTGAGCGCTGAAATTTCAGACTAAATTGTAAATATTTACAAAATTTTATTCTTTAAAAATTTATAAATATCTGCCAGTCAGAAGTGGGATTCGAACCCACGCCCACAGATATGGACTGCGACCTGAACGCAGCGCCTTAGACCACTCGGCCATCCTGACTTATTCCACACGAAAGATTATTTTTTTAACATAACAATTCATGTTTTATTTGAGCGTTGAAATTTCGGACTAAATTGTAAATATTAACAAAATTTTACTCTCTAAAAATATCTGCCTGTCAGAAGTGGGATTCGAACCCACGCCCACAGATGTGGACTGCGACCTGAACGCAGCGCCTTAGACCACTCGGCCATCCTGACTTGCTCCATACGAAAGATTATTTTTTTAACATAACAATTCATGTTTTATTTGAGCGTTGAAATTTCAGACTAAATTGTAAATATTAACAAACCTTTACCCTCTAAAAATATAAAAATATCTGCCTATCAGAAGTGGGATTCGTACCCACGCCCACAGATGTGGACTGCGACCTGAACGCAGCGCCTTAGACCACTCGGCCATCCTGACTTGCTTCATACGTAAGATTATTTTTTTAACATGACAATTCATGTTTTATTTGAGCGCTGAAATTTCACACTAAATTGTAAATATTAACAAAATTTTACTCTCTAAAAATATAAAAATATCTGCCTGTCAGAAGTGGGATTCGAACCCACGCCCACAAATATGGACTGCGACCTGAACGCAGCGCCTTAGACCACTCGGCCATCCTGACTTGTTCCACACGAAAGATTATTTTTTTAACATAACAATTCATGTTTTATTTGAGCGCTGAAATTTCAGACTAAATTGTAAATATTAACAAAATTTTACTCTCTAAAAATATCAGCCTATCAGAAGTGGGATTCGAACCCACGCCCACAGATGTGGACTGCGACCTGAACGCAGCGCCTTAGACCACTCGGCCATCCTGATTTGTTCCGCACGAAAGATTATTTTTTTAACTTAACAATTAATGTTTTATTTGAGCGTTGAAATTTCGGACTAAATTGTAAATATTAACAAAATTTTACTCTCTAAAAATATCTGCCTGTCAGAAGTGGGATTCGAACCCACGCCCACAGATGTGGACTGCGACCTGAACGCAGCGCCTTAGACCACTCGGCCATCCTGACTTGCTCCATACGAAAGATTATTTTTTTAACATAACAATTCATGTTTTATTTGAGCGTTGAAATTTCAGACTAAATTGTAAATATTAACAAAATTTTACTCTCTCAAAATATAAAAATATCTGCCTGTCAGAAGTGGGATTCGAACCCACGCCCACAGATGTGGACTGCGACCTGAACGCAGCGCCTTAGACCACTCGGCCATCCTGACTTGTTCCGCACGAAAGATTATTTTTTTAACATAACAATTCATGTTTTATTTGAGCGTTGAAATTTCAGACTAAATTGTAAATATTAAAAAAATTTTACTCTCTAAAAATATAAAAATATCTGCCTGTCAGAAGTGGGATTCGAACCCACACCCACAGACGTGGACTGCGACCTGAACGCAGCGCCTTAGACCACTCGGCCATCCTGACTTGCTCCATACGAAAGATTATTTTTTTAACATAACAATTAATGTTTTATTTGAGCGTTGAAATTTCGGACTAAATTGTAAATATTAACAAAATTTTACTCTCTAAAAATATCTGCCTCTCAGAAGTTGGATTCGAACCCACGCCCACAGATGTGGACTGCGACCTGAACGCAGCGCCTTAGACCACTCGGCCATCCTGACTTGTTCCGCACGAAAGATTATTTTTTTAACATAACAATTCATGTTTTATTTGAGCGCTGAAATTTCAGACTAAATTGTAAATATTAACAAAATTTTATTCTTTAAAAATTTATAAATATCTGCCAGTCAGAAGTGGGATTCGAACCCACGCCCACAGATGTGGACTGCGACCTGAACGCAGCGCCTTAGACCACTCGGCCATCCTGACTTGCTCCACACGAAAGATTATTTTTTTAACATAACAATTCATGTTTTATTTGAGCGTTGAAATTTCGGACTAAATTGTAAATATTAACAAAATTTTACTCTCTAAAAATATAAAAATATCTGCCTGTCAGAAGTGGGATTCGAACCCACACCCACAGATGTGGACTGCGACCTGAACGCAGCGCCTTAGACCACTCGCAAAATCTTAATTGTTAAAAAAGAAAGATTATTTTTTTAACATAACAATTCATGTTTTATTTGAGCGTTGAAATTTCAGACTAAATTGTAAATATTAACAAAATTTTACTCTCTAAAAATATCTGCCTGTCAGAAATGGGATTCGAACCCACGCCCACAGATGTGGACTGCGACCTGAACGCCGCGCCTTAGACCACTCGGCCATCCTGACTTGTTCCGCACCAAAGATTATTTTTTTAACATAACAATTCATGTGTTATTTGAGCGTTGAAATTTCAGACTAAATTGTAAATATTAAAAAAATTTTACTCTCTAAAAATATAAAAATATCTGCCTGTCAGAAGTGGGATTCGAACCCACGCCCACAGATGTGGACTGCGACCTGAATGCAGCGCCTTAGACCACTCGGCCATCCTGACTTGTTCCAAAAGAAAGATTATTTTTTTAACATAACAATTCATGTTTTATTTGAGCGTTGAAATTTCAGACCAAATTGTAAATATTAACAAAATTTTACTCTCTAAAAATATCTGCCTGTCAGAAATGGGATTCGAACCCACGCCCACAGATGTGGACTGCGACCTGAACGCAGCGTCTTAGACCACGCGGCCATCCTGACTTGCACCATACGAAAGATTATTTTTTTAACATAACAATTCATGTTTTATTTGAGCGTTGAAATTTCAGACTAAATTGTAAATATTAACAAAATTTTACTCTCTAAAAATATAAAAATATCTGCCTGTCAGAAGTGGGATTCGAACCCACGCCCACATATGTGGACTGCGACCTGAACGCAGCGCCTTAGACCACTCGGCCATCCTGACTTGTTCCACACGAAAGATTATTTTTTTAACATAACTATTCATGTTTTATATGAGCGTTGAAATTTCGGACTAAATTGTAAATATTAACAAAATTTTACTCTCTAAAAATAAAAAAATATCTGCCTGTCAGAAGTGGGATTCGAACCCACGCCCAGAGATGTGGACTGCGACCTGAACGCAGCGCCTTAGACCACTCGGCCAATCTTACTTGTTAAAAAAGAAAGATTATTTTTTTAACATAACAATTCATGTTTTATTTGAGCGTTGAAATTTCAGACTAAATTGTAAATATTAACAAAATTTTACTCTCTAAAAATATCTGCCTGTCAGAAATGGGATTCGAACCCACTCCCACAGATGTGGACTGCGACCTGAACGCAGCGCCTTAGACCACTCGGTCATCCTGACTTGTTCCGCACGAAAGATTATTTTTTTAACATAACAATTCATGTTTTATTTGAGCGCTGAAATTTCAGACTAAATTGTAAATATTAACAAAATTTTATTCTTTAAAAATTTATAAATATCTGCCAGTCAGAAGTGGGATTCGAACCCACGCCCACAGATGTGGACTGCGACCTGAACGCAGCGCCTTAGACCACTCGGCCATCCAGACTTGTTCCACACGAAAGATTATTTTTTTAACATAACAATTCATGTTTTATTTGAGCGTTGAAATTTCAGACTAAATTGTAAATATTAACAAAATTTTACTCTCTACAAATATCTGCCTTTCAGAAATGGGATTCGAACCCACTCCCACAGATGCGTACTGCGACCTGAACGCAGCGCCTTAGACCACTCGGTCATCCTGACTTGTTCCGCACGAAAGATTATTTTTTTAATATAACAATTCATGTTTTATTTAAGCGCAAAAATTTCAGACTAAATTGTAAATATTAACAAAATTTTATTCTTTAAAAATTTATAAATATCTGCCAGTCAGAAGTGGGATTCGAACCCACGCCCACAGATATGGACTGCGACCTGAACGCAGCGCCTTAGACCACTCGGCCATCCTGACTTGTTCCACACGAAAGATTATTTTTTTAACATAACAATTCATGTTTTATTTAAACGTTGAAATTTCGGACTAAATTGTAAATATTAACAAAATTTTACTCTCTAAAAATATCTGCCTGTCAGAAGTGGGATTCGAACACACGCCCACAGATGTGGACTGCGACCTGAATGAAGCGCCTTAGACCACTCGGCCATCCTGACATGCTTAACATATCAAAATTTGTTTTTAAAGGTAACAATTCGTGCTTTATTTGAACACAAAAATTGCAGACAATATTGTATTTATTGACAATAATTTACTAATAACAAATATAAATTATTCTTCCTGTCAGAACTGGAATTCGAACCCACGCTCACAGATGTGGACTGCGACCTGAACATAGCGCTTCAGACCACTCGGCCATCCTGACTTGTTCCACACGAAAGATTATTTTTTTAACATAACAATTCATGTTTTATTTGAGCGTTGAAATTTCAGACTAAATTGTAAATATTAACAAAATTTTACTCTCTACAAATATCTGCCTTTCAGAAATGGGATTCGAACCCACTCCCACAGATGCGTACTGCGACCTGAACGCAGCGCCTTAGACCACTCGGTCATCCTGACTTGTTCCGCACGAAAGATTATTTTTTTAACATAACAATTCATGTTTTATTTGAGCGCTGAAATTTCAGACTAAATTGTAAATATTAACAAAATTTTATTCTTTAAAAAGTTATAAATATCTGCCTGTCAGAAGTGGGATTCGAACCCACGCCCACAGATGTGGACTGCGACCTGAATGAAGCGCCTTAGACCACTCGCCCATCCTGACTTGCTCCATACGAAAGATTATTTTTTTAACATAACAATTCATGTTTTATTTGAGCGCTGAAATTTCAGACTAAATTGTAAATATTAACAAAATTTTATTCTTTAAAAATTTATAAATATCTGCCTGTCAGAAGTGGGATTCGAACCCACGCCCACAGATGTGGACTGCGACCTGAACGCAGCGCCTTAGACCATTTGCCATCCTGACTTGTTCCACACGAAAGATTATATTTTTAACATAACAATTCATGTTTTATTTGAGCATTGAAATTTCAGACTAAATTGTAAATATTAACAAAATTTTACTCTCTAAAAATATAAAAATATCTGCCTGTCAGAAGACGGATTCGAACCCACGCCCTCAGATATGGACTGCGACCTGAATGAAGCGCCTTAGACCACTCGGCCATCCTGACTTGCTCCATACGAAAGATTATTTTTTTAACATAACAATTCATGTTTTATTTGAGCGCTGAAATTTCAGACTAAATTGTAAATATTAACAAAATTTATTCTTTAAAAATTTATAAATATCTGCCAGTCAGAAGTGGGATTCGAACCCACGCCCACAGATGTGGACTGCGACCTGAACGCAGCGCTTTAGACCACTCGGCCATCCTGACTTGTTCCGCACGACAGATTATTTTTTTAACATAACAATTCATGTTTTATTTGAGCGCTGAAATTTCAGACTAAATTGTAAATATTAACAAAATTTTATTCTTTAAAAAGTTATAAATATCTGCCTGTCAGAAGTGGGATTCGAACCCACGCCCACAGATGTGGACTGCGACCTGAATGAAGCGCCTTAGACCACTCGCCCATCCTGACTTGTTCCGCACGAAAGATTATTTTTTTAATATAACAATTCATGTTTTATTTAAGCGCTAAAATTTCAGACTAAATTGTAAATATTAACAAAATTTTATTCTTTAAAAATTTATAAATATCTGCCAGTCAGAAGTGGGATTCGAACCCACGCCCACAGATATGGACTGCGACCTGAACGCAGCGCCTTAGACCACTCGGCCATCCTAACTTGTTCCACACGAAAGATTATTTTCTTAACATAACAATTCATGTTTTATTTAAACGTTGAAATTTCGGACTAAATTGTAAATATTAACAAAATTTTACTCTCTAAAAATATCTGCCTGTCAGAAGTGGGATTCGAACACACGCCCACAAATGTGGACTGCGACCTGAATGAAGCGCCTTAGACCACTCGGCCATCCTGACATGCTTAACAAATCAAAATTTGTTTTTAAAGGTAACAATTCGTGCTTTATTAGAACACAAAAATTGCAGACAATATTGTATTTATTGACAATAATTTACTAATAACAAACATAAATTATTCTTCCTGTCAGAACTGGAATTCGAACCCACGCTCACAGATGTGGACTGCGACCTGAACATAGCGCTTCAGACCAATCGGCCATCCTGACTTGTTCCACACGAAAGATTATTTTTTTAACATAACAATTCATGTTTTATTTGAGCGCTGAAATTTCAGACTAAATTGTAAATATTAACATAATTTTACTCTTTAAAAATATAAAAACATCTGCCTGTCAGAAGTGGGATTCGAACCCACGCCCACAGATGTGGACTGCGACCTGAACGCAGAGCCTTAGACCACTCGGCCATCCTGACTTGCTCCATACGAAAGATTATTTTTTTAACATAACAATTCATGTTTTATTTGAGCGCTGAAATTTCAGACTAAATTGTAAATATTAACAAAATTTATTCTTTAAAAATTTATAAATATCTGCCAGTCAGAAGTGGGATTCGAACCCACGCCCACAGATGTGGACTGCGACCTGAACGCAGCGCCTTAGACCACTCGGCCATCCTGACTTGTTCCGCACGACAGATTATTTTTTTAACATAACAATTCATGTTTTATTTGAGCGCTGAAATTTCAGACTAAATTGTAAATATTAACAAAATTTTATTCTTTAAAAAGTTATAAATATCTGCCTGTCAGAAGTGGGATTCGAACCCACGCCCACAGATGTGGACTGCGACCTGAATGAAGCGCCTTAGACCACTCGCCCATCCTGACTTGCTCCATACGAAAGATTATTTTTTTAACATAACAATTCATGTTTTACTTGAGCGCTGAAATTTCAGACTAAATTGTAAATATTAACAAAATTTTACTCTCTAAAAATATAAAAATATCTGCCTGTCAGAAGTGGGATTCGAACCCACGCCCACAGATGTGGACTTCGACCTGAATGAAGCGCCTTAGACCACTCGGCCATCCTGACTTGCTCCATTCGAAAGATTATTTTTTTAACATAACAATTCATGTTTTATTTGAGCGCTGAAATTTCAGACTAAATTGTAAATATTAACAAAATTTTATTCTTTAAAAATTTATAAATATCTGCCTGTCAGAAGTGTGATTCGAACCCACGCCCACAGATGTGGACTGCGACCTGAACGCAGCGCCTTAGACCACTCGGACATCCTGACTTTTTCCGCACGAAAGATTATTTTTTTAACATAACAATTCATGTTTTATTTGAGCGTTGAAATTTCAGACTAAATTGTAAATATTAACAAAATTTTATTCTTTAAAAATTTATAAATATCTGCCAGTCAGAAGTTTGATTCGAACCCACGCCCACAGATATGGACTGCGACCTGAACGCAGCGCCTTAGACCACTCGGCCATCCTGACTTGTTCCACACGAAAGATTATTTTCTTAACATAACAATTCATGTTTTATTTAAACGTTGAAATTTCGGACTAAATTGTAAATATTAACAAAATTTTACTCTCTAAAAATATCTGCCTGTCAGAAGTGGGATTCGAACACACGCCCACAAATGTGGACTGCGACCTGAATGAAGCGCCTTAGACCACTCGGCCATCCTGACATGCTTAACAAATCAAAATTTGTTTTTAAAGGTAACAATTCGTGCTTTATTAGAACACAAAAATTGCAGACAATATTGTATTTATTGACAATAATTTACTAATAACAAACATAAATTATTCTTCCTGTCAGAACTGGAATTCGAACCCACGCTCACAGATGTGGACTGCGACCTGAACATAGCGCTTCAGACCACTCGGCCATCCTGACTTGTTCCACACGAAAGATTATTTTTTTAACATAACAATTCATGTTTTATTTGAGCGCTGAAATTTCAGACTAAATTGTAAATATTAACATAATTTTACTCTTTAAAAATATAAAAACATCTGCCTGTCAGAAGTGGGATTCGAACCCACGCCCACAGATGTGGACTGCGACCTGAACGCAGAGCCTTAGACCACTCGGCCATCCTGACTTGCTCCATACGAAAGATTATTTTTTTAACATAACAATTCATGTTTTATTTGAGCGCTGAAATTTCAGACTAAATTGTAAATATTAACAAAATTTATTCTTTAAAAATTTATAAATATCTGCCAGTCAGAAGTGGGATTCGAACCCACGCCCACAGATGTGGACTGCGACCTGAACGCAGCGCCTTAGACCACTCGGCCATCCTGACTTGTTCCGCACGACAGATTATTTTTTTAACATAACAATTCATGTTTTATTTGAGCGCTGAAATTTCAGACTAAATTGTAAATATTAACAAAATTTTATTCTTTAAAAAGTTATAAATATCTGCCTGTCAGAAGTGGGATTCGAACCCACGCCCACAGATGTGGACTGCGACCTGAATGAAGCGCCTTAGACCACTCGCCCATCCTGACTTGCTCCATACGAAAGATTATTTTTTTAACATAACAATTCATGTTTTACTTGAGCGCTGAAATTTCAGACTAAATTGTAAATATTAACAAAATTTTACTCTCTAAAAATATAAAAATATCTGCCTGTCAGAAGTGGGATTCGAACCCACGCCCACAGATGTGGACTGCGACCTGAATGAAGCGCCTTAGACCACTCGGCCATCCTGACTTGCTCCATTCGAAAGATTATTTTTTTAACATAACAATTCATGTTTTATTTGAGCGCTGAAATTTCAGACTAAATTGTAAATATTAACAAAATTTTATTCTTTAAAAATTTATAAATATCTGCCTGTCAGAAGTGTGATTCGAACCCACGCCCACAGATGTGGACTGCGACCTGAACGCAGCGCCTTAGACCACTCGGACATCCTGACTTTTTCCGCACGAAAGATTATTTTTTTAACATAACAATTCATGTTTTATTTGAGCGTTGAAATTTCAGACTAAATTGTAAATATTAACAAAATTTTACTCTCTAAAAATATCTGCCTGTCAGAAATGGGATTCAAACACACGCCCACAGATGTGGACTGCGACCTGAACGCAGCGCCTTAGACCACTCGAAAATCCTGACTTGTTCCACACGAAAGATTATATTTTTAACATAACAATTCATGTTTTATTTGAGCGTTGAAATTTCAGACTAAATTGTAAATATTAACAAAATTTTACTCTCTAAAAATATCTGCCTGTCAGAAGTGGGATTCGAACACACGCCCACAGATGTGGACTGCGACCTGAATGAAGCGCCTTAGACCACTCGGCCATCCTGACATGTTTAACATATCAAAATTTGTTTTTAAAGGTAACAATTCGTGCTTTATTAGAACACAAAAATTGCAGACAATATTGTATTTATTGACAATAATTTACTAATAACAAACATAAATTATTCTTCCTGTCAGAACTGGAATTCGAACCCACGCTCACAGATGTGGACTGCGACCTGAACATAGCGCTTCAGACCACTCGGCCATCCTGACTTGTTCCACACGAAAGATTATTTTTTTAACATAACAATTCATGTTTTATTTGAGCGCTGAAATTTCAGACTAAATTGTAAATATTAACATAATTTTACTCTTTAAAAATATAAAAACATCTGCCTGTCAGAAGTGGGATTCGAACCCACGCCCACAGATGTGGACTGCGACCTGAACGCAGAGCCTTAGACCACTCGGCCATCCTGACTTGCTCCATACGAAAGATTATTTTTTTAACATAACAATTCATGTTTTATTTGAGCGCTGAAATTTCAGACTAAATTGTAAATATTAACAAAATTTATTCTTTAAAAATTTATAAATATCTGCCAGTCAGAAGTGGGATTCGAACCCACGCCCACAGATGTGGACTGCGACCTGAACGCAGCGCCTTAGACCACTCGGCCATCCTGACTTGTTCCGCACGACAGATTATTTTTTTAACATAACAATTCATGTTTTATTTGAGCGCTGAAATTTCAGACTAAATTGTAAATATTAACAAAATTTTATTCTTTAAAAAGTTATAAATATCTGCCTGTCAGAAGTGGGATTCGAACCCACGCCCACAGATGTGGACTGCGACCTGAATGAAGCGCCTTAGACCACTCGCCCATCCTGACTTGCTCCATACGAAAGATTATTTTTTTAACATAACAATTCATGTTTTACTTGAGCGCTGAAATTTCAGACTAAATTGTAAATATTAACAAAATTTTACTCTCTAAAAATATAAAAATATCTGCCTGTCAGAAGTGGGATTCGAACCCACGCCCACAGATGTGGACTTCGACCTGAATGAAGCGCCTTAGACCACTCGGCCATCCTGACTTGCTCCATTCGAAAGATTATTTTTTTAACATAACAATTCATGTTTTATTTGAGCGCTGAAATTTCAGACTAAATTGTAAATATTAACAAAATTTTATTCTTTAAAAATTTATAAATATCTGCCTGTCAGAAGTGTGATTCGAACCCACGCCCACAGATGTGGACTGCGACCTGAACGCAGCGCCTTAGACCACTCGGACATCCTGACTTTTTCCGCACGAAAGATTATTTTTTTAACATAACAATTCATGTTTTATTTGAGCGTTGAAATTTCAGACTAAATTGTAAATATTAACAAAATTTTATTCTTTAAAAATTTATAAATATCTGCCAGTCAGAAGTTTGATTCGAACCCACGCCCACAGATATGGACTGCGACCTGAACGCAGCGCCTTAGACCACTCGGCCATCCTGACTTGTTCCACACGAAAGATTATTTTCTTAACATAACAATTCATGTTTTATTTAAACGTTGAAATTTCGGACTAAATTGTAAATATTAACAAAATTTTACTCTCTAAAAATATCTGCCTGTCAGAAGTGGGATTCGAACACACGCCCACAAATGTGGACTGCGACCTGAATGAAGCGCCTTAGACCACTCGGCCATCCTGACATGCTTAACAAATCAAAATTTGTTTTTAAAGGTAACAATTCGTGCTTTATTAGAACACAAAAATTGCAGACAATATTGTATTTATTGACAATAATTTACTAATAACAAACATAAATTATTCTTCCTGTCAGAACTGGAATTCGAACCCACGCTCACAGATGTGGACTGCGACCTGAACATAGCGCTTCAGACCACTCGGCCATCCTGACTTGTTCCACACGAAAGATTATTTTTTTAACATAACAATTCATGTTTTATTTGAGCGCTGAAATTTCAGACTAAATTGTAAATATTAACATAATTTTACTCTTTAAAAATATAAAAACATCTGCCTGTCAGAAGTGGGATTCGAACCCACGCCCACAGATGTGGACTGCGACCTGAACGCAGAGCCTTAGACCACTCGGCCATCCTGACTTGCTCCATACGAAAGATTATTTTTTTAACATAACAATTCATGTTTTATTTGAGCGCTGAAATTTCAGACTAAATTGTAAATATTAACAAAATTTATTCTTTAAAAATTTATAAATATCTGCCAGTCAGAAGTGGGATTCGAACCCACGCCCACAGATGTGGACTGCGACCTGAACGCAGCGCCTTAGACCACTCGGCCATCCTGACTTGTTCCGCACGACAGATTATTTTTTTAACATAACAATTCATGTTTTATTTGAGCGCTGAAATTTCAGACTAAATTGTAAATAATAACAAAATTTTATTCTTTAAAAAGTTATAAATATCTGCCTGTCAGAAGTGGGATTCGAACCCACGCCCACAGATGTGGACTGCGACCTGAATGAAGCGCCTTAGACCACTCGCCCACAGATGTGGACTGCGACCTGAATGAAGCGCCTTAGACCACTCGCCCATCCTGACTTGCTCCATACGAAAGATTATTTTTTTAACATAACAATTCATGTTTTACTTGAGCGCTGAAATTTCAGACTAAATTGTAAATATTAACAAAATTTTACTCTCTAAAAATATAAAAATATCTGCCTGTCAGAAGTGGGATTCGAACCCACGCCCACAGATGTGGACTGCGACCTGAATGAAGCGCCTTAGACCACTCGGCCATCCTGACTTGCTCCATTCGAAAGATTATTTTTTTAACATAACAATTCATGTTTTATTTGAGCGCTGAAATTTCAGACTAAATTGTAAATATTAACAAAATTTTATTCTTTAAAAATTTATAAATATCTGCCTGTCAGAAGTGTGATTCGAACCCACGCCCACAGATGTGGACTGCGACCTGAACGCAGCGCCTTAGACCACTCGGACATCCTGACTTTTTCCGCACGAAAGATTATTTTTTTAACATAACAATTCATGTTTTATTTGAGCGTTGAAATTTCAGACTAAATTGTAAATATTAACAAAATTTTACTCTCTAAAAATATCTGCCTGTCAGAAATGGGATTCAAACACACGCCCACAGATGTGGACTGCGACCTGAACGCAGCGCCTTAGACCACTCGAAAATCCTGACTTGTTCCACACGAAAGATTATATTTTTAACATAACAATTCATGTTTTATTTGAGCGTTGAAATTTCAGACTAAATTGTAAATATTAACAAAATTTTACTCTCTAAAAATATCTGCCTGTCAGAAGTGGGATTCGAACACACGCCCACAGATGTGGACTGCGACCTGAATGAAGCGCCTTAGACCACTCGGCCATCCTGACATGTTTAACATATCAAAATTTGTTTTTAAAGGTAACAATTCGTGCTTTATTAGAACACAAAAATTGCAGACAATATTGTATTTATTGACAATAATTTACTAATAACAAACATAAATTATTCTTCCTGTCAGAACTGGAATTCGAACCCACGCTCACAGATGTGGACTGCGACCTGAACATAGCGCTTCAGACCACTCGGCCATCCTGACTTGTTCCACACGAAAGATTATTTTTTTAACATAACAATTCATGTTTTATTTGAGCGCTGAAATTTCAGACTAAATTGTAAATATTAACATAATTTTACTCTTTAAAAATATAAAAACATCTGCCTGTCAGAAGTGGGATTCGAACCCACGCCCACAGATGTGGACTGCGACCTGAACGCAGAGCCTTAGACCATTTGCCATCCTGACTTGTTCCACACGAAAGATTATATTTTTAACATAACAATTCATGTTTTATTTGAGCATTGAAATTTCAGACTAAATTGTAAATATTAACAAAATTTTACTCTCTAAAAATATAAAAATATCTGCCTGTCAGAAGACGGATTCGAACCCACGCCCTCAGATATGGACTGCGACCTGAATGAAGCGCCTTAGACCACTCGGCCATCCTGACTTGCTCCATACGAAAGATTATTTTTTTAACATAACAATTCATGTTTTATTTGAGCGCTGAAATTTCAGACTAAATTGTAAATATTAACAAAATTTTATTCTTTAAAAAGTTATAAATATCTGCCTGTCAGAAGTGGGATTCGAACCCACGCCCACAGATGTGGACTGCGACCTGAATGAAGCGCCTTAGACCACTCGGCCATCCTGACTTGCTCCATTCGAAAGATTATTTTTTTAACATAACAATTCATGTTTTATTTGAGCGCTGAAATTTCAGACTAAATTGTAAATATTAACAAAATTTTATTCTTTAAAAATTTATAAATATCTGCCTGTCAGAAGTGTGATTCGAACCCACGCCCACAGATGTGGACTGCGACCTGAACGCAGCGCCTTAGACCACTCGGACATCCTGACTTTTTCCGCACGAAAGATTATTTTTTTAACATAACAATTCATGTTTTATTTGAGCGTTGAAATTTCAGACTAAATTGTAAATATTAACAAAATTTTACTCTCTAAAAATATCTGCCTGTCAGAAATGGGATTCAAACACACGCCCACAGATGTGGACTGCGACCTGAACGCAGCGCCTTAGACCACTCGAAAATCCTGACTTGTTCCACACGAAAGATTATATTTTTAACATAACAATTCATGTTTTATTTGAGCGTTGAAATTTCAGACTAAATTGTAAATATTAACAAAATTTTACTCTCTAAAAATATCTGCCTGTCAGAAGTTGGATTCGAACACACGCCCACAGATGTGGACTGCGACCTGAATGAAGCGCCTTAGACCACTCGGCCATCCTGACATGTTTAACATATCAAAATTTGTTTTTAAAGGTAACAATTCGTGCTTTATTTGAACACAAAAATTGCAGACAATATTGTATTTATTGACAATAATTTACTAATAACAAACATAAATTCTTCTTCAGGTCAGAACTGGAATTCGAACCCACGCTCACAGATGTGGACTGCGACCTGAACATAGCGCTTCAGACCACTCGGCCATCCTGACTTGTTCCACACGAAAGATTATTTTTTTAACATAACAATTCATGTTTTATTTGAGCTCTGAAATTTCAGACTAAATTGTAAATATTAACAAAATTTTACTCTTTAAAAATATAAAAACATCTGCCTGTCAGAAGTGGGATTCGAACCCACGCCCACAGTTGTGGACTGCGACCTGAACGCAGCGCCTTAGACCAATGGCCATCCTGACTTGTTCCTCACGAAAGATTATTTTTTTAACATAACAATTCATGTTTTATTTGAGCGCTGAAATTTCAGACTAAATTGTAAATATTAACATAATTTTACTCTTTAAAAATATAAAAACATCTGCCTGTCAGAAGTGGGATTCGAACCCACGCCCACAGATGTGGACTGCGACCTGAACGCAGCGCCTTAGACCATTTGCCATCCTGACTTGTTCCACACGAAAGATTATATTTTTAACATAACAATCCATGTTTTATTTGAGGATTGAAATTTCAGACTAAATTGTAAATATTAACAAAATTTTACTCTCCAAAAATATAAGAAATATCTGCCTGTCAGAAGTGGGATTCGAACCCACGCCCTCAGATATGGACTGCGACCTGAATGAAGCGCCTTAGACAACTCGGCCATCCTGACTTGCTCAATACGAAAGATTATTTTTTTAACATAACAATTCATGTTTTATTTGAGCGCTGAAATTTCAGACTAAATTGTAAATATTAACAAAATTTTATTCTTTAAAAATGTATAAATATCTGCCAGTCAGAAGTGGGATTCGAACCCACGACCACAGATGTGGACTGCGACCTGAACGCAGCGCCTTAGACCACTCGGCCATCCTGACTTGTTCCGCACGAAAGATTATTTTTTTAACATAACAATTCATGTTTTATTTGAGCGCTGAAATTTCAGACTAAATTGTAAATATTAACAAAATTTTCTTCTTTAAAAATATAAAAATATCTGCCTGTCAGAAGTGGGATTCGAACCCACGCCCAAAAATGTGGACTGCGACCTGAACGCAGCGCCTTACACCACTCGGCCATCCTGACTTGCTCCGCACGAAAGATTATTTTTTTAACATAACAATTCATGTTTTATATGAGCGCTGAAATTTCTGACTAAATTGTAAATATTAACAAAATTTTACTCTTTAAAAGTATAAAAATATCTGCCTGTCAGAAGTGGGATTCGAACCCACTTCCACAGTTGTGGACTGCGACCTGAACGCAGCGCCTTAGACCACTCGGCCATCCTGACTTGCTCCATACGAAAGATTATTTTTTTAACATAACAATTCATGTTTTATTTGAGCGCTGAAATTTCACACTAAATTGTAAATATTAACAAAATTTTACTCTCTAAAAATATCAGCCTGTCAGAAGTGGGATTCGAACCCACGCCCACAGATGTGGACTGCGACCTGAACGCAGCGCCTTAGACCACTCGGCCATCCTGACTTGTTCCGCACGAAAGATTATTTTTTTAACATAACAATTCATGTTTTATTTGAGCGCTGAAATTTCAGACTAAATTGTAAATATTAACAAAATTTTATTCTTTAAAAATTTATAAATATCTGCCAGTCAGAAGTGGGATTCGAACCCACGCCCACAGATGTGGACTGCGACCTGAACGCAGCGCCTTAGACCACTCGGCCATCCTGACTTGCTCCACACGAAAGATTATTTTTTTAACATAACAATTCATGTTTTATTTGAGCGTTGAAATTTCGGACTAAATTGTAAATATTAACAAAATTTTACTCTCTAAAAATATAAAAATATCTGCCTGTCAGAAGTGGGATTCGAACCCACACCCACAGATGTGGACTGCGACCTGAACGCAGCGCCTTAGACCACTCGCAAAATCTTAATTGTTAAAAAAGAAAGATTATTTTTTTAACATAACAATTCATGTTTTATTTGAGCGTTGAAATTTCAGACTAAATTGTAAATATTAACAAAATTTTACTCTCTAAAAATATCTGCCTGTCAGAAATGGGATTCGAACCCACGCCCACAGATGTGGACTGCGACCTGAACGCCGCGCCTTAGACCACTCGGCCATCCTGACTTGTTCCGCACCAAAGATTATTTTTTTAACATAACAATTCATGTGTTATTTGAGCGTTGAAATTTCAGACTAAATTGTAAATATTAAAAAAATTTTACTCTCTAAAAATATAAAAATATCTGCCTGTCAGAAGTGGGATTCGAACCCACGCCCACAGATGTGGACTGCGACCTGAATGCAGCGCCTTAGACCACTCGGCCATCCTGACTTGTTCCAAAAGAAAGATTATTTTTTTAACATAACAATTCATGTTTTATTTGAGCGTTGAAATTTCAGACCAAATTGTAAATATTAACAAAATTTTACTCTCTAAAAATATCTGCCTGTCAGAAATGGGATTCGAACCCACGCCCACAGATGTGGACTGCGACCTGAACGCAGCGTCTTAGACCACGCGGCCATCCTGACTTGCACCATACGAAAGATTATTTTTTTAACATAACTATTCATGTTTTATTTGAGCGCTGAAATTTCAGACTAAATTGTAAATATTAACAAAATTTTATTCTTTAAAAATTTATAAATATCTGCCAGTCAGAAGTGGGATTCGAACCCACGCCCACAGATGTGGACTGCGACCTGAACGCAGCGCCTTAGACCACTCGGCCATCCTGACTTGCTCCACACGAAAGATTATTTTTTTAACATAACAATTCATGTTTTATTTGAGCGTTGAAATTTCGGACTAAATTGTAAATATTAACAAAATTTTACTCTCTAAAAATATAAAAATATCTGCCTGTCAGAAGTGGGATTCGAACCCACGCCCACAGATGTGGACTGCGACCTGAACGCAGCGCCTTAGACCACTCGCCCAATCTTAATTGTTAAAAAAGAAAGATTATTTTTTTAACATAACAGTTCATGTTTTATTTGAGCGTTGAAATTTCAGACTAAATTGTAAATATTAACAAAATTTTACTCTCTAAAAATATCTGCCTGTCAGAAATGGGATTCGAACCCACGCCCACAGATGTGGACTGCGACCTGAACGCCGCGCCTTAGACCACTCGGCCATCCTGACTTGTTCCGCACGAAAGATTATTTTTTTAACATAACAATTAATGTTTTATTTGAGCGTTGAAATTTCGGACTAAATTGTAAATATTAACAAAATTTTACTCTCTAAAAATATCTGCCTGTCAGAAGTGGGATTCGAACCCACGCCCACAGATGTGGACTGCGACCTGAACGCAGCGCCTTAGACCACTCGGCCATCCTGACTTGCTCCATACGAAAGATTATTTTTTTAACATAACAATTCATGTTTTATTTGAGCGTTGAAATTTCAGACTAAATTGTAAATATTAACAAACCTTTACTCTCTAAAAATATAAAAACATCTGCCTGTCAGAAGTGGGATTCGTACCCACGCCCACAGATGTGGACTGCGACCTGAACGCAGCGCCTTAGACCACTCGGCCATCCTGACTTGCTCCATACGAAAGATTATTTTTTTAACATAACAATTCATGTTTTATTTGAGCGCTGAAATTTCACACTAAATTGTAAATATTAACAAAATTTTACTCTCTAAAAATATCAGCCTGTCAGAAGTGGGATTCGAACCCACGCCCACAGATGTGGACTGCGACCTGAACGCAGCGCCTTAGACCACTCGGCCATCCTGACTTGTTCCGCACGAAAGATTATTTTTTTAACATAACAATTCATGTTTTATTTGAGCGCTGAAATTTCAGACTAAATTGTAAATATTAACAAAATTTTATTCTTTAAAAATTTATAAATATCTGCCAGTCAGAAGTGGGATTCGAACCCACGCCCACAGATGTGGACTGCGACCTGAACGCAGCGCCTTAGACCACTCGGCCATCCTGACTTGCTCCACACGAAAGATTATTTTTTTAACATAACAATTCATGTTTTATTTGAGCGTTGAAATTTCGGACTAAATTGTAAATATTAACAAAATTTTACTCTCTAAAAATATAAAAATATCTGCCTGTCAGAAGTGGGATTCGAACCCACACCCACAGATGTGGACTGCGACCTGAACGCAGCGCCTTAGACCACTCGCAAAATCTTAATTGTTAAAAAAGAAAGATTATTTTTTTAACATAACAATTCATGTTTTATTTGAGCGTTGAAATTTCAGACTAAATTGTAAATATTAACAAAATTTTACTCTCTAAAAATATCTGCCTGTCAGAAATGGGATTCGAACCCACGCCCACAGATGTGGACTGCGACCTGAACGCCGCGCCTTAGACCACTCGGCCATCCTGACTTGTTCCGCACCAAAGATTATTTTTTTAACATAACAATTCATGTGTTATTTGAGCGTTGAAATTTCAGACTAAATTGTAAATATTAAAAAAATTTTACTCTCTAAAAATATAAAAATATCTGCCTGTCAGAAGTGGGATTCGAACCCACGCCCACAGATGTGGACTGCGACCTGAATGCAGCGCCTTAGACCACTCGGCCATCCTGACTTGTTCCAAAAGAAAGATTATTTTTTTAACATAACAATTCATGTTTTATTTGAGCGTTGAAATTTCAGACCAAATTGTAAATATTAACAAAATTTTACTCTCTAAAAATATCTGCCTGTCAGAAATGGGATTCGAACCCACGCCCACAGATGTGGACTGCGACCTGAACGCAGCGTCTTAGACCACGCGGCCATCCTAACTTGCACCATACGAAAGATTATTTTTTTAACATAACAATTCATGTTTTATTTGAGCGTCGAAATTTCAGACTAAATTGTAAATATTAACAAAATTTTACTCTCTAAAAATATAAAAATATCTGCCTGTCAGAAGTGGGATTCGAACCCACGCCCACAGATGTGGACTGCGACCTGAACGCAGCGCCTTAGACCACTCGGCCATCCTGACTTGTTCCACACGAAAGATTATTTTTTTAACATAACTATTCATGTTTTATATGAGCGTTGAAATTTCGGACTAAATTGTAAATATTAACAAAATTTTACTCTCTAAAAATAAAAAAATATCTGCCTGTCAGAAGTGGGATTCGAACCCACGCCCAGAGATGTGGACTGCGACCTGAACGCAGCGCCTTAGACCACTCGGCCAATCTTACTTGTTAAAAAAGAAAGATTATTTTTTTAACATAACAATTCATGTTTTATTTGAGCGTTGAAATTTCAGACTAAATTGTAAATATTAACAAAATTTTACTCTCTAAAAATATCTGCCTGTCAGAAATGGGATTCGAACCCACTCCCACAGATGTGGACTGCGACCTGAACGCAGCGCCTTAGACCACTCGGTCATCCTGACTTGTTCCGCACGAAAGATTATTTTTTTAACATAACAATTCATGTTTTATTTGAGCGCTGAAATTTCAGACTAAATTGTAAATATTAACAAAATTTTATTCTTTAAAAATTTATAAATATCTGCCAGTCAGAAGTGGGATTCGAACCCACGCCCACAGATGTGGACTGCGACCTGAACGCAGCGCCTTAGACCACTCGGCCATCCAGACTTGTTCCACACGAAAGATTATTTTTTTAACATAACAATTCATGTTTTATTTGAGCGTTGAAATTTCAGACTAAATTGTAAATATTAACAAAATTTTACTCTCTACAAATATCTGCCTTTCAGAAATGGGATTCGAACCCACTCCCACAGATGCGTACTGCGACCTGAACGCAGCGCCTTAGACCACTCGGTCATCCTGACTTGTTCCGCACGAAAGATTATTTTTTTAATATAACAATTCCTGTTTTATTTAAGCGCAAAAATTTCAGACTAAATTGTAAATATTAACAAAATTTTATTCTTTAAAAATTTATAAATATCTGCCAGTCAGAAGTGGGATTCGAACCCACGCCCACAGATATGGACTGCGACCTGAACGCAGCGCCTTAGACCACTCGGCCATCCTGACTTGTTCCAAAAGAAAGATTATTTTTTTAACATAACAATTCATGTTTTATTTGAGCGTTGAAATTTCAGACCAAATTGTAAATATTAACAAAATTTTACTCTCTAAAAATATCAGCCTGTCAGAAGTGGGATTCGAACCCACGCCCACAGATGTGGACTGCGACCTGAACGCAGCGCCTTAGACCACTCGGCCATCCTGACTTGTTCCGCACGAAAGATTATTTTTTTAACATAACAATTCATGTTTTATTTGAGCGCTGAAATTTCAGACTAAATTGTAAATATTAACAAAATTTTATTCTTTAAAAATTTATAAATATCTGCCAGTCAGAAGTGGGATTCGAACCCACGCCCACAGATGTGGACTGCGACCTGAACGCAGCGCCTTAGACCACTCGGCCATCCTGACTTGCTCCACACGAAAGATTATTTTTTTAACATAACAATTCATGTTTTATTTGAGCGTTGAAATTTCGGACTAAATTGTAAATATTAACAAAATTTTACTCTCTAAAAATATAAAAATATCTGCCTGTCAGAAGTGGGATTCGAACCCACACCCACAGATGTGGACTGCGACCTGAACGCAGCGCCTTAGACCACTCGCAAAATCTTAATTGTTAAAAAAGAAAGATTATTTTTTTAACATAACAATTCATGTTTTATTTGAGCGTTGAAATTTCAGACTAAATTGTAAATATTAACAAAATTTTACTCTCTAAAAATATCTGCCTGTCAGAAATGGGATTCGAACCCACGCCCACAGATGTGGACTGCGACCTGAACGCCGCGCCTTAGACCACTCGGCCATCCTGACTTGTTCCGCACCAAAGATTATTTTTTTAACATAACAATTCATGTGTTATTTGAGCGTTGAAATTTCAGACTAAATTGTAAATATTAAAAAAATTTTACTCTCTAAAAATATAAAAATATCTGCCTGTCAGAAGTGGGATTCGAACCCACGCCCACAGATGTGGACTGCGACCTGAATGCAGCGCCTTAGACCACTCGGCCATCCTGACTTGTTCCAAAAGAAAGATTATTTTTTTAACATAACAATTCATGTTTTATTTGAGCGTTGAAATTTCAGACCAAATTGTAAATATTAACAAAATTTTACTCTCTAAAAATATCTGCCTGTCAGAAATGGGATTCGAACCCACGCCCACAGATGTGGACTGCGACCTGAACGCAGCGTCTTAGACCACGCGGCCATCCTGACTTGCACCATACGAAAGATTATTTTTTTAACATAACAATTCATGTTTTATTTGAGCGTTGAAATTTCAGACTAAATTGTAAATATTAACAAAATTTTACTCTCTAAAAATATAAAAATATCTGCCTGTCAGAAGTGGGATTCGAACCCACGCCCACAGATGTGGACTGCGACCTGAACGCAGCGCCTTAGACCACTCGGCCATCCTGACTTGTTCCACACGAAAGATTATTTTTTTAACATAACTATTCATGTTTTATATGAGCGTTGAAATTTCGGACTAAATTGTAAATATTAACAAAATTTTACTCTCTAAAAATAAAAAAATATCTGCCTGTCAGAAGTGGGATTCGAACCCACGCCCAGAGATGTGGACTGCGACCTGAACGCAGCGCCTTAGACCACTCGGCCAATCTTACTTGTTAAAAAAGAAAGATTATTTTTTTAACATAACAATTCATGTTTTATTTGAGCGTTGAAATTTCAGACTAAATTGTAAATATTAACAAAATTTTACTCTCTAAAAATATCTGCCTGTCAGAAATGGGATTCGAACCCACTCCCACAGATGTGGACTGCGACCTGAACGCAGCGCCTTAGACCACTCGGTCATCCTGACTTGTTCCGCACGAAAGATTATTTTTTTAACATAACAATTCATGTTTTATTTGAGCGCTGAAATTTCAGACTAAATTGTAAATATTAACAAAATTTTATTCTTTAAAAATTTATAAATATCTGCCAGTCAGAAGTGGGATTCGAACCCACGCCCACAGATGTGGACTGCGACCTGAACGCAGCGCCTTAGACCACTCGGCCATCCAGACTTGTTCCACACGAAAGATTATTTTTTTAACATAACAATTCATGTTTTATTTGAGCGTTGAAATTTCAGACTAAATTGTAAATATTAACAAAATTTTACTCTCTACAAATATCTGCCTTTCAGAAATGGGATTCGAACCCACTCCCACAGATGCGTACTGCGACCTGAACGCAGCGCCTTAGACCACTCGGTCATCCTGACTTGTTCCGCACGAAAGATTATTTTTTTAATATAACAATTCATGTTTTATTTAAGCGCAAAAATTTCAGACTAAATTGTAAATATTAACAAAATTTTATTCTTTAAAAATTTATAAATATCTGCCAGTCAGAAGTGGGATTCGAACCCACGCCCACAGATATGGACTGCGACCTGAACGCAGCGCCTTAGACCACTCGGCCATCCTGACTTGTTCCAAAAGAAAGATTATTTTTTTAACATAACAATTCATGTTTTATTTGAGCGTTGAAATTTCAGACCAAATTGTAAATATTAACAAAATTTTACTCTCTAAAAATATCTGCCTGTCAGAAATGGGATTCGAACCCACGCCCACAGATGTGGACTGCGACCTGAACGCAGCGTCTTAGACCACGCGGCCATCCTGACTTGCACCATACGAAAGATTATTTTTTTAACATAACAATTCATGTTTTATTTGAGCGTTGAAATTTCAGACTAAATTGTAAATATTAACAAAATTTTACTCTCTAAAAATATAAAAATATCTGCCTGTCAGAAGTGGGATTCGAACCCACGCCCACAGATGTGGACTGCGACCTGAACGCAGCGCCTTAGACCACTCGGCCATCCTGACTTGTTCCACACGAAAGATTATTTTTTTAACATAACTATTCATGTTTTATATGAGCGTTGAAATTTCGGACTAAATTGTAAATATTAACAAAATTTTACTCTCTAAAAATAAAAAAATATCTGCCTGTCAGAAGTGGGATTCGAACCCACGCCCAGAGATGTGGACTGCGACCTGAACGCAGCGCCTTAGACCACTCGGCCAATCTTACTTGTTAAAAAAGAAAGATTATTTTGTTAACATAACAATTCATGTTTTATTTGAGCGTTGAAATTTCAGACTAAATTGTAAATATTAACAAAATTTTACTCTCTAAAAATATCTGCCTGTCAGAAATGGGATTCGAACCCACTCCCACAGATGTGGACTGCGACCTGAACGCAGCGCCTTAGACCACTCGGTCATCCTGACTTGTTCCGCACGAAAGATTATTTTTTTAACATAACAATTCATGTTTTATTTGAGCGCTGAAATTTCAGACTAAATTGTAAATATTAACAAAATTTTATTCTTTAAAAATTTATAAATATCTGCCAGTCAGAAGTGGGATTCGAACCCACGCCCACAGATGTGGACTGCGACCTGAACGCAGCGCCTTAGACCACTCGGCCATCCAGACTTGTTCCACACGAAAAATTATTTTTTTAACATAACAATTCATGTTTTATTTGAGCGTTGAAATTTCAGACTAAATTGTAAATATTAACAAAATTTTACTCTCTACAAATATCTGCCTTTCAGAAATGGGATTCGAACCCACTCCCACAGATGCGTACTGCGACCTGAACGCAGCGCCTTAGACCACTCGGTCATCCTGACTTGTTCCGCACGAAAGATTATTTTTTTAATATAACAATTCATGTTTTATTTAAGCGCAAAAATTTCAGACTAAATTGTAAATATTAACAAAATTTTATTCTTTAAAAATTTATAAATATCTGCCAGTCAGAAGTGGGATTCGAACCCACGCCCACAGATATGGACTGCGACCTGAACGCAGCGCCTTAGACCACTCGGCCATCCTGACTTGTTCCACACGAAAGATTATTTTTTTAACATAACAATTCATGTTTTATTTAAACGTTGAAATTTCGGACTAAATTGTAAATATTAACAAAATTTTACTCTCTAAAAATATCTGCCTGTCAGAAGTGGGATTCGAACACACGCCCACAGATGTGGACTGCGACCTGAATGAAGCGCCTTAGACCACTCGGCCATCCTGACATGCTTAACATATCAAAATTTGTTTTTAAAGGTAACAATTCGTGCTTTATTTGAACACAAAAATTGCAGACAATATTGTATTTATTGACAATAATTTACTAATAACAAATATAAATTATTCTTCCTGTCAGAACTGGAATTCGAACCCACGCTCACAGATGTGGACTGCGACCTGAACATAGCGCTTCAGACCACTCGGCCATCCTGACTTGTTCCACACGAAAGATTATTTTTTTAACATAACAATTCATGTTTTATTTGAGCGCTGAAATTTCAGACTAAATTGTAAATATTAACATAATTTTACTCTTTAAAAATATAAAAACATCTGCCTGTCAGAAGTGGGATTCGAACCCACGCCCACAGATGTGGACTGCGACCTGAACGCAGCGCCTTAGACCATTTGCCATCCTGACTTGTTCCACACGAAAGATTATATTTTTAACATAACAATTCATGTTTTATTTGAGCATTGAAATTTCAGACTAAATTGTAAATATTAACAAAATTTTACTCTCTAAAAATATAAAAATATCTGCCTGTCAGAAGACGGATTCGAACCCACGCCCTCAGATATGGACTGCGACCTGAATGAAGCGCCTTAGACCACTCGGCCATCCTGACTTGCTCCATACGAAAGATTATTTTTTTAACATAACAATTCATGTTTTATTTGAGCGCTGAAATTTCAGACTAAATTGTAAATATTAACAAAATTTATTCTTTTAAAATTTATAAATATCTGCCAGTCAGAAGTGGGATTCGAACCCACGCCCACAGATGTGGACTGCGACCTGAACGCAGCGCTTTAGACCACTCGGCCATCCTGACTTGTTCCGCACGACAGATTATTTTTTTAACATAACAATTCATGTTTTATTTGAGCGCTGAAATTTCAGACTAAATTGTAAATATTAACAAAATTTTATTCTTTAAAAAGTTATAAATATCTGCCTGTCAGAAGTGGGATTCGAACCCACCCCCACAGATGTGGACTGCGACCTGAATGAAGCGCCTTAGACCACTCGCCCATCCTGACTTGCTCCATACGAAAGATTATTTTTTTAACATAACAATTCATGTTTTATTTGAGCGCTGAAATTTCAGACTAAATTGTAAATATTAACAAAATTTTATTCTTTAAAAATTTATAAATATCTGCCTGTCAGAAGTGTGATTCGAACCCACGCCCACAGATGTGGACTGCGACCTGAACGCAGCGCCTTAGACCACTCGGTCATCCTGACTTGTTCCGCACGAAAGATTATTTTTTTAATATAACAATTCATGTTTTATTTAAGCGCTAAAATTTCAGACTAAATTGTAAATATTAACAAAATTTTATTCTTTAAAAATTTATAAATATCTGCCAGTCAGAAGTGGGATTCGAACCCACGCCCACAGATATGGACTGCGACCTGAACGCAGCGCCTTAGACCACTCGGCCATCCTGACTTGTTCCACACGAAAGATTATTTTCTTAACATAACAATTCATGTTTTATTTAAACGTTGAAATTTCGGACTAAATTGTAAATATTAACAAAATTTTACTCTCTAAAAATATCTGCCTGTCAGAAGTGGGATTCGAACACACGCCCACAAATGTGGACTGCGACCTGAATGAAGCGCCTTAGACCACTCGGCCATCCTGACATGCTTAACAAATCAAAATTTGTTTTTAAAGGTAACAATTCGTGCTTTATTAGAACACAAAAATTGCAGACAATATTGTATTTATTGACAATAATTTACTAATAACAAACATAAATTATTCTTCCTGTCAGAACTGGAATTCGAACCCACGCTCACAGATGTGGACTGCGACCTGAACATAGCGCTTCAGACCAATCGGCCATCCTGACTTGTTCCACACGAAAGATTATTTTTTTAACATAACAATTCATGTTTTATTTGAGCGCTGAAATTTCAGACTAAATTGTAAATATTAACATAATTTTACTCTTTAAAAATATAAAAACATCTGCCTGTCAGAAGTGGGATTCGAACCCACGCCCACAGATGTGGACTGCGACCTGAACGCAGAGCCTTAGACCACTCGGCCATCCTGACTTGCTCCATACGAAAGATTATTTTTTTAACATAACAATTCATGTTTTATTTGAGCGCTGAAATTTCAGACTAAATTGTAAATATTAACAAAATTTATTCTTTAAAAATTTATAAATATCTGCCAGTCAGAAGTGGGATTCGAACCCACGCCCACAGATGTGGACTGCGACCTGAACGCAGCGCCTTAGACCACTCGGCCATCCTGACTTGTTCCGCACGACAGATTATTTTTTTAACATAACAATTCATGTTTTATTTGAGCGCTGAAATTTCAGACTAAATTGTAAATATTAACAAAATTTTATTCTTTAAAAAGTTATAAATATCTGCCTGTCAGAAGTGGGATTCGAACCCACGCCCACAGATGTGGACTGCGACCTGAATGAAGCGCCTTAGACCACTCGGCCATCCTGACTTGCTCCATACGAAAGATTATTTTTTTAACATAACAATTCATGTTTTATTTGAGCGCTGAAATTTCAGACTAAATTGTAAATATTAACAAAATTTATTCTTTAAAAATTTATAAATATCTGCCAGTCAGAAGTGGGATTCGAACCCACGCCCACAGATGTGGACTGCGACCTGAACGCAGCGCTTTAGACCACTCGGCCATCCTGACTTGTTCCGCACGACAGATTATTTTTTTAACATAACAATTCATGTTTTATTTGAGCGCTGAAATTTCAGACTAAATTGTAAATATTAACAAAATTTTATTCTTTAAAAAGTTATAAATATCTGCCTGTCAGAAGTGGGATTCGAACCCACGCCCACAGATGTGGACTGCGACCTGAATGAAGCGCCTTAGACCACTCGCCCATCCTGACTTGCTCCATACGAAAGATTATTTTTTTAACATAACAATTCATGTTTTATTTGAGCGCTGAAATTTCAGACTAAATTGTAAATATTAACAAAATTTTATTCTTTAAAAATTTATAAATATCTGCCTGTCAGAAGTGTGATTCGAACCCACGCCCACAGATGTGGACTGCGACCTGAACGCAGCGCCTTAGACCACTCGGTCATCCTGACTTGTTCCGCACGAAAGATTATTTTTTTAATATAACAATTCATGTTTTATTTAAGCGCTAAAATTTCAGACTAAATTGTAAATATTAACAAAATTTTATTCTTTAAAAATTTATAAATATCTGCCAGTCAGAAGTGGGATTCGAACCCACGCCCACAGATATGGACTGCGACCTGAACGCAGCGCCTTAGACCACTCGGCCATCCTGACTTGTTCCACACGAAAGATTATTTTCTTAACATAACAATTCATGTTTTATTTAAACGTTGAAATTTCGGACTAAATTGTAAATATTAACAAAATTTTACTCTCTAAAAATATCTGCCTGTCAGAAGTGGGATTCGAACACACGCCCACAAATGTTAACTGCGACCTGAATGAAGCGCCTTAGACCACTCGGCCATCCTGACATGCTTAACAAATCAAAATTTGTTTTTAAAGGTAACAATTCGTGCTTTATTAGAACACAAAAATTGCAGACAATATTGTATTTATTGACAATAATTTACTAATAACAAACATAAATTATTCTTCCTGTCAGAACTGGAATTCGAACCCACGCTCACAGATGTGGACTGCGACCTGAACATAGCGCTTCAGACCAATCGGCCATCCTGACTTGTTCCACACGAAAGATTATTTTTTTAACATAACAATTCATGTTTTATTTGAGCGCTGAAATTTCAGACTAAATTGTAAATATTAACATAATTTTACTCTTTAAAAATATAAAAACATCTGCCTGTCAGAAGTGGGATTCGAACCCACGCCCACAGATGTGGACTGCGACCTGAACGCAGAGCCTTAGACCACTCGGCCATCCTGACTTGCTCCATACGAAAGATTATTTTTTTAACATAACAATTCATGTTTTATTTGAGCGCTGAAATTTCAGACTAAATTGTAAATATTAACAAAATTTATTCTTTAAAAATTTATAAATATCTGCCAGTCAGAAGTGGGATTCGAACCCACGCCCACAGATGTGGACTGCGACCTGAACGCAGCGCCTTAGACCACTCGGCCATCCTGACTTGTTCCGCACGACAGATTATTTTTTTAACATAACAATTCATGTTTTATTTGAGCGCTGAAATTTCAGACTAAATTGTAAATATTAACAAAATTTTATTCTTTAAAAAGTTATAAATATCTGCCTGTCAGAAGTGGGATTCGAACCCACGCCCACAGATGTGGACTGCGACCTGAATGAAGCGCCTTAGACCACTCGCCCATCCTGACTTGCTCCATACGAAAGATTATTTTTTTAACATAACAATTCATGTTTTACTTGAGCGCTGAAATTTCAGACTAAATTGTAAATATTAACAAAATTTTACTCTCTAAAAATATAAAAATATCTGCCTGTCAGAAGTGGGATTCGAACCCACGCCCACAGATGTGGACTGCGACCTGAATGAAGCGCCTTAGACCACTCGGCCATCCTGACTTGCTCCATTCGAAAGATTATTTTTTTAACATAACAATTCATGTTTTATTTGAGCGCTGAAATTTCAGACTAAATTGTAAATATTAACAAAATTTTATTCTTTAAAAATTTATAAATATCTGCCTGTCAGAAGTGTGATTCGAACCCACGCCCACAGATGTGGACTGCGACCTGAACGCAGCGCCTTAGACCACTCGGACATCCTGACTTTTTCCGCACGAAAGATTATTTTTTTAACATAACAATTCATGTTTTATTTGAGCGTTGAAATTTCAGACTAAATTGTAAATATTAACAAAATTTTATTCTTTAAAAATTTATAAATATCTGCCAGTCAGAAGTGGGATTCGAACCCACGCCCACAGATATGGACTGCGACCTGAACGCAGCGCCTTAGACCACTCGGCCATCCTGACTTGTTCCACACGAAAGATTATTTTCTTAACATAACAATTCATGTTTTATTTAAACGTTGAAATTTCGGACTAAATTGTAAATATTAACAAAATTTTACTCTCTAAAAATATCTGCCTGTCAGAAGTGGGATTCGAACACACGCCCACAAATGTGGACTGCGACCTGAATGAAGCGCCTTAGACCACTCGGCCATCCTGACATGCTTAACAAATCAAAATTTGTTTTTAAAGGTAACAATTCGTGCTTTATTAGAACACAAAAATTGCAGACAATATTGTATTTATTGACAATAATTTACTAATAACAAACATAAATTATTCTTCCTGTCAGAACTGGAATTCGAACCCACGCTCACAGATGTGGACTGCGACCTGAACATAGCGCTTCAGACCACTCGGCCATCCTGACTTGTTCCACACGAAAGATTATTTTTTTAACATAACAATTCATGTTTTATTTGAGCGCTGAAATTTCAGACTAAATTGTAAATATTAACATAATTTTACTCTTTAAAAATATAAAAACATCTGCCTGTCAGAAGTGGGATTCGAACCCACGCCCACAGATGTGGACTGCGACCTGAACGCAGAGCCTTAGACCACTCGGCCATCCTGACTTGCTCCATACGAAAGATTATTTTTTTAACATAACAATTCATGTTTTATTTGAGCGCTGAAATTTCAGACTAAATTGTAAATATTAACAAAATTTATTCTTTAAAAATTTATAAATATCTGCCAGTCAGAAGTGGGATTCGAACCCACGCCCACAGATGTGGACTGCGACCTGAACGCAGCGCCTTAGACCACTCGGCCATCCTGACTTGTTCCGCACGACAGATTATTTTTTTAACATAACAATTCATGTTTTATTTGAGCGCTGAAATTTCAGACTAAATTGTAAATATTAACAAAATTTTATTCTTTAAAAAGTTATAAATATCTGCCTGTCAGAAGTGGGATTCGAACCCACGCCCACAGATGTGGACTGCGACCTGAATGAAGCGCCTTAGACCACTCGCCCATCCTGACTTGCTCCATACGAAAGATTATTTTTTTAACATAACAATTCATGTTTTACTTGAGCGCTGAAATTTCAGACTAAATTGTAAATATTAACAAAATTTTACTCTCTAAAAATATAAAAATATCTGCCTGTCAGAAGTGGGATTCGAACCCACGCCCACAGATGTGGACTGCGACCTGAATGAAGCGCCTTAGACCACTCGGCCATCCTGACATGCTCCATTCGAAAGATTATTTTTTTAACATAACAATTCATGTTTTATTTGAGCGCTGAAATTTCAGACTAAATTGTAAATATTAACAAAATTTTATTCTTTAAAAATTTATAAATATCTGCCTGTCAGAAGTGTGATTCGAACCCACGCCCACAGATGTGGACTGCGACCTGAACGCAGCGCCTTAGACCACTCGGACATCCTGACTTTTTCCGCACGAAAGATTATTTTTTTAACATAACAATTCATGTTTTATTTGAGCGTTGAAATTTCAGACTAAATTGTAAATATTAACAAAATTTTACTCTCTAAAAATATCTGCCTGTCAGAAATGGGATTCAAACACACGCCCACAGATGTGGACTGCGACCTGAACGCAGCGCCTTAGACCACTCGAAAATCCTGACTTGTTCCACACGAAAGATTATATTTTTAACATAACAATTCATGTTTTATTTGAGCGTTGAAATTTCAGACTAAATTGTAAATATTAACAAAATTTTACTCTCTAAAAATATCTGCCTGTCAGAAGTGGGATTCGAACACACGCCCACAGATGTGGACTGCGACCTGAATGAAGCGCCTTAGACCACTCGGCCATCCTGACATGTTTAACATATCAAAATTTGTTTTTAAAGGTAACAATTCGTGCTTTATTAGAACACAAAAATTGCAGACAATATTGTATTTATTGACAATAATTTACTAATAACAAACATAAATTATTCTTCCTGTCAGAACTGGAATTCGAACCCACGCTCACAGATGTGGACTGCGACCTGAACATAGCGCTTCAGACCACTCGGCCATCCTGACTTGTTCCACACGAAAGATTATTTTTTTAACATAACAATTCATGTTTTATTTGAGCGCTGAAATTTCAGACTAAATTGTAAATATTAACATAATTTTACTCTTTAAAAATATAAAAACATCTGAATGTCAGAAGTGGGATTCGAACCCACGCCCACAGATGTGGACTGCGACCTGAACGCAGAGCCTTAGACCATTTGCCATCCTGACTTGTTCCACACGAAAGATTATATTTTTAACATAACAATTCATGTTTTATTTGAGCATTGAAATTTCAGACTAAATTGTAAATATTAACAAAATTTTACTCTCTAAAAATATAAAAATATCTGCCTGTCAGAAGACGGATTCGAACCCACGCCCTCAGATATGGACTGCGACCTGAATGAAGCGCCTTAGACCACTCGGCCATCCTGACTTGCTCCATACGAAAGATTATTTTTTTAACATAACAATTCATGTTTTATTTGAGCGCTGAAATTTCAGACTAAATTGTAAATATTAACAAAATTTATTCTTTAAAAATTTATAAATATCTGCCAGTCAGAAGTGGGATTCGAACCCACGCCCACAGATGTGGACTGCGACCTGAACGCAGCGCCTTAGACCACTCGGCCATCCTGACTTGTTCCGCACGACAGATTATTTTTTTAACATAACAATTCATGTTTTATTTGAGCGCTGAAATTTCAGACTAAATTGTAAATATTAACAAAATTTTATTCTTTAAAAAGTTATAAATATCTGCCTGTCAGAAGTGGGATTCGAACCCACACCCACAGATGTGGACTGCGACCTGAATGAAGCGCCTTAGACCACTCGGCCATCCTGACTTGCTCCATTCGAAAGATTATTTTTTTAACATAACAATTCATGTTTTATTTGAGCGCTGAAATTTCAGACTAAATTGTAAATATTAACAAAATTTTATTCTTTAAAAATTTATAAATATCTGCCTGTCAGAAGTGTGATTCGAACCCACGCCCACAGATGTGGACTGCGACCTGAACGCAGCGCCTTAGACCACTCGGACATCCTGACTTTTTCCGCACGAAAGATTATTTTTTTAACATAACAATTCATGTTTTATTTGAGCGTTGAAATTTCAGACTAAATTGTAAATATTAACAAAATTTTACTCTCTAAAAATATCTGCCTGTCAGAAATGGGATTCAAACACACGCCCACAGATGTGGACTGCGACCTGAACGCAGCGCCTTAGACCACTCGAAAATCCTGACTTGTTCCACACGAAAGATTATATTTTTAACATAACAATTCATGTTTTATTTGAGCGTTGAAATTTCAGACTAAATTGTAAATATTAACAAAATTTTACTCTCTAAAAATATCTGCCTGTCAGAAGTGGGATTCGAACACACGCCCACAGATGTGGACTGCGACCTGAATGAAGCGCCTTAGACCACTCGGCCATCCTGACATGTTTAACATATCAAAATTTGTTTTTAAAGGTAACAATTCGTGCTTTATTTGAACACAAAAATTGCAGACAATATTGTATTTATTGACAATAATTTACTAATAACAAACATAAATTATTCTTCAGGTCAGAACTGGAATTCGAACCCACGCTCACAGATGTGGACTGCGACCTGAACATAGCGCTTCAGACCACTCGGCCATCCTGACTTGTTCCACACGAAAGATTATTTTTTTAACATAACAATTCATGTTTTATTTGAGCTCTGAAATTTCAGACTAAATTGTAAATATTAACAAAATTTTACTCTTTAAAAATATAAAAACATCTGCCTGTCAGAAGTGGGATTCGAACCCACGCCCACAGTTGTGGACTGCGACCTGAACGCAGCGCCTTAGACCAATGGCCATCCTGACTTGTTCCTCACGAAAGATTATTTTTTTAACATAACAATTCATGTTTTATTTGAGCGCTGAAATTTCAGACTAAATTGTAAATATTAACATAATTTTACTCTTTAAAAATATAAAAACATCTGCCTGTCAGAAGTGGGATTCGAACCCACGCCCACAGATGTGGACTGCGACCTGAACGCAGCGCCTTAGACCATTTGCCATCCTGACTTGTTCCACACGAAAGATTATATTTTTAACATAACAATCCATGTTTTATTTGAGGATTGAAATTTCAGACTAAATTGTAAATATTAACAAAATTTTACTCTCCAAAAATATAAGAAATATCTGCCTGTCAGAAGTGGGATTCGAACCCACGCCCTCAGATATGGACTGCGACCTGAATGAAGCGCCTTAGACAACTCGGCCATCCTGACTTGCTCAATACGAAAGATTATTTTTTTAACATAACAATTCATGTTTTATTTGAGCGCTGAAATTTCAGACTAAATTGTAAATATTAACAAAATTTTATTCTTTAAAAATGTATAAATATCTGCCAGTCAGAAGTGGGATTCGAACCCACGACCACAGATGTGGACTGCGACCTGAACGCAGCGCCTTAGACCACTCGGCCATCCTGACTTGTTCCGCACGAAAGATTATTTTTTTAACATAACAATTCATGTTTTATTTGAGCGCTGAAATTTCAGACTAAATTGTAAATATTAACAAAATTTTCTTCTTTAAAAATATAAAAATATCTGCCTGTCAGAAGTGGGATTCGAACCCACGCCCAAAAATGTGGACTGCGACCTGAACGCAGCGCCTTACACCACTCGGCCATCCTGACTTGCTCCGCACGAAAGATTATTTTTTTAACATAACAATTCATGTTTTATATGAGCGCTGAAATTTCTGACTAAATTGTAAATATTAACAAAATTTTACTCTTTAAAAGTATAAAAATATCTGCCTGTCAGAAGTGGGATTCGAACCCACTTCCACAGTTGTGGACTGCGACCTGAACGCAGCGCCTTAGACCACTCGGCCATCCTGACTTGCTCCACACGAAAGATTATTTTTTTAAGATAACAATTCATGTTTTATTTGAGCGTTGAAATTTCAGACTAAATTGTAAATATTAACAAAATTTTACTCTTTAAAAATATCAGCCTGTCAGAAGTGTGATTCGAACCCACGCCCATAGATGAGGACTGCGACCTGAACGCAGCGCCTTAGACCACTCGGCCATCCTGACTTGCTCCACACGAAAGATTATTTTTTTAAGATAACAATTCATGTTTTATTTGAGCGTTGAAATTTCAGACTAAATTGTAAATATTAACAAAATTTTACTCTTTAAAAATATCAGCCTGTCAGAAGTGTGATTCGAACCCACGCCCACAGATGTGGACTGCGACCTGAACGCAGCGCCTTAGACCACTCGGCCATCCTGACTTGCTCCACACGAAAGATTATTTTTTTAACATAACAATTCATGTTTTATTTGAGCGTTGAAATTTCAGACTAAATTGTAAATATTAACAAAATTTTACTCTTTAAAAATATCAGCCTGTCAGAAGTGTGATTCGAACTCACGCCCACAGATGAGGACTGCGACCTGAACGCAGCGCCTTAGACCACTCGGCCATCCTGACTTGCTCCACACGAAAGATTGTTTTTTTAAGATAACAATTCATGTTTTATTTGAGCGTTGAAATTTCAGACTAAATTGTAAATATTAACAAAATTTTACACTTTAAAAATATCAGCCTGTCAGAAGTGTGATTCGAACCCACGCCCACAGATGAGGACTGCGACCTGAACGCAGCGCCTTAGACCACTCGGCCATCCTGACTTGCTCCACACGAAAGATTATTTTTTTAACATAACAATTCATGTTTTATTTGAGCGTTGAAATTTCGGACTAAATTGTAAATATTAACAAAATTTTACTCTCTAAAAATATAAAAATATCTGCCTGTCAGAAGTGGGATTCGAACCCACGCCCACAGATGTGGACTGCGACCTGAACGCAGCGCCTTAGACCACTCGGCCATCCTGACTTGTTCCAAAAGAAAGATTATTTTTTTAACGTAACAATTCATGTTTTATTTGAGCGTTGAAATTTCAGACTAAATTGTAAATATTAACAAAATTTTACTCTCTAAAAATATCTGCCTGTCAGAAATGGGATTCAAACACACGCCCACAGATGTGGACTGCGACCTGAACGCAGCGCCTTAGACCACTTGGAAATCCTGACTTGTTCCACACGAAAGATTATATTTTTAACATAACAATTCATGTTTTATTTGAGCGTTGAAATTTCAGACTAAATTGTAAATATTAACAAAATTTTACTCTCTAAAAATATCTGCCTGTCAGAAGTGGGATTCGAACCCACGCCCACAGATGTGTACTACGACCTGAACGCAGCGCTTAGACCTCTCGGCCATCCTGACCTGTTCCTCACGAAAGATTATTTTTTTAAGATAACAATTCATGTTTTACTTGAGCGCAGAAATTTCAGACTAGATTGTAAATATTAACAAAAATTTTTCTTTAAAAATATAAAAATATCTGCCTGTCAGAAGTGGGATTCGAACCCACGCCCACAGATGAGGACTGCGACCTGAACGCAGCGCCTTAGACCACTCGGCAATCCCGACTATCCCACGCAATCGAATTTTTTATTAAATATATCACTTCATGTTTTATATGAGCGCTAAAATTGCAGACTATACTAAACTTCAACTTAACTAGAGATCACTTAGACGGTAGATCGTCACAGTGCTCATAGGTATTTAATCCATTTTGTCGGCGTGAAAGCATAATGTTCTCCAAACCACAACCCTGTAGAGAACAAAAGGCTATAAGGTTTGGCGAGAATTATGTCTTCACTCCGCCAAAATGGATTAAATACCTATGAGCACTGTGACGATCTATCGTCTAAGTGATGTCTAGTTAAGTTGAAGTTTAGTATAGATTGCACTTATTAACAATATTTTACTCTTTAAAAATATAAAAATTTCTGTCTCTCTTAAGTGTGATTCGAACCCACGCTCGCAGATTTGGACTGCGACCCGAACACAGCGCCTTACACCACTTGGCTTCCTGACTTGTTCCACACGAAAGAATTTTTTTTTTAAACAGATCATATTTTATTTGATTGCTAAAATTACAGACTAGATTGTATTTATTAACAATATTATAAAATATTAATGAATATGCCTGTTAGAAATGGTTTCGAACCCACTTCCACAGATGTGTATTGCGACCTAAACACAGCGTCTTGTACAGTACCCAAAAAAAAATCAGAACGATGGCTATATCTTGTGCTCTAATTCTTGAAATAACAAACAAAATGTACAGTTGTAAATCGTGAAAGGTTTTTAATAATTACATGTAGTTTTTTTTTTTTTTTTTTGTCTTTTTTTTTTTTTTGTCACGAGGGGTCATCTACATATTAAAACAGAACCAAACTTTAAAAAGTTCAATAGCAACCTCATAATATTATTCCATGTTTGGATTCAGCATCCAAAAAAATGTCGAAATACAAAAATTCGTAATTTTCTAATGAGTGGTTTGTAATTTAAATGATAAAAAGAAAATGATGAAATAATGTTAAATTAAAAAATTGATTTTTTGGCCATAAATACTTACTTAAATAATTAAATATATTTCAGTAATTTTTTTTTCAAAAGTTAGTTTGTAAATGGCCAAACATAAATAGCAATCAGCTTTTGAATCAATTTCTTTTTTAATAATTAATTATTAATTAATAAAGCAATTAAAAAAAATTTTGAATATAAACATATATTTTTTTTGCTTTCATTAGATTTAACATGGTCTAAACCCCCCCCCCCATAATTTTTTTCTTTCCATTTTGACTATTAGTTCTCGATTTTTTAGAGAAAATGTAAGAAACGCTCACTTTAAGGGACCGTATAGTAGACGACTTTTGAAAACTATCAAAGATTAATTCAAGGTAAACTAGAGGTGTGGAAAATCGCACAATGTTCAATTATTGTAAAATGGGGTGAATCGGAACAAAATTTCTTGAAATTACAAAAAAAAAAATATTATATACAAACAAAGCAGTTTTATTTTTTGTATATATATTTTTAATCTGTCTAACGTGTTTGGAATCGTGAAACATATGTTTTGTGTGGTTTTCCACAGTGTCCTTTTTTTTTTTTTTTTTTTTTTAAATTTACTTCCTTAAATTACATTTATTTAAAACAACATTTTTTAAGCAATTTCAATAAGTTATCCTTTAAATATTTTACTGAATCATGTGATTTTTTTCATTTTATAAATAATTTCAACGATCAAGTTACATTTGTGTTTACGGTGAAATGTTTCTGTAAAATAATCACGCTTTGCTGAATACTGTTTACTAATGCCTACATTTTATATTTATTAATTTTCTAATTATCAGTTATACTTCTGCAATTACAGTTTTCGATATTTTATTTATTTTGTGTGAAGAATGCACATCTTTAATGTTGTAAATAAATTATGTTACTTTTGCGTTTACTTTATTTTTGTATTAATCTTAAACATGACACTATAAATCCAAGTAGTTTCTATGTAATTTTAGACTAATATTTGTATTTTTTAACGTCGTGAAACGCCTCACTTACCGTTCTATTTCTCCCGCTGTGAAGTAGAACCTTAAAAATACCTTTCGTTGTATGGAAATTCTCCCTGAAGATCGGTCAAAAAATGGTCAAAACATTTTTGCTCATAAGTGACGTGTTTTTCAACATATTGCATTGAAATTTCGTATTTAGAGTAAATGATGTATTCTAAATCGAATGAAATGATAAAAAATAGGGGTTCGTATTAAAATTTTCGAAGATAGCGTTACTTTTACTTAGTAAACATTCCCTCAAGAAAAAAAAATTGCATCAGATATATAGAAAATAGTAAGCAAAACATTTTGGTGCAAACCATAAGATTTTACGATAGTTAGAACCGAAGATATAGCCATCGTGCTGATTTTTTTTTTTTGGGGGGGGGGGGTGTACTGTACCACTTGGCCATCCTGACATGTTCCACAAAGAAATTCAGTTATTCATTATAAACTCAATATTAATCTAAAGATATGCTACCTTATACATATTCAAATTAAGAAGTTTTGTTTATATTAAGTATGTTCCCCAATACTTTTTCTCGGCATTTAAAAAATGTATTTTATATAATAATTTAGTTTTTTGATCTCCCCTCTCACTCGCCGACCAAACGGTATAGTGGTTAGCGTGATAGCTTCTAGACCGCGAGGTTGCGGGTTCCGAGTCCCGTGTTAGGCATTGGTGTTTGTAAATGTATGTTGGCTTGTCTAATGACGAATGTTTCGGCGCATTATAGCCCTCGTGTTGCTGACGGCGCCAGATAATCTGAATACAACCAACCTCCCCTCTCACACATTTTCTTTTTATTCGATATGTTTTCAGTCTCCAATTAATTCTAAAGACATTCCCCGAAATATGAGATGACGCAATGTAAAAAGATCTTGGGCAGGAAAGTTACTTCAGAAATTAGATATCATGTGTTCATTAACTGCAACAAGAAGTCCAAAAAAACAACTATTTCCGTAGGTTATTTTGTGAAGCATACAGGCTAGTAATACTATACTTTTAATTCGGATGCTGATAAACAAGAAACTAGACACTCCAAAGTTTTCTATTCAGAGGATTCCAAGGATTGTATATAAAAGGTCTTAGTACTTATTTAAGTCTCAGTAAGCCTGCTCGAAGTCCCAGGTTGTCGAAATCCTCTTGAGTGAAAATACTTAAGTAGGTCAAAGAAGACAACTAAAAATACTTGGTAACTTTGTCACCAACTAATCTATATTGTTACGAATTTCTGTATATTTGTTAATATTTCGTAGCATTAATTATGTAAAAAATGAAAATTTCTGTACATTTCGCATAAGGCAGTGCAATAGTTCGTCTTAACTTGGCTTCCGTGCAATATGTGTCTTAATGCTTGATAACGAATTTTACAGAGATAACGCTGGGAAACGAGTTTTACAAGGAGCAAGGCATTTAACACTATAATAATGGCAATCTTGCCAAATTGGCGAGATAGAGCCAAGCTGGCGACGGTTTTGGCGACTAATTTTTGTCGTCAAATTTGAAAGAAATCGCCAAACTTGGCGACCATTTGGCGATATTTTCGGTCCTCATGTACATGTATAGGACTTTTCGACTACGATCTGGAAAATTCTCCAGATATCTACCTTTAAAAGTTTCAAGAAGGTTTGACTCCTATATAAGGCCGGCCGTGAGTTGAGTCCGTTAGTTGACTGAAATTACTGAGTTAGTTGAGATACTGACTCAGTGGAGTTACTGACTTGGTTGTCTGTCAGCGAGCATTCAGAGAGTTCCGAAAGCGAACTGTATTGCATTGTCTTTTGCGAAATGTACATAATTTTCCTTTTTACATAATTAATGCTACGAAATATTTACAAATCTTCAGAAATTCGTAACAATATTAATAAAACAAGCTGTCTGTCTGTATGTGTATCTGTCTGTGAATCTATAGAAAGATAAATAAAATTGGAGTAGAACTCTGAAATTTTCAACATAAGTAGTTTTGGCCTTCTAATTTTGCCTATGACAAACAGAATGTTTCAATTTTAATTAGTTATTTTTTTAATTAGTTTTCTTAATTAATTAAAAAAAATTATCAAACGAGTTCAATTGGGGTTACAGTTCTGAAATTGTCAACATAAGTAGTTTTGGCCTTCTAATTGGACTTTTGACAGAAAAAGAATATTAAAATTTTAATTTGTTTTTTAATCATTTTTTTTAATAATTATTTTCACAAAAGGGGACTTCTAATAGGCCTAGAGCACTGAAATTTTCAACATAAGTATATATTTTTGGCCTTTTAATTTTGCCTATGACCAACAGAATGTTTAAATTTTAATTAGTTATTTTTTAATTAATTTTCTTAATTAATTAAAAAAAATTATCAAACGAGTTCAATTGGAGTTACAGTTCTGAAAATGTCAACATAAGTAGTGTTGGCCTTCTAATTGGACTTTTGACAGAAAAAGAATGTTAAAATTTTAATTTGTTTTTTTAGTCAATTTTTTTAATAATTATTTTCCTTAAAAGGGACTTCTAATAGGCCTAGAGCACTGAAAGTTTCAACATAAGTAGTTTTGACTTTCTAATTTTGTTTTTCGCATAGACGTGTTAAAATAATCATACTGGGGTGTTGTGTTATTGCACTAACGGGGATTATTTTTCTCGACAGGGTAAAGGCTTAAAATATTAAGGCTCTACGTATTCCAGTTGTTGTCCCCCTCGCTAAAATCTAATTGAATTTGATTTTAGATAGTGAAGCGCGCTTATCCTAACTCAGCAATGAACCTTTCGGAGAGCGAAGCGAGCCTATGCTTATATAGCAATTTACGTTTCAACGAGTGAAGTAAGCCTGTGTTTATGTGTCAATGAACTTTTCAGCGAGAGAAGCCTGCGCGATTTTGCGTAGCGATGAACCTTCCTGCGAGCAAAGCGCCAAAAAACTGGAACCTATACACCAATGTATTTCAGCAACGCGAGGCCTCACAGCTAGCTAAAATACTGCACATGGTAAAATTTCGTAGCGAAGCATGGGTATTCAGCTAGTCTATAATAATAAAACAAGCTGTCTGTCTGTCAAAATCGCCCAAGCGCATACGTTTGAAATCATGAAAAAATCATATTTTTCAGCAATTGCTAAAAAACGGCTCTAACGATTTTGAATAAAACCTCATTACTAATGCCTCTTACGGTGTTCTAATAGTCCCCACCTTCGAAATTCCCTTAGAAATGCGATACAAGCGTAAACAATTTAAAAAAGAGACGAATCTCTCTGCCCTTGTGCATCACCCATCAACGATTGATTTTTTCTGTTTCACAAACAAAGAAAGGACAATATAATGTCTATTGAATAACATCTCCAATTTTGCCATCTTGACCGGTTTTTTTTTTGCCTCCATGTAAAAATTATCGCCAAAAATATCGCCAAACTGACCCTTTTTATTTAAATGAGTGAAAATATGAAAACGGTAAATAACACCATAAATTTTAATGCAATGACCAATATTATAGTGTAATTGAAAGTAGTGCAATTTTCAACACCCCTAGTCTTATAACACGTACGGAACATTGGAAGCTTAGTAAAAAATTCTCCTGATGCGTATTATCTATTTAAAAAAAGAATATGTGCAGATGTAGTATAGAACATCTCTTTGCAAATTTTTTTTTTTTTTTTTTTTTTTTTTTCCCTCGATGAATTAGGTTAATAACAACGGGAATTGTTTTAAATCTATTTATTTCATTTTTTATGTTTCTACTTAATTTTATTAATATTCTAATTTTATTAATATTTTAACTCCATTTTATTATTATTATTTTTTTATTATTATTTTATTTACTTTTTTTTTTTTTTTTTTTAGTTACCATGTATTTGATTTTGGCAATTTTATTGATCGCAAAATACTACATCTGTTCCAAAGAATCACGAAATTTGGATATAGCATGCTCTTAAAATTTGTTCAAAAATAAAGCAAAATCTTAAAAATGCTTAAAACTAGACTGTATTGACAACCTTAACATATTGATCGATTTAAAGACCTTAATTCAAGACACAATACATCCTTAAGCATAAGCCGACCAAACGGTATGGTGGTTAGCGTGCTCGCCTCTATGCCGCGAGGTTGCGGGTTCGAGTCCCGTGTTAGGCATGGGTGTTTTTAAATGTATGTTGGCTTGTCTAACGACGAATGTTTCGGCGCATTATAGCCCTCGTGTTGCTGACGGCGCCAGATAATCTGAATACAACCAAACAATCTTTAAGCATAAAAAAACAAAATACTGCAGAAAAAATAAAACTTGCCATTTACCACAAATACAAAATTTTCAAGACTCAAATAACGCTGGATATTTTTACCTGCAATTATGCATATGTTAACATAGGGTAATGAAAGTATAGTTTTCGATAAAAAAAAATTCGTGCATTTTTTTTTTCCCCCATGGTTTGAAACATTCTGACCTCAAAAAAGTGATCTAAAAGAATCTCTGTCCGTGTGTTGATCAGAGAGAAACTCCCGAATGAATTGACCCACGATGTTCAAATTTGGTGTAAAGGTTAGTGGTGGCCATGGGATCTGTCATCAAGGTTTTAGTCAAAATTGCGCATGCTCGTAAGGTAGCTGCCGTTGAAACATTTTTGAATTTATGATATATTTTTACTCTTCTTGCAAAGTTAAACTAAAATAAGGTGCTCTGCTACAATTGTTTTTAAGGTTGTGTTACAGTCCACGTAGGTTCACGAAGATACTATGAACTTGAACGACTTCAAATGCATAAAAATGCAGGGAGAATGCTCTCTCTCAAAAAACTTATTTTTGCATTTTTTAAATGAAAAAGCACGTTACAGAGCCCATTTTATGGAGATCCGTCTTACTGATCACCACATTTTAAATTGACGTAGCAAAAGCAGCCCAGACCAATTTCACTGCAGATTTACTAAGTTTCCGAAAAATTGCTACGATCTACATTTTATGAAGATACTAGCTGAATACCC
>OZ021727.1:85034946-85229946 GCA_963978545.1 Linyphia triangularis | reverse complement strand
GCTCTATGCACAACAATAGAACACAAACAGCAGTTAAACTTGACACGCGACTGCTAAATAGCCTCAAAAGACAATGCAATACAGTTCGCTTTCGGAACTCTCTGAATGCTCGCTGACAGACAACCAAGTCAGTAACTCCACTCAGTCTGTATCTCAACTAACTAACTCCAGTCAACTAACTGACTAACCTCAGTCAACTCACTACTCCCCGCTCACGTGGACGGTCTTATATAGGGGAGAAAAACTTTCTTGAATCTTCCAGAGATAGACATTTGGTGAACTTTCCAGATCGTATTCGAAAAGTCCTATACATGTACATTACCCAAAAAAAAATCAGAACGATGGCTATATCTTTTTTTCTAATTGTTGAAATAACAAACAAAAGGTACCGTTGTAAATCGTGGAAGGTTTTTAATAATTGTATGTAGTTTTTTTTTATCATGAGGGGTCATCTACATATAAAAACAGAACCAAACTTTAAAAAGTCCAATAGCAACCTCATAATATTATTCCATATTTGGATTCAGCATTAAAAAAGAATGCGAAATATAAAAATTTGTAATTTTCTAATGAATGGTTTGTAATTTAAATGATAAAACAAAAATGATAAATTAATGTTAAATAAAAAAGTTGGTTTTTTGACCATAAATACTTAAATAATTGATATATTTCAGTAACTTTTTTTTCAAAAGATAGTTTGTAAATGGCCAAACATAAATAGCAATCAACTTTTGCATCAATTTCTTTTTTAATAATTAATTATTAATTAATAAAACAATTTTAAATTTTTTTTTAATAGAAACATATTTTTTTTTTGCTTTCATTAGATTCACCATAGTCTGAAACCCCACCACAATTTTTTTCTTTTCATTTTGACTTTTAGTTCTCGATTTTTTAGCGAAAATGTAAAAAACGCTTACTTTAAGGGACCGTATAGTAGATGACTTTTGAAAACTATCAAAGATTAATTCAAGGTAAACTAGAGGTGTGGAAAATCGCACAGCGTTCAATTATCGTAAAATAGGGTGAATAGGAACAGCGAGGTGAATCGGAAAAGAATTTCTTGAGATTACAAAATATATATATATATATTATACAAACAAAGCAGTTTTATTTTTTGTATGTATATTTTTAATCTGTCTAACGTGTTTGGAATCGTGGAACATATGTTTTGTGTGGTTTTCAACAGTGTCCTTTTTTTTAAAAAAAATCTTGATTCTTAAATTACATTTATTTAAAAGAACATTTTTTAAGCAATTTCATTAAGTTATCTTTAAAAATTTTACTGAATCATGTGATTTTTTTTTATTTTAAAAATAATTTCAACGATCAAGTTACATTTGTGTTTACAGTGAAATCTTTCTGTAAAATAATCACACTTTGCTGAATACTGTTTACTAATGCCTACATTTTATATTTATTAATTTTCTAATTATCAGTAGTATACGTTATACTTCTGTAATTACAGTTTTCAATATTTTATTTATTTCGTGTGAAGAATGCACATCTTTAATGTTGTAAATAAATTATGTTACTTTTGCCTTTACTTGCTATTTTTGTATTTATCTTAAACATGACACTATAAATCCAAATAGTTTCTATGCAATTTTAGACTAATATTTGTATTTTTAAACGTCGTGAAACGCCTCACTGACCGTTCGATTTCTCCCTCTGTGAAGTAGAACCTTAAAAATACCTTTCGTTTTATGGAAATTCTCCCTGAAGATCGGTCAAAAAATGGTCAAAACATTTTTGCTCACAAGTGACGTGTATTTCAACGTATTGCATTGAAATTTCATATTTAGAGTAAATGATGTATTCTAAATCGAATGAAATGATTAAAAATAGGGATTCGTATTAAAATTTTCGAAGATAGCGTTACTTTTACTTAGTAAACGGTCCCTCAAGAAAAAGAAATTGCATCAAATATATAGAAAATCGTATGCAAAACATTTTGGTGCAAACCGTAAGATTCTACGATAATTAGAACCGAAAATATAGCCATCGTTCTGTTTTTTTTGGGGGGTACTGTACATAAGGACCGAAAATGTCGCCAAATGGTCGCCAAGTTTGGCGACATTTGGCGATTTCTCGCCAAATTTGGTGACAAAAATTAGTCGCCAAAACCCTATCTCGCCAATTTGGCGAGATTGCCATTACCATAATGTTAAATGCCCTGCTCCTTGTAAAACTCGCTTCCCAGCGTTACCTCTGTAAAACTCGTTTTCAAGCATTAAGACATACATTGCGGGGAAGCAAACTAAAGACGAAGTATTGCACTGCCTTATGCGAGATGTGCATAAATTTTCCTATTTGCAAAATTAACACTACGAAATATTTACAAATATACAAAAATTCGTAACAATATCTAATAATCTAAAGCTTTACTAGCACAGAATATCTCTCATTTAGACCTTAATCCAAAAATACAAATATTTAAAATTATGTCTTAAAGAATACATTTTCTGCTTTCTAGCCTAGCCTAAAAACTCCATTCATATACCTAGGATTGGAGCCTATCATACTTAGGTATCCTATACTAGACTCCTATACCTTATAATCCTATACTTTGCTGCCGACCAAACGTTATAGTGGTTAGCTTGCTAGCCTCTAGACAGCGAGGTTGAGCGTTCGAGTCTAGTGTAAGGCATGGGTGTTTGTAAATGTACGTTGGCTTGTCAAATGACGAATGTTTCGGCGCATTATGGCCCTCGTGTTGCCAACGGAGCTAGATAATCTGAAAACAACTAACCTGTACTTTGCCTAAGAGCTTCCAATCTGTCCCTATAAGGGACTACGTTCGGAGTACTTTTTAAAAAAAACTTTATGTAGGAATATTTTAAGTACCTTTTTATATTTAGTACTACTATAGATTAGTAACACAGTGAAAAAAATTGAAATTTATTATTATTATTTTTCAAAAATTGCAATTTTGCATGAAATTTTGATGAAATATTCCAAAAACTTAAAATAAGATAAATGAAAAACTATTAAGTTTTTTAGGAAAATAAATTGTATATAAATAAACATATAAAAATTAATTGTATATAATAGTATATGCCCTAGATACATGCTTTTATCTAGGGCATAAACTACATTAAGAAAAATATATAATAATTAATACTTTTTTTATGGATAGTCGAAAAATAAGTTAGTGATATTTTAACAGTTTCACCTCGTTTATATTCAAACTAAAGGTTGCATTTCATAAAATAACCATCCAATCTCAATTCCGATAGCACATTCCCTAGAAAACAATCAAAAGGAGAAGTACAAAAAAAATTATAATGATTCGTGGACAATTTTTTGAGTTATGACTTTTCGAATTAGCAATATTTGTATGAAAATCAATTCCGAAAAAAAAATGCATTTAAACTTTAAAACACACAATTTCTATATAAGCCATATTACTTACACACTTAAAACGCACCTTATCCTTTTTCAATTTTTTTTTATTTATTAAAAAGAAAAATATTAATATTTATAGGAAAATCACTTTATAATCGGTGACTTTTGGTTTTGGTGTGCTATTTCCGGTTATAATTTACAGTTTTTGATCAGTTTCAAATTGTCATAACTTTTGTTCAAATCAACGCAGAGTTAAAATGAAGATAGTTTCAGAAACTTAAAGATTTGGGCTAATATATTCACGAATAATATTTTTTTGTAAGATTTCATCAAAATCGACCTTTTCAACTTAGGCAAGTACCTTAACTAAAACTTAGAAAGATAAAACATGATCCTTTTCAAGCAACACCTGTTCACAGGCCGACTAAAAAAATGAGCTGAAAGGGATTATAATATTAATTCTTCATAAGCTCATATCATCGTCAACAACATCTTCAAGGGTAGACTTCTTGTTATGAGTGGCACGATGTGTGGATAAAAGAAAAACTTAATTTGACGCTGGGACAGGCTTTAAGGCAATCTAATTAACCTCCTTTAATATTTGAGGAAAGACGTAATTAGTGACTAGCGAACCAATTCCGGTAAAGAATTTCATTATTTAAGAAATGGTGAAATATTACTAAAAGGGACTTCTTAAAATAGAGGCGTGGAACATCGCACACGTTTCATTTATTCTAAAACAATGGTAAATGCATGTAAGTTTGGCATGGATTGGTGTAATTTGATGTTTTCATTTTCATATTTTTATTTATTTAAAAAAAAAAAAAATGGTTTTGGTTATATTTTTGACAATAATAGTTTCATTGTTCAATAAAAAAAAAAAAAAAAAAAAAAAAAAAAAAAAACATCGCCAATCGACGATACTGGGGATAATTAAAACGTTATCCTTTTCGGGTAAGTGAAACAGAGAAAGAATAGTCATAATCGGGCAATGCTTACAAGAAGATTATGTTAAAGATGTTGAGTTTTTAATGTTTTACGCCTTAACAAAATTTGCATGGAGATTTTAGTATTATTAAAACACCTTAAAAAAGAACTACACAGTGATTTTTAACAAATCCTAGAGTTTTTTGGGTTTTTTTGACAAGTGCTAAAAAACACAATTTTTAATAGCAGTTACTGTATGCACATGCGCAACTTTAACGAAAACCTTAGTAGCAGGTCCCATGGCCACAATTAACCCATATGAAATTTTTGAAATCGTAAGTCAATCTGTTCAGGAGTTATGCTGACAACAAAAAGACAGACGCACAGACATTTTTTCCAGGCCATGGAAACAAATTTAACATTACTATCTGTGTACCACAAGAATAGCTCCCGTTGCGTTGTCTAGCGTTGTCTGTTGACGTAAAAACATCAAAAACTACGATAAAATAAGTAAGAAATCATTTCGTTTTCATATTTGCATTATTTGGTAATATTCTATTACTTTATTAAAAAGGGACTCGCTGTCGTAAGAAAAAATTAACAGCAAATGGAAAATGGTGATTTTTCATCTAGGCGGCAAAAGAGTTTATCCAACAACGCTGACTCAACGTGAGGTGACTTATAGTTAGAAACTTTATATAAAAGTCCATGTTGAATGCTGCAAAATTTTATTTATAATTTTCTGAATCATTTGGCTACTTTATTTGACCTGAAACTGTATGAGGAGGGATCAGTATTAGAGGACGGCGATATATCGATACGACGGTATTTTTAAAAAATATCGATAGTAAAATTATCGATACAATTCACCGATATATCGATATTTTCAATCATTTTTATTTTTTTGATGATCACTTTATATTTCCATGTGAATTTTTTCCCCCTTCTTTTTCGATTTTCTTTATTCCCCCCCCCCCCCCACCCCAAATCCTCTAAAGTATAGACTTGACTGAGAGACAGTTAAAATGACACTCTAACCAAAAAGTAAACATAATGTAATGGAAAGATAAGATCATTTATTAGTAGTCATTAACAAAGCGCCGGTTCTGTTGCCAACGTGTGCCTGGAATTTGCATCTAATTATAAATATTAAAAACATCTCGATCAGCAATAAACTACTTTTCCAAATTTCTTCTTTAAAAATAAATGTGAGTTTATGAATTGACATCCAAATGTATTTTATTTATTCTGAATGATAATATAATTTATTTATTAAAACAATTTTTATAGTTTATTTATTAAAACAATTTTCATAATTTATTTATCAAGACAATTTTGGCATGAATTCATGAAAAGTAGAAATTTGCCCCGAAAAATTGAAAATAAAATAAAATAAAAATCATGTATCGATATTTTATCGATATTTTTTCTATGCAACGATATGGTATTGATATTTATTTTGATCGATATTTCCGACCTCTAATCAGTATAACTGGATTATATATGAGCATTCTTTCCCGAACAAAATTTCATTGGAAGAGGAAACAATATAAAACATTGGCTTACCTTCGCCGAAATCAGTGAACAATCAAACGAAATGTACAGCAATCGTATCATTTTTGCAGTTTTGAAGAAAACTTTTTCTTTAGTTTTTTAATTTTTCCAAAAAAAGAAAAGTCTGTAAAATATGTTAGGTAATCTCATTACAACAAATTGTAGATATTATTAGAAAACTTTCAATTTGAAATATTAACATTTATTTATAAATTGAGCGGCATTTCATTAAAATTCACAAGTATGCAAACACTTTCTTTCAGGAAACCACTAGAAAATAACACGCATTCCTCATTTTCAAATCTGAATGGATATGAAATATTGTTAAATTATAAAATCTTCATTAATTATTCTGGTATCTATTATTCTTACGCAACAGTTTTTAACATCAACTTTCAAACCACATATATTTAATATATTTAGTTGTAATACTTGTCTACAGTATTAAGCCCAGTGACTCAGTGGTAGCGCATTGCACCTCCACGCCACAGGTTCACGGTTCGATCCCCGGACTGGTTAAGGTTGACTCAGCCTTTCATCCCTTAAGTGGGTCGATTAAATGAGAACCAATCATGCTTGGGAACTAAACACTGGGGTTTCTGTGTCAGACTGACCATCTGACCGAAACATTGCTGTATGCCGCCCCAGGACCCATGGTCAAGTAAGCTGGGTCGGGCATAGCAGGCCAAAGTCCCTCACAGAGCTGTCACCCCCACTGAGTTTAGTACTTGTCGGCAAAATGAAAAATCATGAAATATATACCAAATATATATCATGAGAAATATACCAAAAATATTTCAATGAATTACTACGGAAGAGTGAAATTTTCTTTCTCGTGTTTATGACAACCAGTTCTTCTATTCTACGCCTCACATCAACAATTTAAATCTGAACCGGATATATTTTTGTTTACTGCGGGGTTGCTTATCTTATCCCTAATATCTGATAGTAATCCCAAAATTGAAATCAGCACTAGGGAAATCAAATAATGGAACTCAGTTGAACGGCGATTAAGAAAAAAAAAAACTTATCAAAGCAACCCTCCGACTGATAATACATGGCCTTCAACTTCATTCAATGATTCAATGTTCCTCCTCTTTCAACTTACACATCCGGAATGACAGACGTGTCAGTACGAATATAACACGTTCTTTTGAGGAGGCTTTCAGACTAACTCCCTCGTGGTAGACGGAGAAGGTAAACACAACATGCTCTTCATGGATTTGTCGCTGGGTTCTTGGACGACAACGTGCCTCGTTGGAATTATTACTCTCATCCTGATATACTGGTAAGAGCAATTTGATTATCTTCATATACTGGAATATAAAATACAGCAAGGATTATTTTTGTCATTTTTACAATTATTTTCTTAATAATCCGAGAGGTGACGGCAATTTTTAGACCTCATCGAACATCATTCTGAATTTTTTATAGAAATTGGAGAAAAGTTAGCAGATTACGAATTTCACTGGTCTGCCGTGGCAAAAATAGCCGAAACTGATCTAAAATCGACTTGGAATGAGTTGAATTAAAATCCGATTGCCAAATATGTCATGACTTTCCAAAAAGATAACACACTTTTTCGTCTGGTAACCCACTGCATTTTGATTTTCAATGAGAAAAAGCCTAAACGATTTCTGGTCTCTGGCTCGGAAAACTTGTATTTTTTAAAAGTAAGCCAAATTGACGACATCAGTTATTTTATCAGTGACGTAATGTTTATTGCCAATTTGGCTCATTTGTGAAAGATGCAAGTAAGCCATCGCCAAACATCCGATCGTCTGCAACCTTCTTAATTGAAAATTAAAGAGTGAGGGTTACCAAATAAAAATAAATAAAAAAATGCTCATTATCTGGCAAGTTATGGCGCATTTGGCAATTGGATTTCATTCAACTTATTAAAAGTAGATTTTTGACTAGTTTCGGCCATTTTTGCCACGGCAGATAAGTGGATTCGTAATCTACTCACTTTTCTCCAATTTCTATAAAAAATTTAAAATGATGTTCGATTTGGTCCAAAAATTGCAGTCGCCTCTCAGTCTATAAGCAGAAGTCCTAGTAAGGATCATTCCCTATACTCGCTACGTTACGATCTTCTAGTCCAGTGCATTTAGAAACTACTTTCTATAAAACTTTGAAATTTGGTGAGTAGGTACGAAAATGAGCACTGAATGAAATGACAGAAATTAAAAACTCGAAAATAGCGTCTAATATATTTCATTTTATATTTGAAAACCTTACGTCAATGCATATGCAGTGGCGTCACCTGCAGTAGTTTTTGGCTATTTTAATTTTCATTCATAATAAAGAGACATTATATTAAAAAAAATTATGTCATTTCATTAAGTGATCTTTTTCGTACCTACTCACCAAATTTCAAAGTTATATAGAAAGTAGTTTCTAAATGCACTGGACTAGAAGACTGTAACATAGCGAGTATAGGGAATGATTGTTACTTCCTCTAAACGTATTTATGTCAAACACTTTTGAGAAGAAATTAAGACAAGTCAGCAGTTAATTGTAAAAACCTAGTCTAAATATAGATGTACCATGTTTTAACAACAAGGACCTTTCTGGAGTTAATATTGTTAAGAATTTTTCGCAGAGTCAATGATGGCACAGTTTTTAAGATAAAAACTACTATTTATTCTCTTCAGAAAACTCACAAAATTTATTCACAGTCAACAGTGTAATAACTCACAAGCTTCAACACAAGCTTCAGTAAGAACAACTTCGAAAACAGCGATTATACAAGTCCACTCAAGTAGGTAAACAAAGCTATCAGCTCTCATTAAAGTCCGAAGTCAATCTGAAAACTTTCCCGATCTTCAATCTTATTTATACTTGGCGAGAGACAACATTCCCGAAATTTCGAGCCAATTCGTTGAAAAAGAAACATCTCGAAATTTCTCGATTGCTTTAGGTGTTGCCACCTTTTTCTAACCTGTATAATCGCTGTTAATAAATAAAATAATATAAAATAAATTGCAATAGAATTTTAAAATAATACGTCACTATTTACACTATATACAGACAATTTGTGCAACAATATTGTTGCGTGGATGGTTTCGAAAGTTGAAGCCAAAGCAGACTAAAACTCGAAGAAATTTATTCCGATATATCTCTTTGCAGATTCTTTTACAACTCCAGAACTTCCCGTTCTAATAGACTCAGTACAGCTCTTTACACAACAATGGAGCACAAACAGCAGTTAAAAACTAGATACACAACTGCTAAAGTCGTCGCAAAAGACAATGCAATACAGTTCACTTTCGCAATACAGCTCTCTGAATGCTCGTTGAGTGACAACTATCTCAACTTTCCCGCTCTCTTGGCCCTCCTTATATGGGAAAGCTTCCTTCGCGAATCTTCTAGACCAGTGATTCTCTACCCTTTTTTTTTTTTTTTTGTCGCGGCACACTTTTAACGATTTCAAAATTTGGCGGCACACAAAGAAAAAGTTTAAAAGTTGTTTAGTTACTTATAATACACTGTGTAAAATAGTTTTATGATAATAATTTGGAATGGTAAAATAAAATAATATAATATGTACTACAAAAACAATCTACGTTTATTAAGGAATTAATTACAAATGAATAATAAGAATACTTTTAATGAGAAATTTGAGCTTGATGTTTTTTGATAATTTCATTTATATTCGGTCGTAAAAATGACAATGCTACTCTCACATCGTCTTCTACATTTAACAGTCTCGATCTTTTTTTCGTTTTTATGTTGGTTAATACTGAAAATCCTAATCCACACAAATAAGATGTAGAAAATTCTAATAATATTTTTAAAGCTTTTTTGGTTATCATGGGATAATCGCATCTAATGTTAATCCAAAATGAATTAGTTGATCCTTCTGACTATTTTAAAATTGAATCTCGATTATTAGAAAGCGAAATTAGTTCTTCCTCTTCATTCAAAGTTAATTCAAATACAGAAGTATTCGTTATCACAAATGGATTACGAATCCAATCAAAAAAATTTTTATCTAAATTTGGGAAATAATGAATAATTCTCTCCTCTAATGTTGTCAAATGGTCAATAACAATTTTTTGAATAGTTTTATTAAAATCTTTTGGGACTGACTCAAACTTTTCCAAATATTCTTCCTGAGCTTTATTCTTCCATAAAGTTATTTGGTTTTTGGAATCCCACCAGTTTATCTGTTGAGTTCAATATATTTTCTTTCGGCAATTGCATACTTGAATTTATTTTATTAAAAATAACAAAAATGTCTGATAAGTAAGCTAGTTTAGCACACCATATTTTATCTTCCAACAAAGGAACAAAATAATAATTTTTATTTTGTTCAAAAAAACATTTTCATTCGGTCTTTTAATTCCAGTACACGAGATAAAACTTTTCCTTTGGACAACCACCTTACTTCCGTATACAGTAACAAGGATTCGTACTTAGCTTCCATAGCTTGATATATATTACTAAATAAGCGACTTTTTAATGGTCTTAATTTTATATAATTAACCATTTTAACACATTGTTTCAGAACTATTTTCAATTCTGATGACAAATATTTTGTACATATACAGAGAAATATGTAACAAAGCGGTGAAAGTGAAAAATCTTAGTTACAATATTCATATATGTATAAGTACTTTTCTCAGAGTTCCCACTCAAATCACAGTATGAAAATCACTGTCTTTTCAATGACTTTTAAGGACCTAAATAATGTTTTTTAAGGACCTTTGAAAATTTGTTTTCAGGCATCATGTCCATGTATACATTTTTAATAAAGTATATTCTACCAGAAAATTTACAAGTTGGCGCATGAGTAATAAAATATGCCAGAGAATTCTGATACAGAACGGATAAGTGGTGGTCACGCGGGGATAGCAAGTCTAAGTAGTATTTTTATAAATTTTGGGCACACAACAATCGTAAAAATTAAGGACTTTTAAGCACCTCTAAGCATTTTCAAGTACTTTCAAGGCCTTGAAAACAAGTTCAAAAATATTAAGCACTTTTAATGACTCTCAATGACAGTGGGAACCCTGTTTTCTTTAATTTACACTTTACACGTAATAAAAAAAAACATTATAATTTTTACTATATACATTTCTAAAATTTGGCGGCACATTTTAAGAATTTGGTGACACCCAAAAGTGCCGCGCCACAGTGGTTGAGAATCACTGTTCTAGACATAGAAATTTGGAGAATTTTCCAGATTGCAGTCGAAAAGCCCTATACAGGTACATTGGGACCGAAAATGTCGCCAAACGGTCGCCAAATTTAGCGACATTTGTCGATTTCTCGCCAAATTTGGCGACCAAAATTAGTCTTCAAAATCGTCGTCAACTTGGCGAAATTGCCATTAACCATAATGTTAGATGGCCTTCTCCTTGTAAAACTCGTTTTCCACCATTATCTCTGTAAAACTCGTTTTCATGCATTAAGAGACGCATTGCAGGAAAGCGAAGTAAAGACGAACTCTTGCACTGCCTTATGCGAAATGTACATAAATTTTCCTTTTTACATAATTAATACTACGAAATATTTATAAATATACAGAAATTCGTAACAATATCTTTGTGATAGCTGAACTTTAAGTTTTCAGTAAACTGTAAGACTTGTAACGTGTACATAACATAAGCATAAGTTGATGGTGTTTAAATATATATGACTGACTTATTTTGATGCTGGCGTTATTAATTATCTCTATGTATAAAAGGCAAAGACCTCACTAACTTACGTATCATTGATTCTCCCACTTCCCACATAGTCACAACCCTGAAAATTGGGACAAATGTTAATAAGTACAAATATAGACTAGGAGTGTGGAACATCGCACAACTTTCAATTACACTATAATACTGATGTCAATTTGTGTCATTTACAGTTTTTTATATTTTGATCATCATTCATTTAGGAAAAAAAAATAGCTAGTTTGGCGTTATTTTTTGCAATAATTCTTATATAGGTTTTTTAAAAAAATAAACTCTCAACAAATTGATGATTTTTGTGATATACTTTTCTATAATTCTTATATTATCCTTTCTTATAAGCGAAACCGAGGACAGAAGAAAAAAAGATCGTTGATGACATATGCTCAAAGAAAGAGAACTCTGTGTTAAAAACATTCGTTTTTCAACTTTTTCCATTAAGCGGGGACTGTTAAGTCAAAAATAAAAATTCTTCAATTTTTGTCTAAAATTCATGAAATTTTTTGTGCAGTTCAATAGCAATTAGATGAAACACAACCTAAAATTTCAAAAATTTATATTGATTTTTTTTCAAGAAATTAAATTTTTATTGAAAAATTTAGCGTTTTTTCCGTAATTTTAAAAACGCTCCTTGCGATTCGAATTTTTTTTGCAATCTGTCTAAATTTTTTTGTACAAGGTAATCGAATATATATTGGCATAATTGTGCATGGATTTTAAATTTGACTCATTGGTTAATTATTTAAAAATAAAACTTTGGTATTACGGCAAAAAATGTAAACTTTTTAAATAGAAGCATTACGAAAATTACTGTAAAACAATAAAAAAATATCAGATTCCAAAATCCATGCACAATTGTGTTCAAAATAGTATAGTAAACAATATCTCCAAATTTAAAAAAAATACATCAACTTTTGAATCGCAAGGAACAAATCGAATACCTAAATATCTTAAAATACACATGAAGAGAAAAATGCAATTTAAGAAATTGAAATACATACGATTTCTGCTATGCGCGCTTACAAAAACTCAAAGCCGACCAAACGGTATAGTGGTTAGCGTGCTGGCTTCTAGACCGAGAGGTTGCGGGTTCGAGTCCCGTGTTAGGCATGGGTGTTTGTAAATGTATGTTGGTTTGTTAAATGACGAAATGTTTCGGCGCATTATAGCCCTCGTGTTGCTGACGGCGCCAGATAATCTGAATACAACCAACCAATACAAAAACTCAAATAATATTCTTAATTCTTCTCGGATCAGCAAAAGTAAGGTATGTACTGAAAGCTAGAATTGCAGGCTATATATTTCCACTAAAATATAAAAATAGAAATTTTTAAAATTTTTGCCTTAACAGTCCCCTGAAGACATTTTTACTGGAATTTCGGTGGCGGAAATTCCGGTATGTGTGCACCTGTATCAATGTGATGTTCTATAAAATGGGTGGCTTCTCCCCCTTGACGAAACACATCATCGAAATCCTTCAATACATAATACAAAGCCTCTCTTTGCTCTCCGGTCAATTGCTGACCCTCTTCGTCACGTAGAGAATACGAATTGATTTTGAAACAAAAGTGGAGACGTTAAAGTTGGAACACTATAAAACACTTTAAAAATGCCTTTTAAAGTGTTTTATAGTGTTCCAACTTTAACGTCTCCACTTTTGTTTCAAAATCAATTCGTATTCTCTACGTGACGAAGAGGGTCAGCAATTGACCGGAGAGCAAAGAGAGGCTACAGCGATTTTTATCAAACTCGTTAGAGCCGATTTTTAACAATTATTGAAAACATGATTCTTTCAATGGCAGCTACCTCATGCGCATGCGCGATTAAAAAAAAAAAAAAAAAAAAAAAAAAAAAAAAAAAAAAACTTAATGGTAGGTTCCATGGTCACTACTAACCCGCTCACCAAATTTGAACATCCTAGGTCAATTTGTTCGGGAGTTATGTTGACCACAGACATTTTTTCTAGACAACTTTTTCCAAATCAGGATGTTCCAAAGCGTGGAGAAATGCAAAAAAAAAAATTATCGGATGCTATACTTTTATTACCCTATTTATATATATGGGTGATTGAAAGTAAAAAGTAAGCTATTCCGATCTCAGTCAACCAACATTAAGGATTCGAAAAGAAATTAAACGTTCCAAACGAGGGATATTCAAAAGTTCCACTTACAATACAGTTACACTTCTGACATTTGGCACAAATGTCAACTGGGGCAAACCTAGAAAAAGCCAACTATTGCGATGTCAATTAATAATTTATAAAGGGTCTCAAATGGGTCAAACGCTTCAAACGAGCGCTATTCAAATGTCTCACTTTAACTATAGCCACACCTCTGATACTTAGTACAAATGCAAATAATGAACAAGAATAAAGGGCTAGGGAAGTCGCATGTTTCCTGCTGAACTATCATTTTTGACCACAGGCCTCCACTGCATTGTCATCAAAAATGAGTCTATATGCCAAGTTTTAGTTTGATTAGATGAGGCCAAATCTTCTCCGAAGATTTGCCCACTATATTTACAGACGCCCAACAAATAGAGGTTGATAAAAAGGATCGAAAACATGTTTATTTTGGTATGGAAAAGAATTGTTTGGTAACCAAATCTTCAAAACGTTGATTTTGTAGGATTATTCGTATGTAAGGACATGTTAAAAGGCTTACCTAAGATGAATAAACAACCATTTTGTAATGATTTGGGAACAGCAAGGCCGGTAAAAATGTAATTCAAATATTGATTCTTAATTGAATTCCCTACTAAAACACTAATTAAACATCTTCTTTCCCTTTAGTCCGAGAGGCGACTGCAATTTTTGGACTCCATCGAACATCATTCTGAATTTTTTATAGAAATTGGAGAAAAGTGAGTAGATTAGGAATCCACTGGTCTGCCTTGGCAAAAATGGCCAAAACTGATCAATATTCAACTTGGAATGAAATGAACTAAAATCCGATTGCCAAATATGTCATAATTTTCCAAAAATAGAACAAACTTATTCATCTGGCAACCCACTTAATTTTGATTTTCAATGAGAAAAAGCGCAAACGATTTCTGATCTTTGGCTCGGAAAACTTATATCTTTTAAAAGTAAGCCAAATTGACGACATCAGTTAAGTCATAAGTGACGTAATATTTTTTGCCAACTTGGCTCCCTTTTAATTGATGCAAGTAGACCGTCGCCACACACCCGAATCGTCTGCAACCTTCTTAATTGAAAATTAAAGAGTGAGGGTTACCAAATAAAAAAAAAAAATGCCCATTATTTGTCAAGTTATGGCGCATTTGGCAATTGGATTTAGTTCAACTTATTAAAAGTCGATTTTTGATCAGTTTCGGCCATTTTTGCCACGGCAGACCAGTGGATTCGTATTCTACTCACTTTTCTCCAATTTCTATAAAAAATTCAGAATGATGTTCGATGGGGTCCAAAAATTGCAGTCGCCTCTCAGTCTACTTGTTATTTTATTACATTTCACCACTTTATATTTTATTCTTTAATTTTAAAAATCCACTTGATACTCCATGGAGTGACCATGAATTGGAGTATCGTATAATAATAAATTTGAAAAGTTGATTTGCAATTAGTTTTCGATAATTTATCAAAGATTTTATTTTGATTCAGGTTCTCTATCCGAAACCACGCCTACTGGAAAAAGCAAGGAGTGCCGTTCGTTAAACCACTTCCGTTCTTTGGAACACAGTTGGATGTTTTCAAAAAGGTAAATTTTATTGTAAATTTCTGTTACGCTAAAAGTTCTAATGTGTCTATTGTGTTAACATTAGAAAATGTCATTTTTACACAACATTCTATACTGAAAAGAACACATTTGTACAGATTTTTGGAGTGGGGGCAAAGTGATACCTTTGCTCCCGCTGTTGGTGGGGCAAGGGGCCGTTCACCCCATTTAATTATAGACTGAGAAAAGGGAGTAGATTACGAATCCACTGGTCTGCCGTGCCAAAAATGGCCGAAACTGGTAAAAAATCGACTTTTAATAAGTTGAACTAAATCCAACTGCCAAATGCGCCATAACTTGCCAAATAATGAGAATTTTTTTTTTTATTTGGTAACCCTCACTTTTTAATTTTCAATTATGAAGGTTGCAAACGATTCCGATATCTGGCGACGGTCTACTTGCACCTATTAAAAAGGAGCCAAGTTGGCAATAAACATTACGTCACTGATGTCGCCAATTTGGCTTACTTTTAAGAGATACAAGTTTTACCGAGCCATAGATCAGAAATCGTTTGCGCTTTTTTTTCATTGAAAATCTAAATACAGTACGTTGCCAGACGAAAAAGGTTGTTCTCTTTTTGGCAAGTTATGACATATTTGGCAATCGGATTTTAGTTCAACTCATTCCAAGTCGATTTTGGACCAGTTTCGGCTATTTTTACCACGGCAGTCCAGTGGATTCGTAATCTACTCACTTTTCTCCAATTTCTATAAAAAATTCAGAATGATGTTCGATGAGGTCCAAAAATTGCAGTCGCCTCTCGGACTACTACCTTATCGACAACTTTATCAACAAATAGATTTATTAGTAATTTCAAGCATCAATTGAATCATGTGTATAAGCGATATTTTAATGACAGTGACAGCCCTCAAAACTTGATAGAATGCAATCGCATCAACAACGAATCTACCTGTCAAATCACAACCCGATAGTATTATGGCAAGTATATTAATTTGGCCTCCGCCAATGTGCACGGCATTCACAAATATACGTACATACTCACAAAATCGAAGTTAATATACAGGATTTAAGGGAACTTTGTACCTTTCAAACTTTTTTATTGTTATTTAAGCCTTTAAAATTATAATTTTTACACATTTAGAAATATTATTAAGTAACTAAATTTTATTTAAAAAAAGTTCACGTAGTGTTCTAAATTTTCAAAAAATTTAAATTATTAAAAAAATTCTTCAAATTCTATTTTTTTTTTTTTTTTACATTTTTCAACATTTTGTCCTGATTTTTGTTAAAATATGTTCCTTATAATATACTCTAACTTTTTAGGCATCGGATTTAGAATAACTAAAATATTTTTCGAGAAAAACAATTATTACTGTTTCTATATGTAAAAAAAAAGGTATTTTTGAACATTTAAATTTGTAAAATAAAGTTTTATTTTATTCAAAAATCCATGCCTATTTTTGTCAAATAGATATTAAGAATGACACAAAAAAAATTTCAAGTCATTTCATTCATATTTGCTGAAGTTTTAGAATTTTGAGTAAGGTGAGAATATCAAAAATCACGAACTGAGAAAAATGCGTTCGAAACAACGAAGAAGCTATTGCGGCAATGCTAAATTCTCCATGAAAATATAGTTTTTCTGCAATTGCAGTTATAGGATCAACTTAAAAACTTGCCAGAATAAGGAGAAGATTTCAAAGATTATACACATGCAAAAAAAAATATTAAAAAAAAATAGAAAATTTCTATTTTTATTATTATTTTGTGTAAACAAAGGGTACCAAGTCTTCTTAATAGAATGCAATGCCATCGACCATGAATCTAACTGTAAAGTTTCTGCTCTATAGGGGGAAGTCAAGTAGGTAACTTCGTCCCCCGTACCGTAAATAGTATCGTGTGTAAAAATGGTCTTTTAGTGGCAGACGCCATATCTTTCAGAATTCATTGTCATCGACAGTGAATATGTCTGCCAAGTTTCAGCTAGATTGGATGGTTTCAGCTGGGTTATATAGCCCACCTTACACACAAATAAATTCAAAGTTAATATAAAGGATTTAAGGGGTCTGGTACCGAAAATAAAAATAAAACTTTATTTATGTACATTTTTACGTCAAAAATTTATTTTATGTATGAGATACTATTTATATATCTTTGAGAAAATGTTTTTTTAAATATTGTGTTTAGTTGTTTAAAAAAATTTAAAAACCAAGAAAAATCCATAATAATTGATGTTTGCGTATTTTGATACAAGTCAAGAAAAAATAAATTTTTTTTCAAAGTGAAAGCTCTCTGTAATACATAATTATATAAAGAAAATTTTTTCATCACAGAATTTTGATAGGTGAATTAAAAAAAAATTTAAAAATTCTCAAAGTTAAAATATTGAAATTTTTGCTTTTTTTATGTTATCTTTTACGCTAAATGTTATATTTTAAAACAGGAATTAAAAAAATAAAATTCTGTGAAGACAAAATATTTAAAACTATATAAATTAAATGCTCCAAAAAATCGAAAAGCCAATTATTAATGGTTCTGGAGATATATCGATTTGAATATGCAACATCTGTGAAAAACACTAGTGTTCGAAAAACTCACTTTAAGCAGACGCTTGAAGGTGTTACGCCCATTAGTGATGTTTAAATAACAGGTAATTTTGTGGCGTTCTAATCACCGGAGGAATAAGATAAAAACATCATTCTCTTCAGGAATGTATGAACTATTTTTTTTAAATCAGAAAAAAAATTGGGATTTTTGAAAAAATTTCGGTAATGGACCCCCTTAAATACAGTAGGACCTCGATTAACCGTCCCTCTTTCATCCGGAACTCTCTGTTAACCGACCATCCTTTAGTCGACATCAAAATTCTCCCAAATGAGTAACAAATCATTTGCCCTTTTTAAAACCGGAATATTTTCCTTTGCACTAAATTTGCATATGTAATGGTGAGGCTTTTGACCGGTTTTCAAAAGGACTGACATGGTTAGAGCAATATTCATATGCAGATCAAACTGAACTATTGCTTTTATAAAGACTTCGGGATAGAACCGCGAAACAACGATTATCAAGATTACGACAACAAAAACTCATTTCCAACAATTATGTCATTAAAAAAACAACGTTAATAGCCCTGCATTCAATCATCGATATAGATAAACAACTGGATAGACTGCTTAACGCTGGGAAAATGAAGCCGTTGCCAGATGCAATTGGTGGGATAAAAAATACGGATTGCCGAGGATTGGAAATAAAATTTTGGCTTGTACACAGCAGAAATCTCGATAGTAGACCTTAATTAGTAATAATGTGCAAAAAAATATATACTCTAACACTTTACAAGGTTTTTCGCATTCCCATCCAACTATAAAAGTGAACTGTGATTGGTTAATCTTCCCACCAGCTTCGCAATCCCCGGCGCGTTTTTCTTTTTGCATTGGCAATAGAGCAGTCTATCCAGTTGTTTATCTATATCGATGCATTCAATAAATGAAAATAATTTACTTTTTATTATTTTTTACAACTCTCTATTATCCGGCATTTTCGCTTATCCGACCTATCTTCGGTCCGAATTAAGTCGGTTAATCGAGGTTCTACTGTAAATTAACTCTTGAAGACGCAGTTTTTAATTTAAATCTTTTTATACATGTCCTGCAACATGTAGGTTTCATCAAGTTTAGATTTCTGAATGGTTCATCATCTCTTTTAAAAAAAAAAACAATTAACTGAAGTGCAAAATCTGAGAAATATTGTATGGCTTCTGAGCCTATTTGATTATTGCGTATCCATTAAAGTATTTTGTAACATCTGTTTCTCTTTCAGCCTGTCCATGAAGTGGATGTTGAGCGTTATTTTAAGTATGGGCCAATCTATGGGTAAGTAGTATCTGAAAATTGCTCTATAATCACTCTCAAATAAAATGCTTAACAGAAAATCAGATTAATAAAAAAAATATCGTATTTATTTTATTGACTAACAGAATTAAAACGAAATTTTACGAAAGTATGTTTATTATCCATCATGTCTACTCAAATTTAGAATTGAATTAACCCATAATATTCCCTGTAAAAAGTAATTATTTTACAATAGCTAGTATAACCAGGAGTTATGATCGGTGTTATTTGGGTTGAGCCTTTATCGTCTGGCAAAATTTGTAACTAACTATAATAAAGTTTGTGGTTGTCTCGTCTACAAATGACAGATACTACAACTAGACACTAGTTGTAACTTTTATCTAGTGGTTAGCACGCCTGTCCACTGATTTTGGAATCCCTTGTACGACTCCCGTTAGCGCACATCGCTACAAGTTAATGCATAGTGATATCACAGTGCTAAATTAGAGGGGGAAATGGAAAAAGGTCTAAATTAGAATTGACTGGAAGAGTGTTTTTAGAAGGAGTCAATTGAAACTTTGTTGTTGATAAATAACTATAGCAAGCAAGTAACTGGTCACATACACTTCAAAATGCATATTTCGCTTATAGTCCGAGAGGCGACTGCAATTTTCGAACCTCATCGAAAATCATTCTGAATTTTTTTTTGGAAATCAGAGAAAAGTGAGTAGATTACGAAACCACTGGTCTGCCGTGGCAAAAATTGCCGGAACTGATCAAAAATCGACTCGGAATGAGTTGTACTAATAAACTCCGATTGCCAAATATGTCATAACTTGCCAAAAAGAGAACAAACTTTTTCGTCTGGCAACCCACTGCATTTTTATTTTCATTGAGAAAAAGCGCAAACGATTTCTGATCTCTGGCTCGGAAAACTTGCATATTTTGAAAGTAAGCCAAATTGGCGACATCAGTTACGTCATCAGTGACGAAAGGTTTATTGCCAATTTGGCTCCCTTTTAATAGATGCAAGTAGACCGTCGCCAGATATCTGAATCGTCTGCAACCTTCTTAATTGAAAATTAAAGAGTAAGGGTTACCAAATAAAAAAAAAAAAAAATGCTCTTTATTTGGCAAGTTATAGAGCATTTGGCAATTGGATTTAGTTCAACTTATTAAAAGTCGATTTTTGACTAGTTTCGGCCATTTTTACCACGGCAGACCAGTGGATTCGTAATCTACTCATTTTTCTCCAATCTCTATAAAAAATTCAGAATGATGTTCGATGAGGTCCAAAAATTGCAGTCGCCTCTCAGTCTATTAGGGTCTGAGCGGCACAAGCGACAGATGACACCTCTAGCCACAGCAGTGGCTCAGTATAATAAGCACCATTGGATTGGATGTTTCGCTTCGATGGGCTTGACGGAGCGATTGAAGCGGTGGCGTGCGTTCGTCACTCGAGTAGCTCTGTATTATAAGGCCCTTAGATATACTGAAGAGTAAGTTAGTAAAAGTATAAATTAACTGAGTTTGCAAAACTCCTGGGGATTTTAGAAGGGCATTAACCCAATACAAGTACTTGTAATATTAAAGTCATGGATTACTCTGCATATGGTTAAAATAGCTATAGCAAGCAAGTAACTGGTCACAAGCAGTTCGAGATGTATTCTGAAAAAGTGAGGCTGCACAAACAAAAAGTCTAATTCATTCCACAACCAAGTATAAAATTTTTCTTTGGAGATACATTTCTACGCAATGGACAATTCCCGCATTTTTTTTATTTTTTTTTCAATTACTTTTTTTTTTTTTTTTTTTTTTAATGTTTAAAAAAAACATAAATACAAAAATGTCTGCTCATTGCAATTTTTATTTTTTTTTTAATTTGCAACCTAAGTCCACCTGTTAGACATTGGCGAGAAACGATTCATTCGGTTCAAATTGAATATGATGTCACTTGATCTGAAACAACTTGGCTTGAAACTTAGCAGCGGAAACCAATTTCGAAAGTTTTTTGCAAATCGCGACAACCTGTACGAGATATGGCAACTTTCTACCAAACCAACGCCAACTATTTGGCAGAAACCTCACGATGACCATAGAGAACGGAAGGTTGTCATGAATTCACAGCTATAACGGAGTGTTTTTATCGTACTGGTTTTAGTGCATTTTCTTTACCTAATATCTAAATAACTAATTTTTTTAAAGAAATTTTATTTGAATATTTTGAACCAGAAAGAAATTCTTCATAAATATAAACTAATTGCACTCGTTTTTAAAAAAATGCGAGAATTGCCCATTGTCCTGTATATAATCGTAAATATTGTATACATTTCTTTTAAAGTTCTATTTTATTAAGTGTATTTGTTAATACCGATAATACAGGATTGAAAACTTCGGCAATACGCGAGTGAATCGAGAAATAACGAGATGTTTTCAGCACTTGCTGATCGCTAGATTATTCACAATGGATTTTTTGGGGGTAAAGTTCGAATGCGAAGATATAAAAACCGTCGAGACGTGGAATTTGAGACAGTTGGAAGTTTAGGGCCGTTCTGGAAAAAGCTTTGCGCTAATTTACTTGAGTCTGAATTATCGTTATCTGTGAAAGTGTACGCACTAAAGCGTTTGTTAAAGCTTGATAGCTAGCACACTAGAGGTCGGAAATATTGATCAAAATAAATATCGATACTATATCGTTGCATAGAAAAAATATCGATAAAATATCGATATATCAATACATGATTTTTTTTTTTATTTGATTTTTAATTTTGCCAGAAACGAAGTTTTACGGGGCTAATTTCTACTTTTCACGAATTCATGCCAAAATTGTTTTACTAAATAAATTATAAAAATTGTTTTGATAAGTAAATTATACTATCAATCAGAATAAATAAAATACAATTGGATGCCAATGCATAAACTCACATTTATTTTTAAAGAAGAAATTTTGAAAAGTAGTTTACCGCATATTTTGCTGATAGAGATGTTTTTAATATTTAAAATTATATGCAAATTCCAGGTACACGTTGGCAACAGAAACTGCGCTATGTTAATGACTACTAATAAATGATCTTATCTTTCCATTACATTATGTTTTCTTTTTGGGTTCGGGTGCCATTTTCACTGTTTCTCAGCCAAGTCCAAACTTCAGTTTTGAAGTTTTTGAAAAGGGAATGAAGAAAATCGATAAAACACATGGAACTTCAAAACGATCATCAAAAAACTAAAAATGTTTGAAAATATCGATATATCGGTGACTTGTATCGATAATTTTATTATCGATATTTTTTTTTTATCGATATAAATATCGTCGTATCGAAATATAGCCGACCTCTAGAGTACACTGAGTTTTGTAAACCCGATAATAGATTATCGATATATCGGTGACTTGTATCGATAATTTTACTATCGATATATTTTTTTATCGATATAAATATCGTCGTATCGAAATATAGCCGACCTCTAGAGTACACTGAGTTTTGTAAACCCGATAATAGATTATCGATATATCGGTGACTTGTATCGATAATTTTATTATCGATATATTTTTTTTATCGATATAAATATCGTCGTTTCGAAATATAGCCGACCTCTAGAGTACACTGAGTTTTGTAGACCGGATAATAGATTATCGATATATCGGTGACTTGTATCGATAATTTTATTATCGATATATTTTTTTTATCGATATAAATATCGTCGTATCGAAATATAGCCGACCTCTTGAGTACACTGAGTTTTGTAAACCCGATAATAGATTATCGGTTTTTATATTGTCGCCATTTCGTCTGATAAAACTTGTTACAATACTACAATTGTTTTACATTAAAATAATATTTTGTTTCGATTTCTACCACCATGTTGGAATATTAAATTTTAGAAATTTAAAATGTGTTCGTTCCCTTTCTACGCTGACATTAACTCTGGTTTTCTTTTATTTTCAATTCTACTCTCATATTTTCAGTGAATTTGAAGGAAATCAAGCGGTGTTGAATATTGGTGACCCTGCCTTGTTAAGAGATGTGTTCGTGAAAGACTTTCCTGTCTTCTCTTCTCGAAGAGTAAGTTTAATGGTGTTCTTGAAATTAAATAGCAATTATATTATTGCAGAAACATCCCAAAAATTTTCGAATACTGTCAAACTTACCTTTAGTGAAGGTCAGGAATTTATTTGAAATATTTCCGGTGGCAACTTGCATTGAAAGAAAGAACAGAAACTATACATCATATATATATATTAGCAATATATTTTGTTACCAACATTAATTTAATTCCTATTTTCAAAACGCATATTCCTATTCTTAATCAGCTGACCAAACTGTATAGTGGTTAGCGTGCTAGCTTCAAAATTCAAAACTGAAGTTTGGACTTGGCTGAGAGACAGTTAAAATGGCACCCTAACCAAAAAGAAAAGAAAATTTAATCGAAAAAAAAGGAGTTATGCTTACCACCTTATTAGTAGTCATTAACATAGCGCCGTTTCTGTTGCCAACGTGTGCCTGGAATTTGCATCTAATTTTAAATACTACAAACATCTCTATAACAGCAAAATATGCGGTAAACTACTTTTCAAATTTTATTCTTTAAAAATAAATGTGAATTTATGCATTGACATTCAAATGTATTTTATTTATTCTGAATGATAGTATAATTTATTTATTAAAAAAAAAAAAAAATTATAATTTATTTATTAAAACAATTTTTATAATTTATTTATTAAAACAATTTTTATAATTTATTTATTAAAACAATTTTTATAATTTATTTATTAAAAAAATTTTGGCATGAATGAAATTTTCATGAATTTATGAAAAGTAGAAATTTGCCCCGAAAAACTTTGTTTCTGGCAAAACTGAAAATCAAATTTAAAAAAAATCATGTATCGATATATCTTTATTTTATCAATATTTTTTTCTATGCAACAATATAATATCGATATTTATTTTGATCGATATTTCCGACCTCTAATGGCAACAGATTCATCGACCTGGTCTATCTCCATCAGACTGGGTTTGAGATTACAAACAACAATAAAAACAACAAATTATTACAATTTTAAAACTCTGCGTTAATTTCCACTATATTTTATCCAGCAATGAGATTGGCTAATATCTAAAAACAATCTATAAAAATTTAGATAATTTTCAATAGCTTTTAAGTGTATGGCAAAATATTGAATATTGGTGACATTTTAACTGTCTCGCAACCAAGTTCAAACTTTAGTTTTGAAGTTTTTGAAAAGGAAATAAAGAAAATCGGAAAAAAAACATGGAACTACCAAACGATCATCAAAAGAACAAAAAATGTTTGAAAATATCGATACATCGGTGACTTTTATCGATATTTTTAATATTGATATTTTTTCTAGAAATATCGATAAAGATATCGTCGTATCGATATATCGCCGACCTCTATTGTTTACTGCATACAGATTACGTTCCAAGTTGAGTCGTAAAACTCATTTTGTACCGTCATCACGTATTCATTTTGTATGATACAAAACTTATTCATCATGCATTTATTATGTAAAATTCATTGTTATACAACGCAGTTTTAAATGGACACTCGAGCTAAAAGTTGTATTCTACGAAGATACACTCAGTATATCAACTGAAAGCTTGTTTACTACACAAAAATTACGTTCCAAGTTGAGTCGTAAAACTCATTTTGTACCGTCATCACGTATTCATTTTGTATGATACAAAACTTATTCATCATGCATTTATTATGTAAAATTCATTGTTATACAACATAGTTTTAATGGACACTCGGCCTAAAAGTTGTATTCCACAAAGGTACACTCAGTATATCAACTGAAAGCTTGTTTACTACACAAAAATTACGTTCCAAGTTGAGTCGTAAAACTCATTTTGTACCGTCATCACGTATTCATTTTGTATGATACAAAACTTATTCATCATGCATTTATTATGTAAAATTCATTGTTATACAACGTAGTTTTAATGGACACTCGGCCTAAAAGTTGTATTCTACAAAGGTACACTCAGTATATCAACTGAAAGCTTGTTTACTACACAAAAATTACGTTCCAAGTTGAGTCGTAAAACTCATTTTGTAACGTCATTACGTATTCATTTTGTATGATACAAAACTTATTCATCATGCATTTATTATGTAAAATTCATTGTTATACAACGTAGTTTTAATGGACACTCGGCCTAAAAGTTGTATTCTACAAAGGTACACTCAGTATATCAACTGAAAGCTTGTTTACTACACAAAAATTACGTTCCAAGTTGAGTCGTAAAACTCATTTTGTACCGTCATCACGTATTCATTTTGTATGATACAAAACTTATTCATCATGCATTTATTATGTAAAATTCATTGTTATACAACGTAGTTTTAATGGACACTCGGCCTAAAAGTTGTATTCTACAAAGGTACACTCAGTATATCAACTGAAAGCTTGTTTACTACACAAAAATTACGTTCCAAGTTGAGTCGTAAAACTCATTTTGTACCGTCATCACGTATTCATTTTGTATGATACAAAACTTATTCATCATGCATTTATTATGTAAAATTCATTGTTATACAACGTAGTTTTAATGGACACTCGGCCTAAAAGTTGTATTCTACAAAGGTACACTCAGTATATCAACTGAAAGCTTGTTTACTACACAAAAATTACGTTCCAAGTTGAGTCGTAAAACTCATTTTGTAACGTCATCACGTATTCATTTTGTATGATACAAAACTTATTCATCATGCATTTATTATGTAAAATTCATTGTTATACAACGTAGTTTTAATGGACACTCGGCCTAAAAGTTGTATTCTACAAAGGTACACTCAGTATATCAACTGAAAGCTTGTTTACTACACAAAAATTACGTTCCAAGTTGAGTCGTAAAACTCATTTTGTAACGTCATCACGTATTCATTTTGTATGATACAAAACTTATTCATCATGCATTTATTATGTAAAATTCATTGTTATACAACGTAGTTTTAATGGACACTCGGCCTAAAAGTTGTATTCTACAAAGGTACACTCAGTATATCAACTGAAAGCTTGTTTACTACACAAAAATTACGTTCCAAGTTGAGTCGTAAAACTCATTTTGTACCGTCATCACGTATTCATTTTGTATGATACAAAACTTATTCATCATGCATTTATTATGTAAAATTCATTGTTATACAACGTAGTTTTAATGGACACTCGGCCTAAAAGTTGTATTCTACAAAGGTACACTCAGTATATCAACTGAAAGCTTGTTTACTACACAAAAATTACGTTCCAAGTTGAGTCGTAAAACTCATTTTGTAACGTCATCACGTATTCATTTTGTATGATACAAAACTTATTCATCATGCATTTATTATGTAAAATTCATTGTTATACAACGTAGTTTTAATGGACACTCGGCCTAAAAGTTGTATTCTACAAAGGTACACTCAGTATATCAACTGAAAGCTTGTTTACTACACAAAAATTACGTTCCAAGTTGAGTCGTAAAACTCATTTTGTAACGTCATCACGTATTCATTTTGTATGATACAAAACTTATTCATCATGCATTTATTATGTAAAATTCATTGTTATACAACGTAGTTTTAATGGACACTCGGCCTAAAAGTTGTATTCTACAAAGGTACACTCAGTATATCAACTGAAAGCTTGTTTACTACACAAAAATTACGTTCCAAGTTGAGTCGTAAAACTCATTTTGTACCGTCATCACGTATTCATTTTGTATGATACAAAACTTATTCATCATGCATTTGTTATGTAAAATTCATTGTTATACAACGTAGTTTTAATGGACACTCGGCCTAAAAGTTGTATTCTACAAAGGTACACTCAGTATATCAACTGAAAGCTTGTTTACTACACAAAAATTACGTTCCAAGTTGAGTCGTAAAACTCATTTTGTACCGTCATCACGTATTCATTTTGTATGATACAAAACTTATTCATCATGCATTTATTATGTAAAATTCATTGTTATACAACGTAGTTTTAATGGACACTCGGCCTAAAAGTTGTATTCTACAAAGGTACACTCAGTATATCAACTGAAAGCTTGTTTACTACACAAAAATTACGTTCCAATTTGAGTCGTAAAATTCATTTTGTACCGTCATCATGTATTCATTTTGTATAATACAAAACGTATTCATCATGCATTTATTTTGTAAAATTTATTGTTATACAACGCAGTTTTAATGGACACTCGAGCTAAAAGTTGTATTCTACGAAGGTACACTCAGTATATCAACTGAAAGCTTGTTTACTACACAAAAATTACGTTCCAAGTTGAGTCGTAAAACTCATTTTGTAACGTCATCACGTATTCATTTTGTATGATACAAAACTTATTCATCATGCATTTATTTTGTAAAATTCATTGTTATACAACGCAGTTTTAAATGGACACTCGGCCTAAAAGTTGTATTCTACAAAGGTACACTCAGTATATCAACTGAAAGCTTGTTTACTACACAAAAATTACGTTCCAAGTTGAGTCGTGAAACTCATTTTGTACCGTCATCATGTATTCATTTTGTATAATACAAAACGTATTCATCATGCATTTATTTTGTAAAATTTATTGTTATACAACGCAGTTTTAATGGACACTCGGCCTAAAAGTTGTATTCTACAAAGGTACACTCAGTATATCAACTGAAAGCTTGTTTACTACACAAAAATTACGTTCCAAGTTGAGTCGTGAAACTCATTTTTTACCGTCATCATGTATTCATTTTGTATAATACAAAACGTATTCATCATGCATTTATTTTGTAAAATTCATTGTTATACAACGCAGTTTTAAATGGACACTCGAGCTAAAAGTTGTATTCTACGAAGGTACACTCTGTATTTTTAATAGAATATGTTTTAGTCCGAGAGGCGACTGCAATTTTTGGACCCCATCGAACATCATTCTGAATTTTTTGTAGAAATTAGGGAAAAGTGAGTAGATTACGAATACACTGGTCTGCCGTGGCAAAAATGGCCGAAACTGATCAATAATCGACTTGGAATGAGTTGAACTAAAATCCGATGGCCAAATATGTCATAACTTGCCAAAAATAGAACAAACTTATTCGTCTGGCAACCCACTTTATTTTGATTTTCAATAAGAAAAAGCGCAAACGATTTCTGATCTTTGGCTCGGAAAACTTATATCTTTTAAAAGTAAGCCAAATTGGCGACATCAGTTACGTCATAAGTGACGTAATATTTTTGCCAACTTGGCTTTCTTTTAATAGATGCAAGTTGAACGTCGCCAGATATCTGAATCGTCTGCAACCTTCTTAATTGAAAATTAGAGAGTGAGGGTTACCAAATAAAAAAAAAATGCTCATTATTTGGCAAGTTATGACGTATTTGGCTATTGGATTTAGTTCAACTTATCAAAAGTCGATTTTTGACCAGTTTCGGCCATTTTTGCCACGGCAGACCAGTGAATTCGTAATCTACTCACTTTTCTCCAATTTCTATAAAAAAATTCAGAATGATGTTCGATGGGGTCCAAAAATTGCAGTCGCCTCTCACTCTATTTGTTTCCCGCAGATATTTGTGACGGGTAACGACCTCTTCGACAAGATGCTTTTCTCACTGAAGGGAGACGAAGAGTGGAAAAGGATTCGCACCATCATCACCCCGACATTCACCACTGGCAAGATCAAGAGGGTGAGTGATCTATCCTCCCATTTCACACGATATAGGAACCTACATTGAAACACCACAATCTAATCTATTCTAAATTCAGTTTCTGTTAACTGGAATTTTGGTACACTTCAAAAAAAAAAATATTTAACCTTTAACTGCTGTGGTTGGGTGGTTTTGAGGTTTTTGGCGCAATGGCTACACATGGTCCATACTGCGCCAAACAAATTGGTGAATATCAATTTAAAGTTTAAGAAACACAGAACCAGAAAAATTAATATAAGTGTCAAAGATACGATATTTTAGGGGGTGGAAGCATTCCACAAAAAATGACTCGCGGTCTGTCAGACCGCTTACAGCAGTTAAAGGTTAAGGGGGTCCGATACCGAAAATAAAAAAAACTTTATTTATATGCATTTTTATGTTAAAAATTTATTTTATGTATGAGATACTATTTATATGTCTTTGAGAAAATGTTTTTTTGAAATATTGTGTTTAGTTATTTAAAAAAAAAAAAATTAAAAACCAAGAAAAATCCGTAATAATTGATGTTTGCGTATTTTGATATAAGTCAAGAAAAAATATTTTTTTTTCAAAGTTAAAGCTTTCTGTAATACATAATTATATAAAGAAAATTTCGTCTTCACAGAATTTTGATAGGTGAATTTTAAAGAATTAAAAAAATTCTCAAAGTTAAAATATTGAAATTTTTGCTTTTTTTTATGTTATCTTTTACGCTAAATGTTATATTTTAAAGCAGAATTAAAAAAAATTGAATTCTGCGAAGACAAAATATTTAAAACTATATAAATTAAATGCTCCAAAAATTTGAATAGCCAATTGTTAATGGTTGTGGAGATATATCGATTTGAATCTGCAACATCTGTGAAAAGCACTAGTGCTCGAAAAACGCATTTTAAGCAGACGCTTCAATGTGTTAATCCCATTAGTGATGTTTAATTCACAGGTAATTTTGTGGCGTTCTAATCACCTGAGGAATAAGATAAAAACATCATTCTCTTCAGGAATGTATGAACTATTTTTTAAAATCAGAAAAAAAAATTGGGATTTTTGAAGAAATTTCGGTACTGGACCCCTTTAAGCCTTAAAATAATAATTTTTACAAATTAAGATGTATTACTAAGTAAAAACTAAATTTTATTTTTAAAAAAAAAGTTCACATAATGCTCAAAATTTAAAAAAAAAAATTTAAATGTATCAAATATCAAATTATATCTACTTCCCTTTTTTTTCAATATTTTTTCCTGATTTAAAAAAAAAAAATGTTCCTAGTAATACACTCTAATTTTTTAGGCATCGGAATTAGAATGAGTAAAATAGTTTTCAAGAAAAACTATAATCGCTGTACCTATAGGTAAAAAAAGCGTTAAAAACAGGTATTTTACTATATTTAAATTTGTAAAAAAAAATAGTTTCGATTTTATTTCAAAATCCATGCATATTTTTGTCAAATAGATAATCAGAATGATACATAAAAAATGTCAAGTCATTTCATTCATACTTACTGAAGTTATAAGCATTTTGAGTAAGGTGGGAATTTCAAAAATCACCAACTGAGAAAAATGCGTTCGAAAAATCAAAAGAGTTATTGCAGCAATGGTAAATTCTTCATAAAAATATAATTTTTCTGCAATTGCAGTAATCGGATCAGCTCCAAAAACTTGCCAGGAAAAGGAAATGGTTTCAAAGACTATAAACACACTAGTCCCCTTAAAAAGAGAAATGTTTGTTGTAAGTTTCCATATGTGTCATTTAATACTTTAAAGAAAAAACGTTGTTTACGAAATTCAGATTTTTAAAAAGAAAGTATTGTTTGAATAATTCAGATTGTTTAAAAAAAATATTTCGAAAGCTCATCCTGTAAGTATAATTTATTGTTTTAATACGTATTATTTATGCTTAAGGTATACGTATAGGCTTCAAATCGCAAAACTCGCAAAAATCGGGGAAGATTTGTAAGGCAGTAAAAAACAAAAGCAAAATATAAACAACACAAAAGAAGGAAACTCTATGATGGAGGAGCATACTAAAAAGGAAATATATAATAATTAGTTTAATAATAACAGTTTTTTATATAAAAAATACTTTTTTAAAAGTTATTCTCAGATTGTAGTTTTTTGTATTTTGCATTTCATTCAAACAGTAATAACTCCAGTTTAAATAATATTTTTTGAAATTTGTCTTTTGCTATATAATCTGCATACATTTTTTAATGTTTTGACCCTAAATACTAAGTGATTTGTAAATAAATATTTTTTTAATTGAATTTTAAATATAAGATTCTGTGTAAAAGAACTTGTATTTTTCTAATAGATTCAGTTAAAACAAGATATCACAAAATATACACACTGTAAAATTCTGTTAATAGGGTCAAAACATAGAGCAGGGTATTCCGCATTATTGAACACCAAAATGGTATCTGTGGGTGAATTAGAAATTTTGTCATTACCGTTCGAAATTAGCCTAATTAGTTGATTGAATGTTCATTAATTATTAAAATTGAAGAAATTTATATTTTTTTTTATTGGAAACAGTTTAACAAATAATGTACTTTTCACGGCGCAAAGGTCTAATTTTTAAATTGAAACCTATACGTATACCTTAATTAGTAAATTGAATGCCGATTCTTTTAAGATAAATTATTGCTTGAATACAAATGATAAAGAGAAATTATTGAGGGTTTTTTTTCCAGACTCTTTAAATTAAAACTGTTGTTTGAAAGCAGATTCTTTGAATAAAAAATATTGTTCAAATACGGATCCTTCAAATAAAAATTATTATTCTTTACTGATTCTTTAAACAGACATTGTTCTTTTTATGCAGATTCATTTGATAAAAACTCAGAACCTTGTGCCATAAAACATCACGAAGCACTCAATCTTCTTTCGTGCATAAATTTTTTATTTAAAAATATAATTTTTTATTCATAAATTATTAAGTGTGTGGTATCGTGGTCGAGTAAAAATTTCATTTTGAACGAAAACAAAACACTTTTATTTTAAGAACTTCACAAGGAGCAGGTGTTAGTGTTCCATTTCTGAATCGTCTGTCCTCTCTCGTCTCTCATAGGAGACTAATCAAAAAACAACATAAAAAATACAATCTTCAAATAACTGTTTTGTGGCGCCCTCTATATTTTACAACAGCAATTAACAGTTACAATACGTTACAAGTGGTTATTTTAGCTCACATATCTTTTTAATAGACATTATTGTCAATGGTACGCTTCTTTCAATACAAATGATTGTTTATAGCATTAAAGTTCCTTTGACAGAAAATAATTGTAAATAGCATGCAGCCTGTTTTAATAAATATTACAGTAGAACCTCGATTAACCGTCCCTCCTTTATCCTGAACTCTCTGTTAACCGGCAATCATTTAGTCGACATCAAAAATCTCCCAAATGAGTAATAAATCATTTGTTCCTTTTTAAACCGTAATCTTTTCCCTGTGCTCTAAAGTTACATAAGTAATGGTGAGGCTTTTGACTGTTTTTCTAAAGAACTGACATGGTTAGAGCAACCTTCGGATGCGATCAAACTGAACAATTGCATTCAAAAAGACTCCGGGATAGAGAAGCGAAACAAAGATTATCAAGAACATTGCAACAAAAACTCATTTCCAACAATTATCTAATAAAAAAACATTAAAAGTCCTGTATTCAACAAACGAAAATCATTTACTTTTTACTGTTTTTTACAACTCTCTTTTATCCGGAATTTTCTCTTAACCGACCTACCTTTGGTCCGAATTAGATCGGTTAATCGAGATTCTACTGTATTAGGTAAAAATGTGCTTTACGGTCCTCACTTTTTTTTTTGTGGAGATTTTGCCGCCAAGTTGAATTTACACCAAACTGCAGGTTTACAAAAATGGATGCCAAGTTGTAATGAAACCTTATTAGAACCGGGTTAACATATTTGGCAGCAAACTCGCCAAATCAAAAAGTGGGACTTTAAAGCACACCCTAACCTATTATTGTTCTGTCTGTATTTACTTTAAGATGCTAAGCATATTTACGGACTGCTCCAGGACTTTGGTCAACAATTTCAGGACGGCAGCCGTGGATGGAAAACCAGTGGATGCTAAAAGGTGGGATACTCTTTCAACACACATTCGCTATCAGTTACTTTGTGATAATGGCCTTCAATCAAGTTCATTTCAAATGTGCTCAATAATTAACTGTAAAAAATATACCTATAAAAACAAAGTTTTTAATATAAATCCTTTACGTGCATTGACATTTTTAATATTCATTAACATAGCGCCGTTTCTCTTGTCAGAATGTGCTGCGTGTTTGCATCTAATTTTAAATATTAAAAACATCTCTATCAGCAAAATATACGGTAACTATTTATTAAAATTTATTTATTAAAACTGGATGCGAATTTAAGAATTTACATTCAAATATCTTTTAGTTACTCCGATTAAAACTGTTTGTTTGTTTGTTTGTTTGTTTGTTTGTTTGTTTGTCTGTCTGTCTGTTTGTGCGTGTTTGTCTGTTGGTCTATCTGTTTGTATGTGTTTATGTGTCTGTTTGTCTGTCTGTGTGTGTGTGTTTGTCTGTCTGTCGGTCTGTTTGTTTGTTTGTTTGTCTGTCTGTCTGTTTGTTTGTTTGTTTGTTTGTTTGTTTGTCTGTTTGTGTGTGTTTGTCTGTTGGTCTATCTGTTTGTATGTGTTTGTGTGTCTGTTTGTCTGTCTGTTTGTTTGTTTGTTTGTCTGTCTGTTTGTGTGTGTTTGTCTGTTGGTCTATCTGTTTGTATGTGTTTGTGTGTCTGTTTGTCTGTCTGTGTGTGTTTGTCTGTCTGTCGGTCTGTTTGTTTGTCTGTCTGTTTGTGTGTGTTTGTCTGTTGGTCTATCTGTTTGTATGTGTTTGTGTGTCTGTCGGTCTGTTTGTTTGTTCGTTTGTTTGTTTGTTTGTTTGTTTGTTTGTTTGTTTGTTTGTTTGTTTGTTTGTTTGTTTGTTTGTTTGTTTGTCTGTTTGTTTGTTTGTTTGTTTGTTTGAATAATAGGACAACAGAAAAGAGTTTCAACAATAATCGGCTAAAATTCTTTAACTTACAGCATTACTGACAGCAACCAAAATTTAACCCTTTGCACTCGATGCCTTTTTCGCGCGGAGGGACCAACAGCTCGAGACGTTTTAGGTTCGGTTGGCGTTTATGGATTTGCTTCATAGAAACTAAACACAGCCATTGGCCTTGCATCAAATTTCAGCGTCAAACCTAGTGGTCCTCTCGTGTTTCGGCATCCAATCGTGTGGCGCCGGAGAGGCACCACTCGAGTGCAAAAAGGCTTAATGGAATGCATTGTCATCAACACCGAATCTATCTACCAAGTTTCAGTCAGATTGGATGACGGCTTATAGGGGTTAATTAGGTCTCTGAAGATATGCCCTGCAGTGAAATACACATCCACACCCAAAATCGAAGTTAATATAAGAAATTAACAAATTCTTTCGGAATATTGATTAAAGAGGTAGTATTAGGCAGGTTGCCACTAGAATTGACTTTCGGATATGAGCTAGCCATTGCTTGGACTAAGCGTATTGTACGTGGGGTCGCGATGCTGAAACTCATTTTTCGGGAGGAGAGGACAGTTTCCAGTTTATTTCAATTTAATTAGACAGGCTAGCGCTCCCATAGACTTATTATTATCGATAGACTGCGCGCTCCCACTTCAATCATACAACGAGAATGAAACCAAAATGAATCACAAAATTCGTCTATCAGTCACGTGGTTTTTAATTTGGCGTAAAATGAATCCTTTATCTAATAATCTTATTATCGCCTGAGTGAGGAGAAACCCGCCAAATCTGCAACCCTGCTCCCAAAAAGTCCCTACTCATGTGATTCATTTTGGTTTCATTCTCGTTGTATGATTCAAGTTGGAACGCGCAGTCTATTGATAAAAATAAGTCTATGGGGGGGGGGGGGGCTAGTGCTAGAATCAAATCTTGAAGAGAGTCTAGGTGATGAGCGTGCTGCCTAAACTCAATGTTCTTGAGGAGAGGTTAGCTTCCATGTATATGTTTCGGAAAATTGCGTAAAAATAAATAATTGAGAAATGTTCGCTTTCCTTAACTAAATTAGGAAATTTTAAATCTTTATTTTACCTATAATTGGACGTAAACTTTAGGATTTAAAAAAAAAAGCTGCTAAATATCAACATTATAAATAAAACTGACTAAACTATATAACTATATAAATAAAACTGACTTTCTGTCACACGGATTTAGGGACCGTTTCACGTAAAAACTACCTAACGGATTAGGATGAAATTTGGTATATCGCTTAATTAAACGACCAGGAGTAAAACAGGCGATATATTTTTAATTTTAATTGAGTTTTAAAATTTCCGAAATAATTTTTTTTTTTTTTTGGTGTTTTTAAGCAGACACAATTTAGTATTTCCTGAATGGCAACTGAATGACAATCTTCGTTTGGTTTGTTTTGAAAATCGCAAATGATATTCTACATTCACAATGCCTAGAAAAAAACGCCCATCATTAAGCAAAATCGACAAAAAAGTTTTTCAAAAACGTTTAAAGAGGAACGAATTACAAAATGACAACCAAGAAGCTTCGACTTCGCGGCAGCCGGACATTTCCCCAGAGGACAGATTAGCGTCGCAACGGCGACGCCAGGAGTCTGTAAGGAGTAGAGAAACATCAGAGAGGCGTGCCGTTCGTTTAGAAGCCGATCGACTAAGACATGCCGAACTAAACGAACAAAGAATGAATTTACAATGGGGTGATAAACTTTTATATTACTTTTATTTAGTACCAAAAACTGAGTTTATCCGTCAACGACGGGACACGCAACTAGTTTACAATAAAAACAAATATTCAATTAGAAACTCATACGCTAATACCTATTTCATTCAAAACGAATGTAATTACATTTCTTTACAGAAGAGTTAATTTAATTTTTGAAAAAACAAAATGAGTGTAACCAATGCTTAAACATTTTGACTGGGATTCTCTCTAAATGCCAGGTTGTCTATTAGATCATATTTTTAGGTGTGTATGATATTAAATTCCACCAATACTGTGAACAAAGGATACGTTCACTTTAATTGTAGAATGCAATACATTTTGACAATATTTTCTGAAGAAAGTTCTAATAATCACAAATTATAGAAAAATGCACTTCAGTAAAGCGAGTATACAGACATTGTCCTTTAATGAATGGAATACATACAGTGGCGGTAGTTGGGATTCAGAAAAAGCAAAAAAATAAGGGGAGGGGGGGTCATACTGCCAAAGTTTTAGTCCGAGAGGCGACTGCAATTTTTGGACTCCATCGAACATCATTCTGAATTTTTTTATAGAAATTAGAGAAAAGTGAGTAGATTACGAATCCACTGGTCTGCCGTGGCAAAAATGGCCGAAACTGGTCAAAAATCGACTTGGAATGAGTTGAACTAAAATACGATTGCCAAATATGTCATAACTTGCCAAAAATAGAACAAACTTTTTCGTCTGGCAAACCCATTCATTTTGATTTTCAATGAGAAAAAGCGCAAACGATTTCTGATCTTTGGCTCGGAAAACTTATATTTTTTAAAAGTAAGCCAAATTGGCGACATTAGTTACGTCATAAGTGACGTAATATTTTTTGCTAACTTGGCTTCCCTTTTTATAGATGCAAGTAGCCCGTTGCCAGATATCTGAATCGTCTGTTTCCTTCTTAATTGAAAATTAAAGAGTGAGGGTTACCAAATAAAAAAAAAAAAATGCTCATTATTTGGCAAGTTATGACGCATTTTGCAATTGGATTTAGTTCAACTTATTAAAAGTTGATTTTTGACCACTTTCGTCCATTTTTGCCACTGCAGACCAATAGATTCCTAATCTACTCACTTTTCTCTAGTTTCTATAAAAAATTCAGAATGATGTTCGATGGGGTCCAAAAATTACAGTCGCTTCCAGTCTATTTGGCAATATTACCGTCAAAAACACTAAATGCTTAAAATGTGCATGAGAACATCTTTATTGACATTTTATGATACCTTGAAAATGCAGCCAAAGCTTATTAGAACCAATTAATTACAAACCCGTTAGTTTAAGAAATTCTAAAAAAAAAATTTATTGTATATCTCCTAGGATTTCCAAGACTATGGTTAGGCTTATATTTAAATATGTCCTGTATATTAAACCACTTTTAAACCAGCCTCTAAAGAAAGCAATTTTATTTACCCCCCCCCCCTTCCCTTTTCCCGCTATACTCTTCCCCTGACCTTTCTTTTTATATAGCACACATGCCAAGAATTGAGACAACTTTTGTTTCTCACTTTTTTTTATGGATAAAGTTTTGCAGCAAATAGTTTTTATACATCAAAACACCGTAAATATTGATACTTAAGAAATAAATTTGAAATTCAGAGGGAGCACCTTTCTAGTGGATTTTGTAAGAGTAACTGCTTCGACTTGAGGTTTGTTTTGCGAATAAAGAGTAAATAAATGCAATTTTTGAACAATTTTGGTATTGTATTCAAAAGAAAAAATCTCGCTATAGCCAATGTCGGTCAAAATATCCTAAATCCTTTATATTAACTTCGATTTTGTGTGTGTGTATTGACGTGTCAATGGGAGGCAAATCTGCGGAGGCTTAATTAACCCCCTTGCCGTCATCAAATTGGACTGAAACTTGGTAGATAGATTCGATGTTGATGACAATGCATTCTATCAAATTTTGGGGCTGTTACTGTCACTAAAAGATCGCTTTGACGGAATACTAACAAACCAACTTGCCGCCGTTTAATCGCACTAAAATAGCGTTGATCCGATCATTGCTGAAACCCTTTCCTGTTGCCAATTTTTTTTAATAAATAAATTATTTTAATCAGAATAAATAAATCGTATTTGGATGACGTTTAAGATCATTTTTAATAAATAAATATTGAAGAGTAGTTTGCCTCACATTTTGCTGATAGAAATGTTTTTGATATCGGCGCTGTGTTGATGAATATAAATATTGGACAGGATTTTTTAAAAACTTTGCTTTTATATGTTATATTATTACACAACAAGGTGACTAATTTTCGTCAATGAACTGCTTTAGTGCCGCGTACAATCTATGTTAAAAACATACTGTCGATGATATAATAAAAGATGAGTATTGTTTAAACAGAAAAAAATTTACTCTTTCATTAGACGGGTATCAATTAGAGCAGGTGGACCCAAACCTACATTTTTACACGTTTAAATGGCGCGTAAGTTTATCGCGAAGCCTAAATATTTTAAATTTGTTTTAGTATTTCTATAGCAACCCTATAACGGTTTGCTATAGGAATAATAAATGATTTGAAGGTTGTTATACTAAACTTCAACTTAAGGTAGTAGTCTGGTAACTTGGGTTCAAAAAATCGAATTTTTTTTTTTGCTTAATTTGAAAGTACAATGTCTTGAAATATATACTGTGAAAATTTCAGACAGAAATTCAAAAAATTTCGGGAGTTATAACGAGTTTCCTAGAGCGCCTCGGAGTCCAACCTTTAAGGTCGACCGGCAGCTGCAACCGCTTGGACCCTTCTATTGTTTGCGCTTTTAGTATATTTAAGTTAAAATTCACAGTACTCTGTTAGTATTTGATCGTACGTTGACACGTAAGCAGCGCACGATCGTACGTGCACTGTCGCGTTTGCAAAATCCTACAATAAATCTCAGATTGCAAAAGCGGAAAATGCCACAGCAATGTCATCGAAAGAAGCCCGAAAGAGTCGAAGAGCGGACAAAGTTGCGGAGAATGATGCCTATGAAGAGGATGAAGGCATATTATACGCTCCAGGCATAGACGATTGACTTAAGTATAAGTTTACTTGTGAAAATTTGTTGTTGAACTTTAAACGCGTTTTTCTCAAAACATTGTTTTTCTGGTCGGCCCGGGTCCTAACTTTTTTTCTACTGAACCGATTGCTTTCAAATTTTAACAGGCTGTTCTACACACTTATAGTTCTCGTCGGTACTAACAAGAATTTTTTTCACCCCTAACTTTATATTTTACAACCCTTTCTTTGCTAAAATAAAAGGACTTTTTTTTTCAAAGTCCGCCATTTTGTTATTTACCCTTGAAATTTAACTTCAGTAGTTCCGACCAGAATGACATGTCTATAGATTAAGAATAATCAAGAATATTTGATTTCAGATAACATCAAGAGCCAAAATCACCCGGGCCACCCACGTGCATTTTTTTTTTGAGGTTCCAACTTCGAGTGACAATAATAATAGTAATAAACTATTAAATTTTTTCAAATAAATTTTTTTTTATATTTTCAATATGTAAATAAAAACACTCTAAATATTCAAGATAATTCATTTTTATTTTCCTATAAAAAACCACCCTCCAAAGAAGTCATGAAAATAGGCATAAGTTACCAGACTACTATACCTTAACTAGACATCACTTAGACGGTATATAGTGACAGTGCTCATAGGTATTTAATCCATTTTGACGGAGTGAAATCATAATGTTCGCCAAACCACAACCCTGTAGAGAACAAAAGGCTATAAGGTTTGGCGAGAATTATGTCTTCACTCCGCCAAAATAGATTAAATACCTATGAGCACTGTCACGATCTACCGTCTAAGTGATGTCTAGAAGGGGACGTAACAGTCTTCGACGAAATTTAAAAGCAGTATTTACATTCAACTTCAATGTCCTATAAATTATTTAATTTTCAATATATATGCACATTTTTTGCACAGGATTTATTGTTGAATATTTGTTAATATAGTAATTGTGTAAAAATAATCAAAAAATTGAATAATTTAATTTTATAAACATTTTTTGAACGATGAAATTTTTTAGATTTAAAAAATAGTCATTTGCCTTGGTACACTTTATAAAGAAAATAATCTATAAATATTTATTTAAAAAATACCAATGTTAAGTAAAGATTTGGAATTAATTTGCTGACCTATTTTTTAAAGCAATAGTGCTTTTGAAATTTATTAAAAAAATTATTCATTTTGTATGCACTAAAAATAACTTTTTCTTCGACATAAAATCCATAATAAAATATATATATACATATTTATAGTAAATATTTTAGGTCTACAATATAAAACTCACTTCTGTATAATATGTTACACAAAAATTAATATGAAATATAAAATAGATTTTTTTTAAAGTGTACCAAGGCAAATGACTATTTTTTCAATCTAAAAAAATTTCATCGTTCAAAAAATGTTTATAAAATTAAATTATTCAATTTTTTGATTATTTTTACACAATTACTATATTAACAAATATTCAACAATAAATCCTGTGCAAAAATATGCATATATATTGAAAATTAAATAATTTATAGGACATTGAAGTTGGATGTAAATACTGCTTTTAAATTTCGTCGAAGACTGTTAAGTCCCCTAGTTGAAGTTTAGTATAATTTGGATGAGCTATCACTGTAATTTCGCTGTTTTGATCGGCTAACGGAAGAGTACAATTAAAAGCAATGGACAATTCCCGCATTTTTTAAAAAACGATTGAAATTCGTTTATATTTATGAAGAATTTCTTCCTGATTTCAAATATTCAAACAAAAGTTATTTTAAAAAATTAGTTATTTAAATATTAAAAAAAAAAAAAAAAAATTGCGCCGCAACCCCGTCCTATTGCAATCCGATCAAAACGATCAGCTATAGCTGTGACGTCAAAACATCCTTCGGTATGGTAGACAGTTACCGTATCCCAAACAGGTTTGCGAGAAACTTGCAAAACTGGTTTCCGCTGCAGCGTTTCAAACTGAATTGTTTCAGATCAAGTGACGTCACATTCGATTCTAGCTGAATGAATCATTTTTCCCACCAAAACTAAAAAGCGAACTTCTTTTGCAAATAAAGAAAAGGGGCAGTGATCGGAAATTTTTGTGTTAATGGCCTTTTCAAAACATTTAGAATTGAATAAAAAAAAAATTAAATGCGGGAATTGTCCTTTCGGTGTACTAGTATTCGGCACATTGATATGAAACGCATCGCAAGAGAAACATCACAGTCGATTATAATCAATTTATTTTTGAAACAGCAATAAAGATTTTTACTTTCAATTACCCATATGTATACATAGAGTAATGAAAGTATAGCATTCGGTCAAAAAAAAAAATCGATTTTCCACGTTTTGGAACATCCTGATCTCAAAAAAGTGATCTAGAAAAAAAGTGTGTCTGTGTGTACGTGGTCAGCATGACTCCCCAACAAATTGATCTACGATATTCAAATTTGGTGTGCGGGTTGGTGATGGCACAGGGACCAACTATTAAGGTTTTCACCAAACTCGCGCATGCGCGTAAGGTAGATGTCATTGAAAAAATCATGTTTTTCAATGATTGCTAAAAAACGGCTCTAACGATTTTGATAAAAATCGCTCGTAATGCCTCTTAAGGTGTTCTAAACATCCCCACCTCCGAAATTCCCGTAAATTTTTTTTAATGACGTAAAAAGTTGAAAAATGAGTGACTTCATCACAGAGTTCTCTTTCCTTGAGCATAACCTCCTCAACGATCGTTTTTTCTTCTTCTCTCAGTTTCGCTTATAATAAAGGATAATGTAAGGATTATAGAAAAGTATATCGCCAAAATCCCCATTTTTTTTTTTTTTTTTTTTTTTTTTTTTTAAAGACCCATACAAGAATTATCGCAAAAAAATATCGCCAAACTGGCCATTTATTCTAAATGAAGAATGCAAATATACAAACGACACAAATCCACGTCAGTATTATAGTGCAATTGAAAGTTGTGCGATGTTCCACACCCCTAGTTTTAATTGTTATCTCTAGTTACTTATTATTATGATTTAGTTGTTATACCTCAGAATAATATTTAATTCCCATTTTGAATTGAATATTTACGATCACTATTATTATTTTCTGAAATTGCAAATCGGCCAATCCTTCTAGATTATTCGGCGCCTTCACCATGGACGTGATTGCCAGCTCAGCCTTCTCCACCAAGATAGACTCCCACAACGATCCGGACAACCAGTTCGTCAGATATGCAGGATCCGTATTCTCGCAAAAAATAAACTGGAAGATCCTACTATTTAGTAAGTACCTGTGGTGGTCTAGTGTGCAAATAACAGATACAGCTCCTAAACACCAGATATCTCTTTTGTCTAGTGGTTAGAGTATCTGGCTGGGAAACCAAAGGTTTCACGATCAATCCCCATGCGCTCGCAAAGCACATACGATTTATTGGTGACTATCGGGCAACTGAATCATGCTGCCATCTATCGGTACCTTCTGAAAATACTGCACGACTTCCACACAATTATCTCGGACACTTTAGCGACTGACTGCCAAACAGCAAACATCATCCGGCGACTCACTGGGAAAGTGCTATGTGGTGGTCTCGTGTACAAATAACAGATACAACTCCTAGACACCAGAGATATCTTTTGTCTAGTGGATACAGTATCTGGCTGGAAAACCGAAGGTCGCACGATCGACCCCCAGCGACCTAAAAAAAAAAAAGCTACCACGCTTTAACCGTCATATTAATACATGGCATATGTCTTTAAAAATTATAATTTAGACTTAACGAACTGCAAATTAATTTCCCGTACTTTCAGTCGAAACCTTCGTTTGAGTTTTGGCTTAACTTGTCATGACAATGCACGTCTCACGTTTCTTAAAAATTTGCGATTTTAAATGGAAATATTTCCTCTTTTATCCACTTATCCTTTCAATTATAAAAATAATTCAAAGTCATCAAATTGTACCTTTTTGGTGCAAAAGCAATCGATGTAAGTTATGTAAGCTGTGGTAAATGTCTTTTTAACACGCTTTTATTAGTTTCACCTGAATGTTTGCTTGTAACCGACTCTTTTGGGCTCGATTTTGCCCTACTTTGTGCGATCAGATTTGATTCAAACTTTGCACACATATCAAAGACCGATGACAATACAATAATTCAATAAGTTTTTCGCTTTAACACAAGGATTACGTCATTTTGCGCTTACGCCGTTAAATTCCAGCCAATCAACCTTCTCCGGAATCGAACCCTGGTGTGCCGTTACCCGTTACAATCCCAGTAATCACAGAACCTATCATCGACAATTGATAAGGCAGACATTTGAAAGATTTGTCGTGGGCACGACAGTTATACAAAGCGTGTTTTTTTAGTCGCATTATCCTTACCAGGATCTTCAGGATTAGAGATTTTTCATATTCAGAGACACGGTAGTGTTTTGTGCCAAGTAATACGGCGTGTACTAAGGCATACACATGACTTAAATTTGAGACAAGCATGTGACTATTGCCAGGAGCACTGGAGAGTTTTGTACACTTAACTAAAAAAATTAACTAACAAAAATTTATAGTTTACAGAAAAAATAATTAGTTTAAAAACTAAAAAACACGCTTTAATAGAAAACCAAACTAAAAAACACTCTTTATTAGAAAACCAAATTAAAAAGTAGAAAATAATTAATAATTTAAAAAACTAAAAAACAAGATTTAATAGAAAACCAAACTAAAAAACACGCTTAAATAGAAAACCAAACTAAAAGTAGAAAATAATTAATAGTTTAAAAAACTAAATAAAAAACACGCTTTAATGGAAAAGTGAACTAAGAAGAAGTAGAAAATAATTTTAAATAAGTTTGAAATAAGAATAGAGTGATCAACAAGAAGTGTTTATTTTATCGTAAAAAAGCGTGCTGTGCTTGATGTCAATTGTTGTAAATATTTAATGACAGATATTGGTAAAAGTAGAGCCATTATGAAAATATCTTAAAATACACCCCACTCTTTTTTATGATAAAATAAATATTTCTTGTTAATCACTCTATTCTTATTTCAGACTTATTTCAAATTATTTTCTACTTTTTAGTTCACTTTTCTATTAAAGCGTGTTTTTTAGTTTTTTAAACTATTAATTATTTCATTATTTCTGATATCAGAACAACTAAATTTATAGATATATAATTTTGCGAGTTATTTGAAAACCTCTCTTACAAATTATTTAGCATCGGCACATTTTGGATGTTACTGTTAATTGCCATCACTTGCGATAGTAACTGTTTCAATGTAAAGAAATGCGGTGGGATGTATTTTAGGGGCCAGATTAGTGGGACTAATGTCCGATTTTTATATAATTACATTTACATCTTCATTCCAATGCCAAATGCCACCAGTATTGGTATAGCTTCTAAATCCACATTTATATGAATTCTTATAACAACGTGCAAAAAATTAAACTTTATTTAATCATTTTTAATCAGAAATCGTGGAGAATGTAGCAGTTTATCGCGAGGAGTGAGGAAAAGTAACTTTCTCGCATTAATGCGAAAAAGTACTTTCCCCAACTTGTGCTCAAATGTTATATAGAGTCTTGATCACTGATCTCTACTACAACTTCTGGATAGCTCATGCTTGGTTTCTGACTTGAAGTTGAAGAAGGCTTACTAATCACCATAGAGATCTGTACTAACAACTTCCTCCAAAACTAATTCAAATTTGTTTGTTTGTAACTATGGGCAACCTATTTCAAAGCATTATAGGGGGAAGTATTCAAATGATATCATCTGCTTTCAGAGCAGAAACCGCTAATAAAGCTTGGCGTCCACTATCGCTAAGCAGAGCAGATCAGAGCGGAGTGGATTAGAGCCAATTACAAGGCTGTCAACGTCCATTGTAGCTCGAGGCTCGTGCTATAGTTGACATTGGCAGCCTTGTAATTGGCTGTAATCCACTCAGCTCTGATCTGCTCTGCTCTGCTTAGATATAGTGGACGCCAAGCTTAAGCAATCCAGAAGTTGTAGTAAAGATCAGTGGTCTTGGTCACTCTACAACTTCTGGATTGCTTATTAGAGGTTTCTGCTCTGAAAGCAGATGATGTTATTTGAATACTTCCCCCCATAATGCTTTGAAATAGGTTGCCCATAGTTACAAACAAATTTGAACTAGTTTTGGGGGAAGTTGTTAGTATAGATCTCTATGGTGATTATTAAGCCTTCTTCAACTTCAAGTCAGTAACCAAGCATGCGCTATCCAGAAGTTGTGGTAGAGATCAGTGGTCTTGGTATTGAAATGACACATTTTCAGAATAAATTCATTGACTGGAGTTGCCAACATTAATAAGCATATTTATTAAAAATATTTCTTTATTTCTTCACGTGATTATAAAAACTATTGCTTGCAACACGTGGGAAAAATATTTCTTCAAACTAGGTGTAAATATTTGACTTGTGCTAACGCACTCTTCAAATTAAGCATTTTACCTCTTTTAAAAAAGTATTTCTTTCCCAACTATACTAAACTTCAACTTAACTAGACATCACTTAGACGATAGATCGTCACAGTGCTCATAGGTATTTAATCTATTTTGGCGGCGTGAAAGCATAATTTTCGCCAAACCACAACCCTGTAGAGAACAAAAGGCGTTTGGCGAGAATTATGTCTTCACTCCGCCAAAATGGATTAAATACCTATGAGCACTGTGACGATCTACCGTCTAAGTGATGTCTAGTTAAGTTGAAGTTTAGTATAGTTACATAATTAACTAATTTTTTAGAACAAAGTGCAAAAAATTAAACTCTTTTAATCATTTTAAATCCAAATGTTTGGCAAAAGTAGCACTTTTTCGCGAGGAGTGCGGGAAAGTGACTTTTTCGCAATAGTGTGAAAAAGTACTTTCTCTTACGCCTCGTGCTCAAATATCATATAGACTTGGCATTGAAATGAAATATTTTCAGGAAAAATTTCATTGACCCGAGTTGTTAATAAATATATGTATTAACCCTTTGCACTCCATGCCTTTTTCGCGCGGAGGAATCAGCAACTCGAGACATTTTAGGTTCGGCTGGTGTTTATGGATTTGCTACATAGAAACTAAACACAGTCATTGGCCTTGCATCGAATTTCCGCATCACACCCATCGATATAGATAAACAACTGGATAGACTGCTCCATTGTCAATGCAAAGAGAAAAACGCGCCGGGGATTGCGAAGCTGGTGGGAAGATTAACCAATCACAGTTCACTTTTAGAGTTGGATGGGAATGCGAAAAACCTTGTAAAGTGTTAGAGTAGATATTTTTTTGCACATTATTACTGATTAAGGTCTACTACTGACATTTCTGCTGTGTACAACCCAAAATTTTATTTTCAATCCTCTTCAATCCGTATTTTTTATCCCACCAACTGCATCTGGCAACGGCTTCATTTTCCCAGCGTTAAGCAGTCTATCCAGTTGTTTATTTATATCGATGATCACACCTAATGGTCCTCTCGTGGTTTGGCAACCAATCGTGTGGCGCCTGAGAGGAGCCACTGGAGTGCAAAGGGCTAAAAATATTTGTTGCACGTGATTATAAAAAATACAACAAGTGGGAAAATACTTTTTCAACCTTGGTAATTTATTTCACTCGTGCAATCGCACTCGTCAAATAAGCGTTTTATCCCGTTTGAAAAAGTGTTACTTTCCCCACTAGTTGCATAAATAACTATTTTTTTTCTATTTTCTAAGTTTTCTGTCCCTGGCTGTTCAATTTCTTCAAGCTGGAGGCGTTTTCCAGAGATGCTATGGATTTCTTCAGAAATGCTACGCTACAGATTATTGAGGAGAGGAAGAGGACTGGACAGGTAACGTGAGATCTTGTACAACTTGTCCATGAATGATCTTCTGTAGCAAATGTTGACCACAAAAAATCCAAAAATCATAATTGCAATCAAACTTGGACATTGATATTGTCCACATGTATCAATGACATAAGGAGCCAAAATCTAGCGATTACTTTGAAAGTTTATTGCACATGCAATATTCGCTTACTTGTTTGTTGTGAATGATTATTTATTATACGCTGAGCAGCCATGCTATTTGGCAAATTGACTGGTAGAACTAGTAGAACAAAAACTATTGTTGCGTGGATGGGTTCAAAAGATTTGAAGCCAAAGCAGATCAAAACTTGCAGAAATTTATTCCAATATAACTCTTCACAGATTCCTCTACAACTCCAGAACTTCTCGTTCTAGTAGACTCAATACAGCTCTATACTCAACAATAGAGCACAAACAGCAGTTAAACTTGACACACAACTGCTAAATCACCGCAAAAGACAATGCAATACAGTTCGCTTTCGGAACTCTCTGAATGCTCGCTGACAGACAACCAAGTCAGTAACTCCACTCAGTCAGTAATTTCAGTCAACTAACGGACTCAACTCACGGCCGGCCTTATATAGGAGTCAAACCTTCTTGAAACTTCTAGAGGTAGATATTTGGAGAACTGTCCAAATCGGTAGTCGAAAAGTCCTATACATGTACATGGGGACCGAAAATGTCGCCAAATGGTCGCCAAGTACGGTGACATTTAGCGATTTCTAGCCAAATTTGGCGACAAAAATTAGTCACCAAAACCATCGCCAACTTGGCTCTATCTCGCCAATTTGGCGAGATTACCATTACCATAATGTTAAATGCCCTGCTCCTTGTAACACTCGCTTCCCAGCGTTACTTCTGTAAAACTCGTAATCAAGCATTAAGACACATATTGCACGGAAGCCAAGCTAAGACGAACTGCCTTATGCAAAATGTGCATAAATTTTCCTATTTACAAAATTAACACTATGAAATATTTACAAATATACAAAAATTCGTAACAATATGTATCTGACTGAAGCTGCCGGGAGAGTAGTTCATTTGGTGACTAGAATGAAGTGTTTACATGGTTCTTTTCCGTGGGAGCCTCAACTGGCATCGTCAAAAACAGGTCTTAAAAAAAAATTAATCCTTAGAAAACCGTCCGATTTTCAAGGGCTTTTATCATACGTTGTATCCACAGGTTACACATAATTAATTTGTGGTTCATCCAATAACAGAGCTTATTTCAAATAACTATATGTATTAACAAGAACATAGCAACAACAAAACAAATAGGTTACAAAAAACAAACTCAACATAAGGGTGAATCCGACATAAGATAGCAGTCGAGGCACACTGCAGACTATGAAATAACAGAAGCAAAAAGTGTGTGCCTTTAAGCTAAGATACGGTTGAACCTTATATTAAGTGATACACTTTTCAAATACATGCTAACATAATTAAGTTTTGTAATTCAGACTAAAAAGGAAATGAGATTTTCCAAAATCAGAGGTTATAAGATAAATAATAAAGTCCCTACAGATATTAACTCATAGAGCGGCTGTTCCGGATTATCTCGTCCTTTTATCCCCAGTTTTTCCAGCAATACACATCATTTTTAAACTTATGAATAAAATTTAAAATAAAATTTATTTTTTTTAATATTTTTATCAGGATGGTAGTTTAAAACCCATTTAAAACAAATTGAATAAAAAATAAATTAAATTAATTATACATTAGAATCAGAAATATAATTTAAAAAATTATCGCGGGGAAAACAACTATAATTTTGCCCATTCACTGGACGCTCAATGGGTAGAAAGTTCGTTCCAATTCAAAAAGTTTCCTAATTTGCCCATTCCCTGGGCGCTCAACGGGTAGAAAGTTCGTTCCAATTCAAAAAGTTTCCTAATTTGCCCATTCCCTGGGCGCTCAATGGGTAGAAAGTTCGTTCCAATTCAAAAAGTTTCCTAATTTGCCCATTCCCTGGGCGCTCAATGGGTAGAAAGTTCGTTCCAATTCAAAAAGTTTCCTAATTTGCCCATTTCCTGGGCGCTCAATGGGTAGAAAGTTCGTTCCAATTCAAAAAGTTTCCTAAAGTAATACTGAAGAGGTTTTGCTTTTAGGTGAGAAATGACTTCCTTCAGCTGCTTATGGACACCGCAAATGAGGTGGAAAAAGACGAAAAACCAGAAGTACAAGAGAAAGGAGACATAGCCTCGAATTACGGCGTGCCAGAGGACATCAATCCACAGATATTCAAGTCTGTAACATCTAAGAGTAAGAATACTTTTTTTTTTACAAAAGAATTCCAGAACCGAATCCTTATTTGTTTTTTACTGCACTTAGAAATATAGCGAGACAATGCCTTTAATTCACGATAAAAGACCTATGATAACTCCAATGCAGTGTCTGAATGTCTTGATTCTAAATTATAGAAGAATTTTACAGAGACAATTCATTCTGATTTCTCAACCAATCAGACTGCTACAAAAGTCTTAACAGATCGTCAACTTTCGATACTTTCAATAGTGCTCCGAACTTATACAATTAATAATTGTGCATTTGGTATGCTCCTAATCTCTAGTACATTTTTCTAATATTTTTTATTTTTTTTACATTAGTCAATTATTTCAAAGGAAATAATACCACATCTTATTGACTGCTATTCATTATTTAATTATTGTATAAAACATGTTACTCCGCCCTAAATAATACAAGTTTCTCTGCATTCAATTCAACTGTACTTAACAATGGATGTATCATCGATACAGAACTTTCGATGAACGAGCTCGTAGCGCAGTGCTTCATTTTCTTCGTAGCAGGCTACGAAACGACAGCTTCAACCTTATCCTTTGCATCTTACCTACTGGCTCTTAACCCTGACGTACAGGAAAGATTGAGGACAGAAGTAGACGAAGTCCTAAGGGAGTCTCAAGTAAGAGTCAGCTTTTCGTACCTTCACAGAGAGATACACATAAATATAGCTCATCGCAATAAATTAATGGTAATACAGATAACAGAAAAATTTTCCATGGTCGTTAAGTACATTGTTTGACGGGGCTTCATGGTGGTTATGGTTTTCTTCAAATCTCGATTTTTCAATTGTTTGATTGTTTTTTTCTAATGAATGTTAGTTAAAAGTTATAAAAAATATCATTGGTCAATTAGTAATTTAAAATCTCAATAAAAATGTTTTGTCAACAAATTTTAATTTTTTTTAACCCTTTTTTACAACCCTGTAAATCATTTATAATTCATATAAGAAGCCGTAAACATAAATAATTGATCACTGTTTCTGTAAATCATTGATTCAGAGCGTTTTTGAAGAGAATTTGATTTATCCTTAAATGCTTTTGAACAAACCTGATAAGAAAGTGAATCCCCAGCTTTGGGGGTGGGGGGTGACGAGCCTTAGCGAGCAGGGGCAGATCCCTCTAGTATATATTTATTGCCCTTTAAAGATACTGTAGTGTATATTATTTTGCCTGAAGGAAACTGTAATATATTATTTCTAAGGCAATGATTTATTTACACATATTTGAACATTTTTTAAACCTCTAAATGTATGTATGAAAAATCATTCAATTTTTGTAGAATCGTCTATCGATTTAAAAAAAATTTAAAATTCATCGAAAGAGAATTATCTCTTTCAATGAATTTAAATTTAAAGAAAATTCTAAAATTCATCGAAAGAGATAAAATTTAGATTAGTAATTATAGTATCTTGTCTTAATTCTAATTTGAACACTTACGATGGACTCTCCAATGTTGATTTTATTGATTGCCTTCCCACCACACTTAATAAGAATGAATGTTGTCCGGAATTTCTTAGGCAATTGGCATTGGAAATTATTAATCAAATTCCTTCAATTGACATCAAAATCTATACAAATGGCAGCAAAATAAATATACAGGCAGGCAGTGGAATTTATATAGAAACGCCCGTAGAGAAACATTCTTTTAAACAACGTAATCCAGATTTCTGCTCTGTCTTTCGAAGCGAATTAATAGCAATTGACCTGGGTTTAGAGAATATCTTTGGCGAGGTCAACTACGGAGACTTATGGATTCTTTCCGATAGCCGAAGTTCCATTCAACACCTTAAAAACTGGGCCCTCGTGGGAGACAAAACCAGTCTATCCATAATACGCAAAGTCAAGAGCAAATCCCAACTGCACAAAGTGCACTTTCAGTGGATCCCGTCACATGTAGACATCCACGGAAATGAATTGGCTGACACTCTTGCTAAGGAGGGACTAGAACACCCTGTCCTCTCTACTCAAGAACTCACATATTAAGAGTTATACTCAAAGAAAATAGTTCAAAATAAAGCGAAATGGAATATACCTCCGTTTCACGAATGGTATAAAGCCAAAAAGCCAGGACACTCCCTATCTCTTCCTTGTGATAGGCACATCAATACCCGTCTGTCCCGACTTGCTAGTGGTCACCTTAAAGGCCTCATATATTCTGGGGGAAGTAAAAATTTTCCTTTTTGCCCTAAATGCCAAAAAGAACAGGCAACACCTCAGCACATTTTGGACTGCCTTGGACTGGACTGGGAGGACATTTATAACTGCCCACAACTTGTGTCAGACTTCATTAATGTCAATGGCTTCACTGGTATTGTCTGACTTCGTCAGACAAAAGAGAGATTAGAAACAACAGTATCTTTGAAGTGTTTGATTTGATTATTTTTCTTAGGGTGAAGTGACGTACGAAGCCATCAAGAATATGAAATACCTTGACAATGTTATATCTGAAACTTTGAGAATGTATCCACCACTTTGCAGGTGAAAATTGCTCCTTTTTATTGTTTAGGTTTGAAAAATATCATTCGTGATTAATATAATTAATTTCAAACAATACAAAATTTAGAAAAAATTTCTACTTCAATGTAATCGTAATCCAATTCCTACATTGTGCTTTTATAGGCTAGATCGAACGGCAGATGCTGATTACAAGTTTGGAGACACCGGAATTACCATTACGAAAGGCATGCTTGTTAACATTCCAGCTTATGCTATGCATAGAGATCCAAATTTATATCCGGATCCAGAAAAATTTGATCCGGACAGGTAAAAATATTTTCCTTAATGTTTGATATTCGAAAGGGATGGCGCAAAATTTGTATATATCATTACAAAACTGCTAACGGCGCAATCTCGATTAACTACGATTAACAGAAGAGGAATTAGTACTAACCTCAATAACGGCTTGACTGGTAGCGTGTATTTGTGTATCGTCCACATACATGTGACTACTGAAACGTAAAATTAAAACTTGCTTGTTTGGTGAAAGATAAATCATTTCATAAACTTTGTTGAAAAGTATGTAATAACTGGGTACCTGAATCGCATGCCTATTCTTTTCAGTTTATCTTTATCTTTTGCATAAAAATTTGAGCTAATCTTTCCACTAAAACAATTTACATTTCATAGATTGGCCGACCAAACGGTATAGTGGTTAGCATGCTGGCTTCTAGACCGCGAGGTTGCGGGTTCGAGTCCCGTGTTTGGCATGGGTGTTTGTAAATGTATGTTGGTTTGTTAAATGACGAAATGTTTCGGCGCATTATAGCCCTCGTGATGCTGACGGCGCCAGATAATCTGAATACAACCAACCAACCATTTCATAGATTGCTTACTATTAACATAACTTTACTTTTTTTTAAATACAGGGTATCCATAAATTAGTAGTGGAAATACACCTGAATAACTCTAAATAACTAGGCCTTATAAACCATTATTTTTCTCCAATTAATTTATGTTCACCATGTCATTCTATATGCAAAAAAAATAAAATATTATGCCTTGTTATTAAGAGCTATACACTAAGTGGCCAGAGAACCGGGAAAACCTGGAAATCAGGGAAAAGTCAGGGAGCTTTCTGATTCTGGAAAAAATCAAGGAAAAGTCAGGAATTTTTTATTTTTTTTATTTTATCAAAATCAGGGAAATTTTGTATTGTTTAAGGCATGTTCATCCATATTTTGGCGCTATTTATCCGGAGATTTGTGGTGGTAATCGTTAGAAGATTTATGTTGTGGAATAATTTAAACTTTTGATTACTGACAAAACTATTTTTAAAAAATTGCCTTTTATCTCTTTAGCATACATGTTCTATTTGATTTAATGTGTCTAGACATCTGGAAAACTTAAGAAAATTGAGAAAATTTGAAAAAAAAAAAAGTTTGCCCTAAAATCAGGGAAATTTTTAGAAATTTGTCAGGGAAATCAGGGAACTTTTTTTCCTGAATTTTGTGGCCACCTTGTATACAGATCTATTTGAATTCCATTACTCAACTTCCATTACTCAACTGTACTTTTTATGTATCTAAAATTCTATTGTGGATCAATTTACCAATTACATGCTTCAAGGTAAATTCATAAAACAAGAATACATATTTGAAGGAAACGTTTTTTACCTCGAATCCTGCTCAGACTTACTATACTAAACTCCAACTTAACTTGACATCACTTGACGATAGATCTTCACCGTGCTCATAGGCAATTAATCCATTATAGCGGAGTGAAGACATAATTCTCGCCAAACCTTTTATAGCCTTTTGTTCTCTACACGGTTGTGGTTTGGCGAACATTATGCTTTCACGCCGCCAAAATGGATTAAATACCTATGAGCACTGTGACGATCTACCGTCTAGTGATTTCAAGTTAAGTTGAAGTTTAGTATAGTTAAGGTATTGAAAGTGTAAAAAAAAATTTAAATTATGTATAAATAACTTTTAGATTCAGTCCTGATGAAAGGGCCAAGCGTGACCAGTACGCCTATTTGCCATTTGGTGCAGGACCCAGGAACTGCGTTGCCATGAGATTTGCCCTCATGGAAGTCAAACTGTGTTTGGCCAACGTCATCGCCAACTTTCTCATCAAGACATGCCCGGAGACAAAGGTAACTAGGGTTGTGGAACATCGCACAACTTTCAAGTAAATTATAATAATGGTCATTGCATTCAAATTTGAAATGGAATGATGCCATTTACCGTTTTAATATTTTCACTGCAATAACTTTTGCAGGGAGCAGAAAAAAAAACACGCCAAAATTATTCAATGACCATACATAATCCTTTAATGTGCATGAAATAGGTGAAAATAAATTTTTGATGGTCGTTGCTCAATGGCAGAAATCTCTGTGTTAAAAACATTCGTTTTTCAGCTTATTACGCTTTTATCTTATTTCTACGGAAATTTCGGAGGTGGGGATGTATAGAACACCTTAAAAGGTATTAGCACAGCGGTTTCAATCAAAATCGTTAGAGTCGTTTTTTAGCTATAGCTGAGAACATTATTTTTTCAGGATTGTTCAAGATTTCTAGTTTCTGCGCATGCGCAATTTTGACGAAAACCTTAGAGGTAGGTCCCATGGCTACCACCCTAATAGCACACATCCTCCCAGGGAGGTCCCTGGGAAGTCATTCGTAGTCCCGGGATGACTGGGGACTTCATAGGGACCTCCCTGGGAGGATGTGTGCTATTAGGGCAGTTACCTATACCCCAAATTTGAGCGTAGAAGGTCAATTCGTTCGGGAGTTATACTGACCACGTACACAGAGACACAGATATTTTTTCTCAAACACTTTTTTTTTTTTTTAATCAGGTTGTTCCTAAACATAGAGAAATAAAAAAAAAAAAAAAAAAAAAAAAAAAAAAATTTTGTTTGACCGAAAACAATACTTTTATTCCCTATGTTAACATATGGGTAATTGAAAGTAAAAAGAAGATTCCTTTTAAAAACGGAACCAGATTTCCATCACAATTTTACAACAGTTTCTATTAGCCGTTCATTTGTAAAATTTTAGTAGTTAGAAGCGTGACAAAAGAATTCAAAATAACCACCCTCATTCGTATGCTATGTTACAAGCGATCTTACTTAGTCTAACAATGTAATTTTACAAAAGGGTAAATTGAAAAAGGAACAAAACTCTAAGAGAAGAAAAACTCAGAAACATTCATTGATGAGATGTGTTTTTGTGCAAAGAAAGTTCTTGAAATTTAAAATAGATATCCTTTTTTGCTTTAGAAAGGTCTCAAACATTATATTTAAAATTAGAAAGCGCATCAGTTGCAAAAGTCTAAATTTCTGTTGTGTTGGTTGAAAATGCAAGTGTTTTACTAAATAATAAATTATATGGTGAAATTATCCCTCTGTTTAAAACTGAGTAACCATTTCCAATTTGTCGGAAAACCATATACAGAGATTTCAGCAGCGAAGGACACCTTCATTTTATAATTCAGTAACTCAAAAACAAATATCGATAGAAAAAGCTGTAAAAATCGGATACTAATTTTTTTTAATTAGTTATAAATGTTGACAACAGGTGGCGCTGTACACTGTATTTCTTTAAAATGAAGAGTGCTTTGAAGCTCATATCGATCTGACTTCGGACAGGTCCAATGTTTAAACGTGAAAGAAAGTTAGCGTGATTGCAAAGGACAAATTTATAACAGATTTCTAGAATTTTGCAACTACAACGCCATCTGTTGGTAACCTTTGCAACTAATTTCAAAACTTCTGCTTCATATTTTTGCCAGCTTTCAAAATAACTATACTTTTTGTTCCATTCTTCTATCTATCTTTGCTTTTGAGTGATTTAATTTTAAAATCATGGAGTCCTTTGCTGGACACCCTGTATTTAAAAAGGCATAAGTGTAGATGAATTACATAATCTCAAGTACTAAGTGTGTCGAAAACAAACGGTCGCCATGGCAACACAAGAATGTATTAGCCTAAGGGTACTTATACAGTGGAGCCGGGATGGGTGCTTACTCTCATAGTGCGAGGTAAAATTAAACCATGCGTCTCTATGGGAACGCACACAGTGGAGACTGATCGGTTTACCGTTTAATTTTACCTCGCACTATGCGAGTAAGCACCCATTCCTATGCGAGTAAGCACCCATTCTATGCGAGTAAGCACCCATTAAAGGTACTGTGTAAGTACCTTTAAGAGACGGACAGAGAAGCAGTGCAGTGACTTCGAGCAAGGTAAAACAAAAAGGCGAATCTTGCCCTTTTATAGGCCTTCAAAGGGCAACGCATGCGTGCGCAAAGGATATGGCGTGATCTGGAAGAAACCAATTTAAACTGGATTGAACTGGATGGAACCAGCCAAATCTATGGAACGTCTCATCAAATGTCAGATTGAAACCAAAAACACTAGAAAATGCTTGTACAATATAAAAAGAAATGACTTATATGAAATTCATTAAATTAAGATTCTTTCCTGCGAGGTAAATAAAGAGCAGTTTTGTGTATTTACCCTAATAGCACACATCCTCCCAGGGAGGTCCCTAGGAAGTCCCCAGTCATCCCCGGGACTACGAATGACTTCCCAGGGACCTCCCTAGGAGGATGTGTGCTATTAGGGTAGAGTACGCAAAAAAAATTCGAACTCTAAGTAGATCTTGTTTACTAAATTTCTATGTATGATATATAAGAAAGTAACGTTGTAATTCTTAGAAGGTGTTTAGTAAATAAAAGTGCTTAATTTTTTTTTTTTTTTTTTTTTTTTTTTTTTGCCTTTACACTTTAAAAAGTTTAAAGCAACCAAATTGTATTATACCATATTCAGAATAAGCATACGTAAAACGTCGAAACACTAAGTTTTATGCTTTTTTTATTTGTCAATTATAGTTATTAAATATTTTACGTGATTGTATACGTATTTATAACGCTTCTTTTTTTTTTTTTTTTTTTTTTTCTAGATTCCTCTAGAATTCAGTGTGCTTCAAAATATCATGCAGCCGAAGGGGATTATTCTAAATATGGAAATAAGGAACAATTCTTCCATATTGAAATAAGAATACAACGATTGGAACTATCAACTTAGAACGGACCCCTAATATTTGTGTCTATAATTGAAAAGTTCACGTCATTTCAAACTGTAAATAATGATATAATTGTGAATGTTTTTGGTTTTTTTATTAAATTTACTTTTTATTTGTACAGAGAAAAGTTGTTTTGCTAACTGAACATCTGTGCATCATTCATTACAAAGTATATTCCGTTTTCTTATGAATTCTTCATTTACAAACAATCATGTTTAACTTTAACTTTACCCAAATATTTTGACTGAGAAGTGATGTTTTTTTTATCTCTATATATAAAAAGCAAAGCCCACACTGACTCACTCATTCACTAAAGCTTCATTATTTCTTCCACTTTCCATATAGTCACAACTCTGAAAATTGGTATAAATGTTAACAAGGACAAACACAGAAAAAGTAAGCTATTCCAATGTCGATAACCAAATTAAAAGGGTCGAAAAGAAGAAAAATGTTCCTAACAAAACTAAATATCCCAATGTCCGACTTCCAGTAGTCACGACTATGAAGTTGGATACTAACGGCAAGCGTAGATAAAGTGATTCGAGCTATTCCGATATCGATTAACCAAATTTAATTGGTTGAAAAGGGGTCAAAACGATCTAATACAAGAATCGGTCACTGTCCCACTTCCAATGTAATAACAACTCTGAAAATTGGTAAAAATTTTAACAAGGACAAACACAGAAAAGGTAAGCTATTCCAATGTCGATAACCAAATTAAAAAGGTCGAAAAGAAGAAAAATGTTCCTAACAAAACTAAATATCCCAATGTGCGACTTCCAGTAGTCACGACTATGAAGTTGGATACTAACGGCAAGCGTAGATAAAGTGATTCGAGCTATTCCGATATCAATTAACCAAATTTAATTGGTTGAAAAGGGGTCAAAACGATCTAATACAAGAATCGGTCACTGTCCCACTTCCAATGTAATAACAACTCTGAAAATTGGTAAAAATTTTAACAAGGACAAACACAGAAAAGGTAAGCTATTCCAATGTCGATAACCAAATTAAAAAGGTCGAAAAGAAGAAAAATGTTCCTAACAACAACAAAAAAAAATCTTAATGTCCGACTTCCAGTAGTCACGACTATGAAGTTGGATACTAACGGCAAGCGTAGATAAAGTGAGTCGAGCTATTCCGATATCGATTAACCAAATTTAATTGGTTGAAAAGGGGTCAAAACGATCTAATACAAGAATCGGTCACTGTCCCACTTCCAATGTAATAACAACTCTGAAAATTGGTATAAATGTTAGCAAGGACAAACATAGAAAAGGTAAGCTATTCCAATGTCGATCAACCAATTTTAAATGGTCGAAATGAAGTCGAAGCGTATACCAGTGATGGTCCGTGGTCGAAAATGTTAGTGAAGCCAGAAACATATTACTTCCCAATATATTCTCAAGGACAGCCGAAATCGAAAAATCGCTTATCTGGTTGCCTCGCTACACATTACGTGGATGGAAGGCTCTATCGTATTCCATTGGCTACCATGGCAATATGGAGGTCAGGCTGTTAAATACTGTTAGTGATGATGTTTGAGTCAAGTATCAGAAGGATTTAGGAGCATTTTAAGACTTTAATCTCCACACAACACATGCTACATATAAGACAAATGAATATTTGAAAAGAAGGAACACAGGTCCTTTAGCATTTGAATCAGAGCTAGAAGTCATGTCCTTTCGGTTCAGATCACTGAGAGGAATGAATTAGCCACACCTACTTTCTGCGGTGATTGGCTAAGTTAAGTTTTTGTATTACTTTCATTTGCTGAAGATTTTGATCGACAGTTTCTAGTTTTGGTTCGCAAACGAAAGTTTCACTTCGCGAAAATGGTTGACGAATAAAGAAATTTGGATGAACTTATTGCGTCACCACAGCAACATTGCAGCCGAAACACGTTTCAGGAACACATGGTTAACGTACGGAGAAAGATCACCTTGATTGAAAACGTGTTTTTTTTTGTTTTTGTTTTTTTAAATCTTGAATTGAGTATTGAGGCAAGAAGTTTGCTATTTAAAGGATTTTTTACACTTACCTTAGAAATTGGATCTTCACTTTAGTAAATTGTAAAATATATAATTTTAGTTTTGAACCAATAAATTTAGATGCAGTCCGGCTGCACAGGCTGTAGTGCACGAGTCACCACTTTTGTATTCTAGGATTCTAGGAATATCACAATGCCTAGTTTCCAATGTAGCGACAATTATAAAATTGAAACCAAAAGTCTACAAGAGCAAGCATAGATAAAGTTAGGTATACCGACTTTGATAAATTCAATTTTTAGGTGTCAGAATGGAATCAAACTTCCAAAATGTAGAATGCTTGAATGTCTTTTAAAATGCACATGGTAGAATTTGGCATTTTGAGGGCTAGTAAATGTTCTTTGGTCCGTAAAAAAAGCTCTTTCAATTACAGATACTTTAATTTTGCAAATACAGTTTAGAAAGTCCTTTCATTTACATAAGGAGGTATCAAACAGATTTTCCTCAGCGGATTTTCAAAAGACACAAAAATTTTCGAAAAAAATTAATACACCTTCTCTTTTTAAAGGTTTTTTACTATTATGATATTTTTATGGTGCAGGGTGTCCCAAAAATGACCGACGATTTGAAAAAACGGAAGGTGATAGATAATGCTGTTTGCTGGTACTTAAATAACCAGGGAATTTATCCTCACAAATTTTCAAAATTAGTTACAAAGCTCGTCAATAGATGGCGCTGCTATTCTGTACGCATTCCGACCTTTCAGATTTTTATTATTTTTATATCCTTGGGTATGCTTCGAAAATAGTTTTTTTAGCTGGAACAGCATATTTCTGGTTTTTTTTTTTTTTTTTTTTTTTTTTTTTTTGGAGTTCCATCACCTGTCCTCAGACTGCGCCACGTTATTATTTCAAACGGTAGTTATTTTGAAAACATTGTTTTGTAGTGTTTCCTAGTCATCAGCGCCATCTTTTGACAAACTTTGTAACTAACTTTGAAAATTGGTAAAAATAAATTCCCTGGTTACTTAAACAGAATGTAGAAAACCGTGCATCATTTCTATCACCTTCCGTTTTTTTTTTTGTTTTTTTTTTTAATTATTTTTTTTTTTTTTTTTTTTATTATTATTATTAAATGGGAACACACATCAACAAACATGAAAAAAATACAGCATTCACGTAACACAAACTAAATAGAACTCTCTAGAAAGACAACCAACTCGAACAAAGAACGCAGTTGATAGCAGTGACGCAGAGAAAACATTAGCCAGATTCAGAAGAGCATGCGCGTTAGCATTGCACATTTGAAGGCCATCCCTCAATTTCAAAGGTCATTCAAATATTCTTTGATTATTTATTTCTTCTAAAGTTTAATTTCAACCATTCGTAGTTTCAAATGAGAGTTATACATTTTATCATTCCGTTTCGGCCAGTTTGATGAGAAATTAGGCTAAAAACTTAAAATTTAAAGTTATTTTGGCAGCCAAAGATATTATTTGATTTAGTTGAAATTTTTTATGATAAAAAGGCTTTGTAAGAGACAACTTTAAATGGCTGCAAAGCGTGTTTCCACCATGACACTGGAGAAAAGAGTTCTTTATTTTGAGTTTTTTGACAAACTCAAGATTGGGAGCATGTTAAGTGTCGTGACTAGAAAAGAAAATCTCGCAACAAGAAGAGAAGGCAACGCTATTGAAGATCAAGAAAGGCTACTGAGCTCGAGAGTATAGATGATGTTCAGAAAACGACGTCATTTATTTGATATGGCTTAGAATGGGCTGGTGTAGAGTTTGAGACGGTGTTCGTAATGCAAGGAGTCGAGTCAGTATCATCGGCGGTCCTATTGTAAATAGTACTTGATGTAAATATATTATGTAAATTTAAACTTAAGATTCATTAAAGTAATTGAACCATCAAAGAATGTTTTTACTCATTTGAAATCTGCGTTTTAATTTTATCTTTCAGCAAGCACTTTGATTCCACCCACATCTTTACACTTTGTTTCTCCGAAACAAAACATTCCTCTCCCCACCCACCTCTTCAAAATAGAATTCCCAGTATCACCTTTAATAATGCGGTCTATGTTTAAACATTAGTGATCTAAATTATTCTCTAAGAAATTTATTTCTTTTTAATCCATCTCCAATTTAAAATCTTAAAATTAGCCAACAAAAATGTGTTACAAAAGCCTTTTGCATTGATAAACCTGTCTCATTCAATTATAGGCTCTGCGTAAAACTTTATTGTCAACTGTTATTTTCGGAGAAAAATAAAATGGTGCATTTTGAAAAGGGAAAGTTCTAATTTGTTTTCAAAGGTGCTTTGTGATTGATAAAAAAACAAGTCAAATATTGCAATTCGATGCAACTCCTCTCAAAGCAATGCCTTATTAAATCCATTTCTTCAAATTCTTTTTTTTTTTTTTTTTTTTTTTTTTTAAATTTTTCCCTAAAGAATCCATCCCCTCATGATTTGTTGAAAATTTAAATTAATTTTTAAAATTGTGTTGTGATTGGTTACAAGTTTTGGTTTACTCCTTTTAAAAATTCTCAGAAATTTTGTGTAAAATTTGATATAATATACTAAAACGCCATTCTTTCGAATAATCTTTATTAAATAAAAAAAATCATAAATGCCTTAACCAGTCAGATGCTGTGACGTCATATGTATATCTAAAGTTTTTTTTAAAAAAATCTTTATCTTATTAGTATAATAACTACAACTTCAGTTCCAACTTTAAGTAAACAATCAAAATGTCTGCGCCCTTCAAATGTCTGTTTATTTCAATTTCTAATAAACAAATCGTGAGTAGATTCCATAGAAAGTTTTTTTCCACAGAACTTAAGCAAGGTGAATACCATTCATATGTTTTCTGTTTTGTACATAGTTGAGTAGTATTTTATTTTAGGCTTTTTTGCAACTAAACATCCATCAAATTCTCTGCGAAACACTGAAGGATATATCATCGTCAAAATTTTCATCAGAGATTTTCGATATTTGACTTAAAACTTCTTAAAATTTGTTTTGACTAAGGAACAATTTAAATAAAACAAAAAAAAAAGCACTTCCAACGATAGGAAGTCAATAAATTATTACACGATTCTAGGATATAATGATACATGATACTAGGACTAATACTAGGATACTATTTAATATGTGAGTATATTGCCAATAGTCAGTTTAAAAAAAATGGTTCCTATTACTACAAAGTGGCCACAGAACCTGGAAATCTGGGAAATGTCAGGGAACTTTCTGATTCTGGAAAAAATCAGGGAAATGTTTTTAAATTTCATGAAAATCAGTGAAATTTTATATTGTTTAAGGCTCGTTAATCCATATTTTGGCACTATTTACGCGGAAATTTGTGGTGGTAAGCCATTACAGTTTAATGTTACGGAATAATTTTAACTTTTCATTACCAGCAAAACTATTTTTTAAAAATTTGCATATTATCTCTTTAGTATGCATGTTCTATTTTATCAGGGTGTATAGACATCTGGAAAACGTAAGAAAATTGGGGAAATTTAAAAAAAAAGTTTGCCCTAAAATCAGGGAAATTTAAAAAAAAAGTTTGCCCTAAAATCAGGGAAATTTTTAGAAATCTGTCAGGGAACTTTTTTTCCTAAATCTTGTGGCCACCCTGTACTAGCTGTACTTCCAACTACGTTGCAGATTCTGTTCCAAAGCGATTGAGGCCAACAAATGATAACATCCATATTTTACTAGGAATAGAAATGCTTCTATTTGCTATAACTTGGCACTGGTTTCAGTAAACAACTCCTTGACTCTGAAACTAAGCTGGTGTTTTGATTGTCTACAAAATTCCAATTTTATATAAAGTTCTTCCCAAAAATTAATATCAGAAAAAGACCCTTCACAAAATTTTAAGTTTAAGAAAAATTGGTAAAATCTTAGATGGGCCCACCTCTTGGCCACTTATTTCAAATCTCGCCAAGTTGACTACTAATTGAATATTTGTTATTATTATTTTTTAATTAAAAAACGATACTTAAAGGCCAGAAATAATAATATTTTATAAAAAAAAATTAAGAATTACTAAAAATGTGTTTGAATCCTTTGACGGCGGAGGGTACGTGTTAATGATTTGCCGAATAAAGAATCTTGTAAAATCATAAAAACCTTCTCCCAAGAGACCAGATGCATAAATGACCGGAAAAAAATGAATACATATTAATTAACCAATCAGGTTTCAGAATTTCGTTGCGCATTTCGAATAGTTTTGGTTCCGAAACGCCGTTGTGATCGGACGCTCAAACAGGGCGCTGCGTAAGATTCTAGACTGTTCTCCTCCATAATCCGTCTAGGTTGCCACATTGGCGACTTTATCGCCACTCGTTTGGCGAGAATTCCAAAAGATGCCAAGAGGTGGGCTATTCTAAGATCCACCCGAAAAATTCTCTACGAAACTAATACTTGTATGTTGTACTGAATTGCCTGATTTCATTTTTTAAAAAATTTGCTTTTTGCACACCTTGCATGTTAAGAAAATTTGTGTTTAACAAAATTATAGTAAAAATGTGATTGTTTCATAAATGCGCTTCAAAATTCAGAAAAAAATATCCCTATGAACATTTTTAAATGAACTGTTTATATTAAATACAGTCATTTTTAAAGTTACCATCATCAATTGGGAGCTAAATACCTTAGCACGACACAGTCTGTCTGTGTTCTTAAGTTTAATTTCCTAGAAACAGTTTTTGTAAGTTTCTTTACATTTTACTAAAATGTGTATTATAATTTCAGATCTTGTTCGTATTAGTACTCAGGGTAACTTGCATTTGATTGGTATCAATCGTCCAGACAAAAGAAATTGTGTCAATTCTGAAACCGCATCTCAACTGAAAAAGGCATTTGAAAACTTTTCTAAAGATTCAAATGCTTATGCTGCAGTTCTATATGGAGTTGGTATGTTTTTATCCATCAGTATTTCACTTATTGTTTTGTTGATGTGTAATACTTTAAAACATAGTTTAGTTTATAATACCATTCAGTATATGTGCTTCCTACTGTGTTATTATTTCCTACAAATCCCTATTGGGTATATTTTGATACATTATAAAATAAAGATGAGGACTTAAATTCATATTAGATAATTTTTACTTTCAATTACCCATATGTATACAATATACATAGGGTAATGATAGTATAGCATTCGATCCAAAAAAAAATAGATTTTTTTTTTTTTTTTTTTTTTTTTGCATTTCTTCACATTTTGGAACATCCTGATTGCAAAAAAGTGATCTAGAAAAAATGTCTGTCTGTGTGTACGGGGTAAGCAGAACTTCTGAATAAATTGACCTACGATGTTCAAATTTGGTATGAGGATTAGTGATGGCCAAGGACCTACCATTAAGGTTTTTGTCAAAATCGTGCATGTGCGTAGGGTAGCTGCCATTGAAAACATCATGTTTTTCGGTAATTGCTAAAAAAACGGCTGTTATGATTTTGTTCAAAATTGCTGTGGTAATGCCTCTTAAGGTGTTCTAAACATCCCCAGCTCCAAAATTCCCATAAAAATGCTTTAATGGCGTAAAAAGTTGACAAAAAACGAAGGCCTTTTACAGAGAGTTCTCTGTCCTTGAGCATACCTCATCAATGATCGTTTTTTCTTCTCTGCCTAGTTTCACTTACAAGAAAGGATAATGTAAGAATTATCGATAAGTATATCGCCAAAATCATCATTTTGGCAGAGTTATTTTTTTAGTCCCATACTAGAATTATCACATAAAATTTCGCCAAACTGTCAATTTTTCCAAAAGAAAGTTAAAAACATAAATGTGGGATTTCCCCCCGACTTGAGCACTTCGGATCGTATTGGTTAGGAGCAGTACTACGTCACTGCGTGACGTTGCTGCTTCCTGCCAGCCGTTTTATTTGAATTTCATTCCACGCTATGTAACTAAATTTGTAAGACGTATTTGTAAGAGCTCTTCGGAGCGATGTACTAAATATTCAACAATAGCTCTTTTAAAATTCCTTTAGACACCGACCGTTAAATAAACTATGTTCATGTTAAAAAGAAGATTTTATTTCAAACTCAGCATCCCTACAAATTGGGCGTTCGGCCGCGATTGATTTCTTTCTCGAGATTTCTTTTCGAATGTAACAGATCAACAAATCTGCATCAAACTGAAAACCTGCTTTCACCTGAAGTTTTTTTTTAATTCCAAAGTGTCCGATGTTGTTCACGGTGCCCCAACCAGAAGTGTGCCTCTTCCAAACCGTCCAGTAGTGCTTCAACGACGTAATTTTGGTTCAGAACTGTCCAGTCAAGCCTATAGTTCTCGAAAGGACTTAAGTTTCAGTGACCAGTTCCTGTTTGGACATTAAATTCAAGTGAACAGTTCCTGTTTGGACTTGAAATCCCCTGTCCAGTTCTTGTTCGGACGTGAAGTGACTGCTGGAAGACGTTTTGAATTGCAGCGGAAATCGGAGTTCCAGATAAGCCATTTACAACTTTATTCAAAATATTTTATATTAATTTTAGTGATAATTAAGAATTTTAATATTTAGTTGGAACAATACTTTAATATTATTTTGTCACTAAGTAATTATTTTTTGGAATGTGTTCTTTAAAATTGTTTCGTTTTAAAATACGTTATGTATTAACGATTTGGAAATAGCGGGGGAAAAAAAAAAAAAAAAAAAAAGTTGATCATTCTGTTTCGAGTATTTAAAATAGACAGGAAGTACCAGCTGCATTTGCCATTTGATTTTTTATCTTTTCTTTTTAGGGTTGCTGAATAAAAAAATATTGTGTTGTCTTATTTTTTTCCCCTAATCATATGGCCTCTGCAACTGAAGTTTTATTTATTTTTTGTTGAACTAGTTTGGAATTATGTTTTTCAGAAAAGAGTTTTTGGAAAGATATTTTCTTTAATGTTACATGTAAATGATAAATTGGTGGAATCATTGTGGTATTGTTTATATTTTGATAGGATTGTTTCATGTATCCGGTATCAAATAAAAGCAGTTGTTATGCCACACTATAAAAGATAGAATTTAATTGATTTGTGAAATTCTAGTGTTAATATTTCTTTGGTGTGCTTTTGTACTGTCGTCGTGCAGTGTTAACGGAAAAGTTAAAGTGTTTTTAAAAGCATAAGCCAAAAGGCTGTTTGGGAAATATTAGACATTGTTTTTCTTAAGAAAAGAAAACTATTTAGAATTTCTAGAAATCTGTATTTGCAGTCGTAAAATAAGAATTTGATTAATTTGTGAAATTCTGGTTGTAATATTTCTTTAGTATGCTTTTTACTGTCGTCGAGCAGTATTAACTTGAATGTTAAGGTATTTTTAAAGCATAAGCCAAAAGGTTGTTTAAGAAATATTGGGTGTAGTTTTTTTAAGAAAAGAAAACTATTTAGAATTTCTAGAAATCTGTACTTGTAGTCGTAAAATAGAATTTGATTAATTTGTGAAATTCTGGTGGTAATATTTCTTTAGTATGCTTTTTACTGTCGTTGAGCAGTATTAACTTGAATGTTAAGGTATTTTTAAAGCATAAGCCAAAAGGTTGTTTAAGAAATATTGTGTGTAGTTTTTTTTAAGAAAAGAAAACTTTAGAATTTCTGTGAATTTGATTTAGCTACTCATTGGGAATTAGTTTAAAATATATTTTTTAGAAAATTAAAGTTGCTATGCAATCAATTGCGGTTTGATAAATTGTATTTTGCAGTATAATTTATGTGTGTAATGATTTGTATAAGAATTGCTATATTAATTTTTATTAGACAGTATTATTGACAAGGTCTAATTTAATGGTAAAGATTAATTAGGGGTATAGATTGTTCTCTGCTGTTTTGATTGGGGAAATAATTGAATACAGTTAAGGATTCTAATTAAAATTCCCTGGAACCGTCAGTAAGCTGAGGAAAGTTCCTTGTAACGGTTCATTCTTATTTAAAGTTTAAACCCACGTGAAATATAGTTGAAAATTATTAAAAGGTTAATATTTTCGCATTGTTTTTGTTCGAAAGTTATCATGTCCTATTTAAGTAAGGGTCGTAAGACTGACTTAGTTGAGGTCGCTGAGGAGTTGGGTTTGACTCCGGCTGATGGAAGTAAGGTAGCAGATATCAGAAAACTGATTTTAGAAAGTGATGGCTATGATGAAGAAACGACGCGTATAATTTTGAATCGAATCATCGAAGAGAGGACGGAGCAAGAGGTACGAACCCGAGAACGTGAAGAGAGGGAAACTCGACTTGAGATGCAACGCTTGGAGGTTCAGCGCATGCAACTGCAGACTGCTGCTGTGGTTCCAAGACGAAGTGAAGAAACTCAACAGAAGATCCCGCTTGCTCAGATAACACCTAAATTCGATGAGAAAAAAGACGAAATGGGGTTGTTCCTTGTCAACTTTGAAAGACGCGCAGAAATGGCTAGAGTTCCTAAGGAAGATTGGGTTGCCTACCTACTTCATGTGATGCCATCAGATATCTCGAACATGCTTGCTCGAGAGTCGGTTGAAAATGCAAACAATTTTGATTATGTCAAAGAGTTAATTTTGAAGAAATACAAATTAACCTCTGAAAAATTGAAGAACTTGTTTTATCGACATGTCAAAGGTCCAGATAAGACATGGAGGAGCTACGCACATGAGCTGAGCTGCTATTTTAAAGAATGGATAGCTGATTTAAAAGTCGACTCTTTTGAAGACTTAGTGGACTTGCTCATCACTGAACAGTTAAAATTTAGAGCTCCAGAAGACGTAAAAGAACACTTTTTCAAAGAATGGTTAAATCTGAAAAAGCCAGACGATCTCGCTGAAATGTTCGATGAATTTGAAAGTTTGAAGGAGATTCTCACAAAGAGAAGTTTTCATGGGAAACCTTACAGAAAATTTAGTGAAAACCGCACGAGTCAAGAGCATTCAGGCTACAAGGGATTGAGGCATGTTAAGTCTGAAACTGAAGACAACAGACCAATGTCTGGTCAACGCAAGTTTCACGGACAGAAGAAGCTCCTTTGCTTTGAATATGGTTCTCCAGAACATCTGCGTAATTCATGTCCTAAAGTCAAACGAGACAAGAACAATAAGGCTGAGAAAGATCGTGAAAAAACTTCTGAAACACACCTGGTGCAAGTTGCCGTAGGATCAAATGAACCCAAAGATTATCCGGATGTCGATCTTAATAAATTTGTGAAGAAAATCAAATTGGGTGAAGTAACCGCTACAGCACTTCTAGACACAGGCAGTACACGTAATATCTTACGAGATGACATCTACAGAAAAATTAAGCCCCTTCCTTTACTGTCGAAAAATACATCTGTTTTGACCGGCCTAGGCAAAGGTCTAGTTAGAACCATGGGATCGTTCCAGCAAGTAGTCGACATTGACGGACACGTGTGCCGACTTGACTTTCAAGTTATCCCTGTTGAGGATTTCAATTTTGAAGCCATCATTGGGTCAGCATTTTTAGCTCATGCTCCCTGTCCTTTTCATGAGAAGACTGAAACTCTCTTGGATGAGTCAGCTGAATGGATATTCTTAACAGAAGATGGAACAGAGAATGAGTTGGATCTTAATCATATCAAAGAAGCAAATCTTCGTCAAAGTGTAGCAGACCTTGTAACCTCTTACCAACCGAAGAAAACTAAGTTCACTGATATTTCAATGAAAATCATTTTAGAAGATGAAATACCAGTTTACCAAAGAGCCCGTCGACTATCGTTTTCTGAACGACAAGAAGTCAATAAGCAGATAGACGAGTGGTTGAAGAATGGAATTGTTCGTCCCAGTTCATCAGATTATGCAAGTCCTGTGGTACTTGTCAAGAAGAAAGATCTCACAACACGAATCTGCATGGACTACAGACAATTAAATCGCAAGCTAGTTAAAGATAGATTTCCGTTGCCCTTGATTGAAGACGTTCTTGACCGGTTGCAAGATGCCAGAGTGTTCAGCACCTTAGACTTGAAGAATGGATTTTTCCATGTGCCAGTTGAAGAGAACAGTCGCAAGTACACATCATTCATTGTTCCGGATGGACAGTATGAATTTTTAAAAGTTCCTTTTGGACTCAGTACAAGTCCAAGTGTGTTCCAGAGATATGTGTACAGTGTATTTAGAGATCTAATGAAAGAAGGCGTTATTGTTATTTATATGGATGATTTGATAATTCCATCAAACGATGAAGCAGAAGGTGTAGAGAAATTGAAAATTGTTCTTCAAAGAGCATCCGAATATGGACTGGAAATAAAGACAAAGAAATGTCAGTTTTTAAAGCACTCAGTAGAATTTCTGGGTCACATTGTTGAAAATGGAACAGTTCGTCCATCGAGTGAGAAGACACTCGCCGTTAAAAAATTTCCTATTCCAACAAATGTTAAGCAAGTACAAAGTTTCCTTGGCCTCACAGGTTACTTCAGGAAGTTTATTCAGGGGTATTCGAAGATAGCAAAACCCCTTAGTGATCTCCTTCGAAAGGACTGTCCATTTGTGTTCGGGTATGAGCAAAAGGATGCCTACGAGAAACTTAAATACCTTCTCGCCACAAGCCCCGTTTTACATCTATTCAAGCCAGGTCGAAAAACTGAATTGCACACAGACGCCAGCAAAGAAGGTTTCGGTGCCGTACTTCTTCAGGAGTCTGATGATAGGCAATTACATCCCGTCCATTTCATGTCTAAAAAAACCTGTCCAGCGGAAGAAAAATATAGCAGTTATGAATTGGAGGTTCTCGCAATTGTAGAAGCCTTAAAAAAGCTGCGGGTGTATCTGATGGGAAGCAAATTTAAAATCGTGACAGACTGCTCTGCTTTTCAGATGACAATGAACAAAAAAGATCTAGTAACCAGGATTGCAAGGTGGGCTCTACTTTTAGAAGAATTCGATTACGAGATAGTTCATAGACCAGGGCAAAGAATGAAACATGTTGATGCCTTGACTAGAAATCCAGTAATGATTATTGATGAAACTGTAACTGCAAGATTGAAAGTTGCTCAATGCAAAGATGAGTACATAACAACACTGAAATCATTAGTAAAAGAGGACAGCCACCAAGAATATTTCTTGAAGAATGACATTTTGTACAAGTACGAAAATGGTCGAGAATTAATGGTTGCACCAAAAGGGATGCAGACTGAATTGATTAAATCAGCCCACGAAAGAGGACATTTTTCAGTTGCGAAAACAAAAGAAATTGCAAAACGAGACTTCTTCATTCCTGATCTTCATTCCCAGACTGAAACAGTGGTTGCCAATTGCATACCGTGTATCTTGGCAAATAAGAAAAGCTGCAAGAAAGAAGGAATGTTGCATCCGATTCCCAAAGAAGATTCGCCTTTGCATACTTATCATGTGGATTTTATTGGACCGATGACTTCCACGAACAAACAGTATCAGCATATACTAACTGTAGTGGATGCTTTCACCAAGTTCGTTTGGCTCTATCCTGTGAAGTCGGTATCAGCTGAAGATGCATTGGAGAAGATTAAACTGCAGCAAAAAACCTTTGGTAATCCCGTTCGCATTATTTCTGACAGAGGTTCCGCTTTCACATCAAATGCCTTTAAAGAATATTGTGATACTGAAGGTATTCAGCATCTACAAATTACAACTGGAGTGCCTCGCGGAAATGGTCAAGTTGAGAGAATCCATAGAACATTAATACCCGTCCTAGCTAAACTAGCTCTCGATGAACCGACAAAATGGTTCAAGTATGTATCAAGAGTACAGAGAGTTTTAAACAGTTCAGTTAGTAGAAGCACCAAATACACTCCATTTGAATTGTTAACTGGTATTAAAATGAGGAACAAAGAAGATCTCATTGTAAAAGAAATTTTAACCGAAGAAATGATGGATTACTATAATAACCAAAGGAATCAACTCAGAAGAGAAGCCAAAGAAAACATCCTTAAAATCCAAGATGAAAATAAAAAACAACATGACAGAAAATGCAAAAAGGCTACTACGTATAAACTGGGTGATTTAGTAGCTATCCAAAGAACTCAATTTGGTACAGGACTGAAGCTAAGACACAAATTCTTCGGCCCATACGAAGTCACCAAAGTTAATGGTAGGGACAGATACGAGGTAGCTAAAATAGGGAATCATGCAGGCCCAAATCAAACCACCTCTTCAGCTGACCTCATGAAACCATTTGGGTAGCCCCCTTCTAAAAAATAATATTTTTTTTTCATCATAAGTATAATTGTGTTTGTGTATTTGTATATTCTAATAATGTGTTCATATTCATAACGATATTTAAAATGCACAATTTAATGTTCAATTGTATAATTACTATAAAATTATGTGTGTTTGTAAACGATTCGCAGTGCTCTTGATAAGTATTTAAATTTTTTTTAAGTTTTAAGTACGCCGCTGTGGTCAGCGACATGTCAGGACGGCCGATTTGTGGGATTTCCCCCCGACTTGAGCACTTCGGATCGTATTGGTTAGGAGCAGTACTACGTCCCTGCGTGACGTTGCTGCTTCCTGCCAGCCGTTTTATTTGAATTTCATTCCACGCTATGTAACTAAATTTGTAAGACGTATTTGTAAGAGCTCTTCGGAGCGATGTACTAAATATTCAACAATAGCTCTTTTAAAATTCCTTTAGACACCGACCGTTAAATAAACTATGTTCATGTTAAAAAGAAGATTTTATTTCAAACTCAGCATCCCTACATAAATACATTAGATGACACAAATTCCCGTCAGTATTGTAGTGTAATTGAAAGTTGTGTGATGTTCCACATCCCCAGTTTCTAAATGAATGACGAAAATATAGAAACGGTAAATGACACAAATCCATAACAGCATTATAGTGTAATTGAAAGCTGTGCAATGTTCCACACCTCTAGTTAGATGGAAAGAGTTGTAATTCTCCTTAAACCATAACTAATTAGAATGTAGTGTAATTAATTGGGGAAAAAAATCGTTATTCAGACATTTTTACATGTATAATGAAGATTTGGAATGCTCTGTGCTTAAGATTAATATTGTATATTAATAATAGAAAAAGTGCTGAATGCATTTAGTTGTTTTACTGGTTGAAATATTATTTGGTTGTATTGCATTTTTCATTGTGTAATAGCTTCACAAAAGTTATGCACCACCAAAGCATTTCTATAACAGCAGATGGACTGCTTCCAGAACTTTGTTTTTGCTTTGCAAGCTTTACTTTAAAATATGAATTGATGCAATAAGACAGAGACTAAGCTATGGATGCTTTTTTTAGCAAAATGCTAAAGAACTTTCTCAAAGGTTAAAATTAGAAAATATGATTTAGCTCTATTTTTAAAAAAATAACTACAAAATAAACAAAATCACCATTCTTGTTATCTGAAAATTAATCGTTGGTCTAAATGAGCTGAAGGTTGAAGAGTGTTTTTCCATTTGAGATTTGGTATCAAATAGTTTTCTATTTACAGTTCATAATGAATTTATACTGAAAAGTTTCTTATTTACATATTAAATTAAATATTATGTATGATGAAACACATATCCATTTTAGCATTTTACTAAAAAGGAACACGCAACCTAAGCTTTTTTGCTACAAAAATTTGATACCCCATCTTAAACACTGCAGTAGAGATGGGATCCTCAAATTTTTTTAGCAAAAAAGCTTAGGTTGCGTGTTCCTTTTTAATAAAATGCTAAAATAGATACTTGTTTCATCATACATAACATTTAATTATGACATTAATACACAACATTATGACATAGCTATAGTATCTTTGCACCAGATAGTCATGTGTCTCATTAGTGATACAAATACTGGGCAGTTTCTACTTGAAATACCTTCACTATAGGCAACTTTTCCAATATTTTACAATCTTGACCAATGTTTCTTCTCAGTATGTTCGTAGTAGAGCTCTTTTACTAGATCTAAAACATGCAATCAACTTCAATAAATTCCAAGGATGCTCTGTCCTGTATTTGCTACTTCGATGAGAGAGGACTCTCCCCAGGAAATCTGACAGACTGTCTGTCAAGTTCCATTGTGTGTATTCATTTGTAAATTAAAGTAGCAGATATTTATACAAAATTTCTTAAGAGCAAAACTTGTTGTTGTTGTTTCTAATCTCCCTTTTGTCTGACAAAGTCAGACAATATCAGTGAAGCCATTGACATTAATGAAGTCTGACACTAGTTGTGGACAGTTATAAATGTCCTCCCAGTCCAGTCCAAGGCAGTCCAAAATGTGCTGAGGTGATGCCTGTTCTTTTTGGCATTTAGGGCAAAGAGGAAAATTTTTGCTTCCCCCGGAATATGTGAGGCCTTTAAGGTGACCACTAGCAAGTCGGGACAGACGGGTATTGGTGTGCCTATCACAAGGAAGAGATAGGGAGTGTCCTGGCTTTTTGGCTTTATACCATTCGTGAGATGGAGGTATATGCCGCTTTATTTTGAGCTATTTTCTTTGAGTATATGAGTCTTTGAGTATGTGAGTTCTTGAGTAGAGAGGACAGGGTGTTCTAGTCCCTCCTTAGCAAGAGTGTCAGCCAATTCATTTCCGTGGATGTCTACATGTGACGGGATCCACTGAAAGTGCACTTTGTGCAGTCGGGATATGCTCTTGACTTTGCGTATTAACGTAAACTTAAACAATGTTATTCCAATCTGAATGTCATTGAATTGTTTAATTTGTGAAAAAAAAAAATCCCTAAACTGATTGTGATTTGTATGCATTACCTGATGCAGTAGTATTTGTTCTGTACAGGTGGAACATTTTGTGCTGGATATGACCTAGAAGAAGTATCCACTGGAAATGTTAAACTTTCTGCTGATGGACCTATGGTAAAAATATTCTTGTTTACTACACCTTTTCGTTCACTATGTGGCTTGTTAATGTTTCCTTATTATTCAGTACTTCCTTGCTTTAACAGTTAATTAATCACTATCTTAAGACGTATGTCATGTACCACTACATTTTGCACCTAACCTCCGCCCGATGCTTTGATAATACTAGTTATTTATTTTGCCCTAGAAATTTAACTAACATTCATTAATTTGTTAAGTAAAAGCTAAATACAAATAGAAGCACAAGAAATATAAAATAAAAGAATTTTTTTCTTTCTTTATTTACAGTAGTATTTTTAAGCTTTCATATTGAAAAAGATAATCGAGTTACTCTGCCAATGCACAATGTTGTAAAATAAAGTTGTTGTAAGCATTAATTAAAACAAGTATTCTATTCTGCATCATTGTTATAATTAAAATGCAGTATATAATTTAAGTTTAATTGTTAATTTGGAATAATTATAAAACATTAATATATCTATTAGACTAATTGTTCAATAATCCTTAATTACAAGATTTATTTTAAATAGATTATAACTTATTCTATTTGTATAATTTTACATTTACAAAATCATTACTCAGTCATGTTATACCAATTAGGGAATTAATTTCTTAAAAAATAATAGTAAAAAACTAGATTCTCATTTCTTTATTCCCATTATACAGTCTTAAATTATTCTTTAAAATACTTCTTTTTTTTTTTTTTTTTTTTTTTTAGAATAAAAATGCAATTTTAAATTATTCTTTAAAAAAAAAAAATTGTTTTTTTTGAGAAAAAAAACCATTTGGTTTCAACCGTGGTTTAAACCATGCCAACCCTGCTGTAATGTATTCCCATCCAGTAAATGTCTTAATTAGATTTTCATTACTGAAACTGCCAAAAGTCAATAATTCATAGGCAACATTGAAAAAATGTCCCTTTAGATAACCAAGAATTACATAAAAAGCCTCATATCTTAATGCTACCGTTCTTTTTATTGCATTTTATGAAAAGGAGAATAAGAAGGGTGGGAATTCCCCTTGTAAAACTGTCGAACTTTGTTGCATTTTTTGCAACATTGAATCAAATAGAATATATCTTATTTGTTTGGAAACAAATTTTAAACATATTGGTTTCTTGCTTTGTTTAAATATTTATTTATTTAAGAACCCTAAAAATAGGTATTCACCTTGATTATTCAAGAAACAAAATATTTGTTGTTAATTTTCCAAAACCAAAATTGATTATTTGGTTATCAAAACAAATAATAAAAATAAAGCCTTTAAAAAGAGGCAATTGTATCAGTACAAACTAGTGTCTGCTCCAAGGTGAAAACCTATTTTACTCTTCTCTGGTTAAGAGATTTTATAATTGAAAATATTATCATTATCAAATAAATGACCCTAAGTGCTTCTCAATGGTAATTTCTTTAATCAGGAAACAATTATGTACCTTCATGACCCTTCACAAAATTCAAACTTTAAAAGCATCACAAAGTTTTCCCATCACAAACTTTGATACAGGATAGATGTACCTTTTAGAAAACTATACATCTAGAAAAAGGACTATTAGCAAATATCTATGTCTTAAAAAGAACAATTTAAAACTGAAATTAACTGTGTGTTGAATCATTATTTTGAGTGAATCATATACTTTCTGATTGCATCATATATTTTGACTTCAAGGGATTTCTTTGACATATTTTTAATGTTTCAATCACGTAAATAAATTGAATGTTTTTCGCAAAATTGTTTAAAATTCATAATGTTGCCTATTACAAATTCTCATTCTAGTACAACTGTTTCCTCAGGGTCCTACTCGCATGTTCCTGCAAAAGCCTGTAGTAGCAGCCATCGATGGTCATGCCGTGGCAGGAGGTCTGGAGCTTGCTCTGTGGTGTGACCTACGAGTGATGGAAGAGACTGCAAAATTGGGAGTTTACTGCAGAAGGTTTGGTAATACTTCACAGCCACTTAGATCTCTTAATAAGTTCTTTGTATTTGATGTTATGATATTGTTGCGTGGATGGGTTCGAAAGATTTGAAGCCAAAGCAGATCAAAACTTGCAGAAATTTATTCCAATATAACTCTTCACAGATTCGCTTACAGCTCCAGAACTTCTCGTTCTAGTAGACACAATACAGCTCTTTTCACAACAATAGAGCACAAAACAGCAGTTAAAAACTTGACAACACAACTGCTACAAATCGCTGCAAAAGACAATGCAATACAGTTCGCTTTCGGAACTCTCTTAACGCTCACTGAGACTCAGTATCTCAACTTGGTAATTCCAGTCAGCTAATGGACTCAGTTAACAACAAACTTCAGTCAACTAACTCAGTGACTCAAAATCAACAACCGCTCTCTTGAGCTTTTATAGGGGAGGCGAACATACGTGAAATTTCTAGAGGTAGATATTTGGAGAACTTTCCAGATCGTAGTTGAAAAGTCCTATACATGTACATGGGGATCGAAAATGTCACCAAATGGTCGCCAAGTTTGGCGACAAAAATTAGTCGCCAAAACCGTCGCCAAATTGGCGAGATAGAGCCAATTTGGCGAGATTTCCATTACCATAATGTTAAATGCCCTGCTCCTTGTAACACTCGCTTCCCAGCATTACCTCTGTGAAACCCGTTATCAAGCATCAAGACACACATTGCGGGGAAGCAAACTAACGACCAACTATTGCACTGCCTTATGCAAGATGTACATACATTTTCCTATTTACAAAATTAACACTACGAAATATTTACAAATATACAAAAATTCGTAACAATATTATAAATTCTAACTTCCTTAACAAATGTGATATATTAGTTTTGACTTTTCAGTAAATCAGATATTGTCCAACCATTTGTGGCTTGTAATGTGTATTGTAACAAAACTCGTTCATTTAGTTGAAGATTAGGCAACATAATAGCTAAGGAATGGTTGTCAACAAATGCTACAAATTAATTTTTACTTTTCTGTAAATAAGATGAACCATTTGTAACTTGTAATCAATATTTTCGTACAACTTGTTCATTTTGTTGAACATTAAGGGGAGTTTAAACCTTTTGACGGCAGCAAAAAGAGCTTTTCTTACATAATTTTCGATATGCTTTAAAATAAAGTATTCAGTATTTTTAATTGATATTTTTTATGCAGCATAATGTTTATTTCCTTCTTGAAAAACATTAATTATTTTAAGCATAAATATGTTTTTTAAAAAGTTATCAAGTGAAACGTAATGAACGAAAATTCAGAAAAAAAATTATGAATATAAGTTACCCACAATATTAAAAAAAAGTTATTGTTTTATCCCTTTAAAAAAATTTATGGATATGCACGTGATAGTTTTACATTCTCTGAAGCAGGAAATAAGAATATAGATGACAAGTTTTTCAACGCCATTTATAGTTCGAAAAAATATTTAAAATTTGAATTTTAAACTTATTTTTTACATAAAAATATTTTTATATTGTATAAAAGAATAATTCTGCTTTAGAGAATAAACCCATAAATTAGCTTTAATTTCCAATAATAATATTGAGTTTATTCCAGAAACTTAATAAAATATCTTGTGGGTAATTTATGTTCATAAAAAAAAATTATAAATTTTTCATCGTTACATTTTCCTTGATAACTTTTTAAAAAATATATTTATGTCTAAAATAGTTATTGTTTTTCTAGAAGAAAATAAGCATTGTATTGGATAATAAATTACAATTTGAAATATATTTTATTTTAAAGCATATTGAACATTACGCAAAAAAAGCTGTTTTTGTTGGCGTCAAAAGGTTTAAATTCCCCTTAAACAACTTAATAGCTAAGAAATTATGGTAAACAAATTGGCTAATTTTTTAGAAAATCTGTCTTGATTTTTTGCTGCTGGCATATTTGATTTTTCAACCCTCTCTTCACTACGTTTGACTTTGAATTCTAATATAATAAGAAAATGCTAGCACATACCTTTCCAAAAACCTTTTTTTAGAATTTTGTTATTGTAATTTAAGCAAATTAAATTACCATTGGACTACCTTTTAATGTAGTAAAGTTATAAATTTGAGTGTTGACCATTTTTATGTTTGAAATATTTCTTGTATCTTTGTATGCCTTGGCCGCCATTAGGGCGATGGGCAAGCCAAAAAAGGAACAATCCTGGATGACTGTTAGCAACCCTGGTTGGTGGAGTAAGGAAGAAAAAAAATATTTGGTCGACCGTTCGTGTATTATAATGTTCTACCTTGGTTAAAATTATCCATTTATATATAGTGAATAAAAAATTTCGTTAAATGAAATCTCTGGATGTTATTCTAACCAGCACATAACGAGCTTAAAAGCATTTTTGGAGATAATTAAATTGTCATAAGCAGAATAGAACCTACATGCAAAACCATCAGTTTCGCTATCTTAATGACAGAAGGAAAATGTGATACTTGGCAAAGAGAAAATTTAATTCATTTTGATTTAGTTTACATTAATTTATAAACCAATGTTAACCTCCCATAGACTTGACATAGGAATTTACCCTCTTGAAAACAAGAAATATATTTTTATAAAGCTTTTAAATTAAAACAACTTATAAAATCCAGCTATATGAAATCAATTTTATGTTTCTTATATAAATGTTTTAATTCAATTTGTTTGTTTTATCACTTTAATAATGGTTTCCTCACAGGTGTTCCTTTGATAGATGGAGGAACAGTCAGACTGCCAAAGATGATTGGTTTGGCGAAAGCTTTAGATTTAATCTTGACAGGACGAGGAATCAACGGAAAAGAGGCTTTCGACGTGGGACTCGTCACAACATTGTGTAAAAAAGGAGAGGGTAGATATCTTTTATTTTTAACTAGAGTTTGTTAAGATTTGCAGGGTTCCCACGGTCATTAAAAGTGCTTAATGCAGGGTTCCCGCGCATATGGAAATGTCATGGAAAGTCATGAATTTGGATATTGGGTAAATTTTTTTATGAAAAGTCATGTTTTTGAGCAAGAAAAGGGCTATAAGTCATGGAAATACAGTGAATTTCATGGATTTCTAAACATTATAAGTAAAATCATGTAACCGTTACTTCATAAACGCCATGATCGGTATTCAGCTTATCGAAAATTCATTTATGTTTTTATTTACGTTTTGACGAAAATAGCAGTCACAGTTAAAAACTGTGGCCAGCGAAAACATTTCTGAATTTCAAATTTGTGACATCACATGAGTAAGGTCTTATAGGTGAAAAAAAATTTTGTAATACGAGAACTGAAATGAACAGTTTTGACAAGATAGATTAAATCTGAATTTACCTGAATTTAATAGTTATAAATCACTTAGCCTTTGCATAAATTTTGCTTGTTTGTAACATTTCTGCAAAAGGTTTTCAGAATGCAGAAAATTTGGAATTTTTTTAATTTCTTGAAGTTTTAAATAACTTTAAAAAAATTATCAAAATTTAGGTTTTTTCTTTCCCAGATTTTTTTTAGTGTGTCTTGTAACTTTTTGCATACTGATATTTTCTCACTCTTACAGACAGGTAAATAAGAAATCTACCCGGAAAAATAGAGAAATACGTAACTGTGTTTTGCTGAATTTTGTTAGCACCACAATGTAAGAATTCTAATCACCATGTTCAAGTATGAACTGATTTTTTCAAAAGCCACCAGGTAGCACCATGAGTACTGGAAACCAAACAAAATTAAAAACTGAAAGATAGCATCGAAAAGAAGCGGGGTGGCCATTCTTGTTTTGTATTCGGATTCGCCAAGAACTATTGTCTGCTTTAAATCTAAATCACTTAAAATTTCTAAGTTATTTCAATCATGTTTGTAATAAAAAATTTTATCGCTCTCAATGCTTGTGGTAAGTGACGTTCCTCTTCTCATGCGAATTCTAAATCTTAAGGTTATTTTTTCATTCTATACAGTCCCAGGGGTCGCAGACGTCCTATATGTCCTATAAATCCTATATTTTTTAAAAATCGGTAAAAACGTCCTATATTGTCCTATATTTTACAATTGTCCTATATATCCTATATTTCTACATTGATTCGATCTATATTTTCTTCGAATTCGTAATAACGGCGCCGTTTGTTGCAATTTTTTAATATTTCGGATTCTTTGGCGCGATCGTAGGATGAAAAAGACATGACAAAATCTGAACGATGTTTGTAACTGCGGCGCGGCGTTTTATCTCTTGTGACGTCACGTGCTGTATAACCTACAACTCAACTCTACTGGACCGGCGGGAGTTGTAAATATGTGAACATTTCCATAACAATCGGTCTTGAATTTCTGATCTGATTTCTCCTCCAACGTAATAAATTAATTGGCCATAATGTAGAGAGAGATGCAACAACAAAACTCTGCCTCGGGAAAAACGGATAAAAACAACTTGGGATTAACTTGCAGGACTACTAAAGAAAATTTTGAGTGCTCAGTCAATAATTGATGAAGGAAACAAAAGGGTTAAGATTTACTGTATGATGTCGGATGGCGATTTTTTTATTCCGAATCCTGTACGGATTCTGCGCCACGAATTGTTTACATCAAACCACTCCAAATTATGGCAACCATAGGCAGTTAGTTATCTTGCTCTTAAAAAATTGCAGGGCTGCCATTTTTTGGCGAAAATCGCCTTGGCGCAGAATTCGTACTGGATTCGGAATATTAGCCACGATTTTTTCTTAAAAGTCGCCAAAATTGAAAATTACGTCAATACGTTGTGTTGTCAAATCCAAACGATCACTAGGGTTGCTTTAAATCCAAGTACCAGGTTAGCCACATTCAGCGATATTTCTCCGACTTTTCGCCGCCAATCCAGCCGACACTGAACAGTAAATCTGAATCAACAAATGACTGCAAACAGGGATAAAAAGAAAATACTTAAAGAAAATGGAACAGTTAAAAATGCTGGAAGCAAAAGACTCATGATTGCAAATAATGTAATTAATAAAACTTGATTTAGGGATTTAATATTGAGGTAATAACGGATCACGTATTCAGGATCAGGCGATTTCTTTTTTTTAAAGGTGTGTTTTCTATTCTCTTAAATTCAATATAACGAGTATATAAATGTATAACGAATTAATTTTGAAGTTCAATAGCAACTGTGTGCATTTATTTGATGTTTTATATTGTCCTATATTTTTTTTGAAAAAATCCTATATATTCTTATTTTGTCACTTTGACCCCTGCAGTCCACTTAAGTTTTCTAATTATCAACTAACACCAAACAAAATTAATGTAATGTTTTCAAATGAACTCTATTTACCATTTCGTTGCAGAATAATACCCTGAATAAAAATGATTGATACACTAATTTCTCTTTTCTTTTTTTTTTAGCTTTGAAAGTGGCTATTGATCTTGCACATAGCCTGTGTGACAATCCCCAGGAGTGCTTGAGGGTTGATCGAGAATCTACCATCAGAGCAACATTTGAGTTCAGATCTCTGGAAGAGGCTCTTAAGATGGAAAGTAACAATGCAACCTCTGTGCTAAAGGAAGCCGTGAAAGGTAAAGCTAAACCACATCGGACTTGGCAGTCACTGATGCGAGCTAAAAGCCAAATTTACATCTATCTTCAATGTCCTATAAATTATTTATATCTCAATGTATTTACAAACTTTTTTCACAGAATTTGATATTTGCCAATATGATAATAAGGTAAAAATAACAAACAAAAAAATATTTTTAGTCTAAGAATATTTTGCAATGAACTCAAAACAGTGATTTTCAACACATAGGTACACTTTAAAAAATATATATTCTACATTTTAATCAAAATGTGCTTATTTTATTCATGAGAATTTTAGGGAAAAAAAAATTCTTCTAGTTCATACAAAACATATATTTTTTTTATTTTTTTTCACAAACATTAAACGCAATATTGTCCAAAAAAAATAGATTATCATCGTTAATCAAAATGGTAACTTAACATTAGGATTTTTTTTTTTTTAAATATTTATAAGCTATTTTGTCTAGAAAGTGTACCAAGACGTTAAAAATCACTGTTGTGAGGTAATTTCAAAAAATGCTTGTAAACTCACTAGTATTAATTTTATATATATATATATAATTTTTGCACTTCTACTATTTTTATAAATATCTAAGTACACTTTGAAAGTGAAAATATCTTGTAAATTCATTGAGAAATAAATAATTTATAGGACATTGAAGTTGGATGAAAATACAACTTTTAAATTTTGTCGGTGATTGTCAAGTCCCCTTAATGCCTTTATTTAATGTGTTGTTACATTTATGATTTGCTTTTGGAAACACTTTTATTTCTTTTTACTCAAAAGGAAATAAAAAGAGAAAACAAAACCAAAGACTTTAACATTTTTACAAGAACATGTTGCTAGTTTGTAAAAATAAACTATTTTGGGGATTGCTTAAAAATGGTAGAATTACAATCAACAATTCCAGAAACATATTTTGTGATGTCCACTTTCACAGTTGTAGCACATGCACACTTTTCTGGTAATCCTTAACAATAGACATTTGTACACAAGAGAGTAGGATGATTTAACTTATACGCAATGATAGAAGTTTTTATTAGATATTTGGTCTGGTATATTGTTCATTTTAAATTAAAGTGTATTTTTTAATAGCAACTTCTTCAATAACATCTGCCTGTCAATTTTTATTTTTTTTTACAATGAGTCAGCTGATGCAAGAATAATTTAACATTTCAGCATTTTCTCTAAACTTTTATTTAAATTGAACCTTGCAATATACTAACATAAAAATCCGTTATCTATGCTTGCACAATAAGACAAAAACTTTCTAAAAATTTTAAACGGCAAAATTATGTTTTTAATACTCTAAATAAACACTTGATTATATAAATGTGGTACTTAAGGAGAGCTGGAAGGGAAATTTTTCTTAAATACAATTTTAAGATTTTTACATATTTTGAATCCCAAATGAATCCCAATTTCCCCTTTCCAATCATTCATCAGTACTTTAAACCTGGTTATTTCAAAATTTGTGTTTGATGTACCTTTTCTCAGAAACTTCCATGTTATTTAATCTAGAATTTTTTTTAATATAAGTTCCACATGTGAGAACTGAACTGAAATGAGCTTTTGAAAATAATTTGTATAATTATTTTTTTTTTTTTTTTTTTTTTTTTGTTGAAAAAATTAAACTGACTAATAGGGAAACAATTATAAAAAAAATATCTAGTGCAAATGTGTTTAAGGGGATCTGGAACTCAAAATTCTAAAATCTTTATTTTTAGAATTATTATTCTGAAATTTTTTTATGCAGAAATGTATAATGCTTTGAAACTTAAAAATCTATTTCCAAATTTAAAAAATATTTTTTTTTTTTTTAAATAAAAAAAAATTTAACGTTTTGATATTTCCTAAATTTGAAGTATCTAAAAAACTTTGAAAAAAAAAAAAAAAAAAAAAAAAAACTTCATTTTTGCATAAAAATACTTCTTATGGTTCATATCAAAAATTGTCTTCATAATTTTTCAGTAAAGTAATTAGAAAAAAAAAAAAAAAAAAAAACTTCATTTTTGCATAAAAATACTTCTTATGATTCATATCAAAAATTGTCTTCATAATTTTTCAGTAAAGTAATTAGAAAAAAAAAAATTATATTTCGTGCAAAAACTGCATAAAATCCATAGTATGCAAAGGTCCAAAAACTTTAAAATAAAAAGTTAAATTAAAAAGCATAATTCCTGAGGTCAAATTAAAGAAATACATATGAAAAATAACTGTGGAAAGTTTCATAGATTTATAACAAGTAGTTTTAAGTTATATCAATTTAAAATCAAAGAAGAGACAAAAAAGCTATCACAGAGGAAAACAGTTTCAAAGTTTCAAGATCACATATCCGAGATACAGTTGACATGTAACAAAAACTTAAATATTTCAAGTTCTACTAATGAGAGAAACAAAAATTTTATGTCATTTTATTAACCCATTGATGGTCATGCACGTATATATGCGTCATTTGATCCCCACTTTTTCCAGCAATACACAACATTCTTAAATTTATAAATAAAATTTAAAATAAAATATTTTTTTTAATGTTTTTATTAGGATGATAGTTTATATCCTATCTAAAACAAAATAAATAAAAAAATAATTCTAAGAAACTATGTATTTGAATTAGAAATATAATTTAAAAATTATTGTAGGGGAAAAAAAACTAGAATTTCGTCCATTCCTTTGACCATCAGTGGGTTAAGAAACACTTTTATTATTTTTAACAATAATAAAAAAAAATTAAGGATTTTAAAAACTTTAAGTCCCAGTCCCCCTTAAACGCTCATTTCAGTATAATAACAAGTGTTCTTTTTATATACAGAAAATAATTTTGTCCTGTAGGTCAAGGTTCGTACAATCCTTAGAAACTCAAAAAAATTCCAGGGTCCTTAAAAGCTTTATTTTTTAAAGAAGTCTTTAAAAGTTTAAAAGTGCTTATTTTTTCCAACAAACAAATATTAGCAAAACAGTTTTCGTTATTTCTGCCCCCCCCCCCCCCCCAATCACCAGAATATGTATTATTTACATTAAAACAGTAAATAGTTTTTATCATTTTATTTTAAATATGCTATTTCACAGAACTAAACTTTTCTTTACTGAACAGGTGCTGAAAAATTTGTGCAAGGTTTCGGAAGACATGGTAGCAAATCAAATATAACAAAACACTCCAAAACCTGAAACCCCGAAGATGAAAATGCCGACCGAACGTATCTAAATTTGATGAATGCATCTTAATGGAAGTGCACTCACAATGTACATAAAATCTAATGATCACGAACCCTAATAAAAACTCAGGATTGTGCGCTGGTTTGGAATTTGGGAAGTCAAGATTTTTGTTCCTTTAATTTGATAACAATGAAGAATGGGTGGTATAAGTATGGATAGAAAAAGCAATGTAGCACATTTGTAAAATACTCTAAACAGAAAATCAATTTATTAACTTATTTAAAGAAACTTTATAAACTTATTTTATAAAAAATTTCAATGGTGCAATTAACTTATACAAAGATTGTGTCTATCTGCATCTCCAAAGTCACCATTTTTAGTAAAACTTAAAAACTTACAACTATTTTTGTCATTAAAAATATCACCATGTTTACCAATATGTTGCTATATTTTATATAATTTCTCCTTTACAAAAGATTATTATTATTTTTTTTTTTTAATGTTTTATCAATGTATAAATACTAAGATGAAAAAGTTCCAAGTCTCTCCAGATATCAATTTCATAACAGGTATTGAATTTTCTTTAAGAAAAAATAATGTTCTACTCAATTTTATTTATTCATAAGCTTCTCATTTTACAATTAGGAGAGTCAATATTGATGTGCAGAATATAAATTACTAATGTTACAAATTGCTTTCTGTTTTAATCAGTTACACAATTAACATGGTTCATATTTACATTATGAATTGTTTATGTAATAGATTTAAGAATGAAATAAACTGTCATACAAGGAAAAAAACTTTTACAATGTCCTCTGTGATAGTTTTGTTATCATACCATGTTTCATATTTTAATAAATTGTATTTTTAAAAACTTTAACTTTTGTTATTTGAAGTTTTGTGTGAGGATGTGTGAGGAATTTGTTTGCATTACAATGTAGCTTTCCAGTGTTTTTAAAGGATTAATTTTACGCACGGTTTTGATATCATTATATTTGTTATTGCATTCAAAGGAAGAAATGTTTTTGTTTTTTACAAGCTGCTAGTTGTTGTTTTTTTTATTTTAATTGTTATTATTATTTAAGTTATTTTCTTGTTGATTTGATAGTAAATGCATCAGTATTTACTCAGTAATTTTTAGCCACAACATTTTAAAGTAATGCCGATAGTAAAATTTATTTTGCTTAACCTCAGTGTCAATGAACATTTGAATAAAATTTGCTCTTGGTTAGCTACTAAGTTTTTAATGGCTGAAGTTTCAATGAATACATTTGTACCACATCTATTATAGGCAAAATAGAAACACTTGACTGTTCTAAAGAACTCAGTGTTTTTTTCTTACTTGTATGTTTTTATGTCTAAATTAAATGTGTTGTTTGATAAAAGCATATTGCCGTTTTTCTATATCCTAAAATAAAAACCTCTGACATCATCACAGAAAATCGTAGAGGTACTGCTGAAAAAAAACAGCATTTTTGAGTGTCTACAAATGTCAAGGACTCATAATCGGACTTTATAAAATGTCTTTTTTTAATTCTATTCGCACATTTTTATTCTGGCCTCTGCCAAATTAATTAAATTGGAAAGTTAATTTTGAATGTCTAATACTGTTTCTATCTTTTACGTTAGCAATATATTACTATATTTTTACTTTTTCATCCATCAGTGATAGAAAGTATTGTAATTGTTTAAAAAAATATACTTTTACTTTTTTTTAACGTGAATCAACTTAACATTACACGCTCGTTCCAAAAGTGTCTGTCCGTCAAGCTAGAAACTACACTTTCCACAAGTCTAAAAATAGAGGATGTGATTTAATAAAACTTGAAAGATAAATGCAAATTAAGTGATAGGTGGTTCCTAACAAAAAATCAGGTATGTGTGTACAAAGAGACTATTAATTTTATTCCTTGTATCCTAACAATGAAGAATGGTTTGCATGACAATAATCGGCAAAAACAATTCACAGCAATGATTATAGATTCTTAAAGTTTCAGTTTTTAGTTAATTTTCTGTTGCCAAGAATATTTTTATTTGCAATAAACTGTTTTAATAGAAGTTATTTGTTTAGTTATAGCAACTCCAGTAATAAAGCAATAAGCTTGTACGAAGGCTCTATCCTTTACTGACAAGGTCAACATTCTTAGCAAAAATTAAAAACTGCTCTTTTGCCAATTTGGTAACAAATTCTATGAAATATTGCTTAAAAATTAATTTTTTGTTGTGTAAGAAAATTCAAAATCTCTGCTGACTCCGCTTTTTTTCAACAAGTTATTCATCGCTTTGTTTTGAATAGGTAATAAGTATGATTTCAATAAAAAATTCAATCTATAATTTTTGAAGTAAGAAATAAGATTTTAAGTTAGGAGTAAGGAGTTTCAAATAAGGCTTCCATTGACATGTTATTGTTATTTATTTGTTTAACATTTCTTGAAATATAATACTGATTTTAAAAATTCACTGAAAATATGTCAATCTAACAGTTCTTATGTGTTTAGCCATGCTTGTAGCAGAAAACTAGAAACATATTCTGCAATAAGAAATCTATGTATTTTTGTCTGTTACATCATTTCGGTATGTATTTTTAAAGATTTACTTTCATTTACTGCTAGGTTTTTAAGCTATGTTTATTGAAATCTATAAAAGTATATAAAAAAGTATGTGATGGTAAAAACCTTCCAAATCCTGCCATCCACAAAAAAAAATCCTGCATGCTTCTCATATTATGTAAGAAGATGTATCAAATCTTTCATGCTACTGTAGATGTACCCTGTATGGAATCACCTTTTCTCAGCCTAAAATAAAAAATATATCAATTATAAATTCTAAATGAGTGAGTGAGTGTAAATGTAATGAAACTATGGTCCCTTTGATCGTGCTAATAAAAAAAAAAATGATAAAGAGATTTTCACGAACAATCGAATCTTTCCCCTGTAATCGTAAATACAATCCTAATGGATAATAAATTGCATTATTTGCTAAAATGTTTAGCTATACTTAATTGAATTTTTTTTTAAATATTAATACTGTGGTGATCGTATATGTTCATTACATTTACACCCCCCCCCCCCCCCCTTCTTGAAGTGTTTTACACTCCAGTTTTTTTTTTAAGGTACCTACATTTTGTCATCTGAAATCTCCAAAACTCTACTAAACCTTCTACTAAAATATTTACTCTGCACCTTATTTACAAGCTTAACTTAATGAAAGACATTTGGAATAAAAAATTACAAAAAGGTTTCCAAAACTTCACACCCAAAAATTTCCCAACCCCTTCTAAGTTAGAAGAACTTACATTTTAAAAACAACCCATTTAAAAGCAAAACACTTGCCTAGTATAGGGATGCAGACTTTTAACTTTAACATTACAATCTATTAGTCACTACAGTAGGTAAAAGTTCTATAGTTTGGTGTGCTCAATTTTCATTTGACATAATGTTTCGAGAAGCGATCTAAACCAAATTCTAATTAATTAAAAGCTAATTACAACAAGCATAACTAATATTATTTTCTTGTTTTTAAAACGTGGTATCTGCTACTTGAGATACAATTGTAGATCAGTTTCATCTTAAAAACCATCCTTACCCGTAAAAGTCCCTTTATGTTTTAATGATGTTATGTCTCAAAATATCGACTTTATTCGACTCTTGCGCAAAATGCAATACAACCAAACAGCCACTTAACTAGAGTTAGTTATCGAAACTATCGGTAACAGGTTGTCTTGTCCCTTTAACTATTTAACAATCAAGGTGTTTTTTTTTTTTGTTTTTTTTTTACATTTAAAAATTCTTTTTTCAATGAATAGCTAGATAAAAAATATTTAAAAATCAACCCTTATTTTATTGTTTTTGCATTAATTATTCACATATCTTTGGGGGCAATGGCAGTCTTAAATACGAATACCAATTATTCAACATCACACTTTTTCTTCCACACCTTACCCCTTGAGTGCGAAAAATTTCGCTTTGCAATTTATAGTTGGTCAAATGTAGAAATACTAGGGGGCTTCACCCCCTGCTCGCTAACGCTCGCCAACCCCCAAACGCCTCGCTGCGTGGTTAAAACATCTTGCTGCGCTCGAATAGGTTTGCCAGACATAAAAAATTTAACCAAATTTTTATAAATTTAATGTAAGGCCTAATAGAGAAAACACCCAAATTGCAAGTTTCATAATAGAAAGTTAAATATACTATCCGCCAACATACGTATTACGCCGAGAGTGATTGTTTAGTTCACGTCGCCCCGTTAGAGAACGACGTCCAACGCGAGGTATTTTCTGGATAGAAATACTTCAAAATAATAATTACTGTAATACAAAAATGCTTCAGAAAAACAGAAAAAATCAACTTTGAAACGAAGAGTTTAAAAAGAGCTTTAAAATTAGCAACGGGTTTGTTGTTTACATACGTAAGGATGTTGCCATTCATATATTCAAAATCATTGAGGCTTTGTAGTAGTTTAATGATGGAAAATATTGAAATTTAACTAATTAATAAAATGTTAATAAATTATTTTGGGACGTTTTGGCAAATCTACAGCTTATTTCCTTTAAAATGACACCTTGATCATTGAAATTGGTTGAGCAGTTTAGGCGGACGGACTAACCCCAAAAAACGTATTGCCTATTAAATATATAGATGTGCAAGGATGTGTTATGTCAAATTTCGAGGAAACACTGCACTCGACCCGAAAACGCCAAAGCGAGCTTTCTTGACAGCAATATCTCTCTACAGATCGATACCAACACCATATTTCCTCAACTACACTACTATACTAAACTCCAACTTAACTTGACATCACTAGACAATAGATCTTCCCCGTGCTCATAGGCAGTTAATCCATATTAGCTGAGTGAAGACATCATTCTCACCAAACCTTATTGCCTTTTGTTCTCTACAGGGTTGTAGTTTGGCGAACATTATGCTTTCGCGCCGCCAAAATGGATTAAATACCTATGAGCACTGTGACGATCTACCGTCTAAGTGATGTCTAGTTAAGTTGAAGTTTAGTATACACTACTACAGAGTGGCCACAGAACCGGGAAAACCTGGAAATCAGGGAAATGTCAGGGAGCTTTCTGATTCTGGAAAAAATCAGGGAAATGTCAGGGAAGTTTTTAAAATTTCATGAAAATCAGGGAAATTTTGTATTGTTTAAGACACGTTCATCCATATTTTGTCTCTATTTACTTGGAGATTTGTAGTGGTAAGCCATTAGAAGTTTAATGTTACGGAATAATTTAAACTTTTCATTACCTGGAAAACTATTTTTTTTTTTTTTTTAAATTGCATATTATCTCTTTAGCATACGTGTTCTATTTGATCAGGTTATCGAGACATCTGGGAAACATAAGAAAATTGGGAAAACTTGGAAAAAAAGTTTGCTCTAAAATCAGGGAATTTTTTAGAAATCTGTCAGGGAATTATCAGGGAACTTTTTTTCCTCGAATTTTGTGGCCACCCTGTACTAGTGAAGATCCTCTACCAGACTACCACTGAATGTTAGTAATTGTTCAGAAATAACACAGCAGAATTATTGGGCTCGAGGTCCAATAGTGTCAAGCTGTTTTAAACCTTGAGGTGCTTTACGCAAATACTTTTTCCCAAAAAATGTGACACACACACAAACTTCTGTATTTCCAAGGTTAAAAAAACTCACTCGTCAGTAGACTTCCTTCCTCGAGCTGCCTTTAGAGGACGGCACCCTGTGATGCGTTTGTGTGGAGAACATGACGAATCCCAGGAAGCAGCACCCTCCAACCAGCAGAAGGAATCCCGTGGCCAGCATGACGGGGCCTACCGTCCTCTGCAGATGTGCGCCCATGTACCTGTTGTAGTTTTCGTCCGCGTAGTTGGGCCTTACCTCTGTGTACGATATGCCGGTTAGCACGGCTCCCCCTAACAGAAGAATGAATCCGACCAGGGACACGGCCACTGTCATTACTGTTGCCGTCCGGTGGCTGTTGAGCTGGAGGAAGTTCATTTTGTCGAGGTTGTGTATATAGTGCCTGGATAGAGATAAAGTAATTTAATTTCTATTGGAAATGTAGTTTTTATGTTTTCAATTGCCCATATAGTCCGAGAGGCGACTGCCATTTTTGGACCCCATCGAACATCATTCTGAATTTTTTTATAGAGATTGGTGAAAAGTGAGTAGATATTAGGAATCCGCTGGTCTGCCGTGGCAAAAATGGCCGAAACTGATCAAAAATCGCCTTGGAATGAGTTGAACTAAAATCCGATTGTCAAATATGTCACAACTTGCCAAAAAGAGAACTAACTTTTTCATTTGGGTACCCTGCATTTTGATTTTCAATGAGAAAAAGCACAAACCATTTTTGATCTCTGGCTTGGAAAATGTGTATCTATAATTAAAAAGTAAGCCAAATTGGCGACATCAGTTATGTCATCCGTGACGTAATTTTTATTGCCAACTTGGCTCTCTTTTAATAGATGCAAATAGACCGTCGCCAGATATCTGAATCGTCTCCAACCTTCTTAATTGATAATTAAAGAGTGAGGGTTACCAAATAAAAAAAAATGCTCATTATTTGGCAAGTTAAGGCTCATTTGGCAATTGGATTTAGTTCAACTTATTAAAAGTCGATTTTTGACCAGTTTCGGCCATTTTTGCCACGGCAGACCAGTGGATTCATAATCTACTCACTTTTCTCTAATTTCTATAAAAAATTCAGAATGATGTTCGATGGGGTCCAAAAATTGCAGTCGCCTCTCAGTCTAATATGTATACATAGGGTGATGACCAATAATCTACTATTAAGGTTTTCGTCAAAATCGCACATGCGCATAAAGTAGCTGCCATTGAAAAAATCATGTTTTTCAATGATTTAAAAAAAAAAAAAACAGAAAAATCGCTGCAGTAATGCCTCTTAAGGTGTTTTAAACATCCCTACCTTTCAAATTCCCGTAAAAAGTTGAAAAACGAATGACTTTAACACAGAGTTCTCTTTCCTTAAGCACACCTCATCAACGATCGTTTTTTCTTCTTTGCTCAGTTTCACTTACAAGAAAGGAAAATATAAGAATTACCGATAAGTATATCGCCAAAATCATCATTTTGGCGGATTTTTTTTTTTTTTTTTTTTTTTTTTAAAGACCTAATACAAGAATTATTGCAAAAAATATCGCCAAACTACCAATTTTTACTAAATGAATGATTAAAATATAAATACGGTAGATGACACAAATTCACGTCAGTATTGTAGTGTAATTGAAAGTTGTGCGATGCTCCACACCTTTAGTTTTTATGCATTTCGGAAAAGAGAAGTTTATCTGGCTAATAGCATGAAGATGCGATCAAACAGTTGCAGTAAGCCACTCAGAGACAAGGCAGACCGCAATGTCTTTTCTTTACAGATTTGGATGAAATATATCAAGACGTTTTCTGAAGTGTTGTGGGAAGCTCACAGATTCGAATATCATGCGAGTAATTAAAACATCAATAATTAAACAGCAATGTCACATTTACAAATCTGAAGAAACTAACGACGCAGTCAGAAAAACTTTCCTGCCAAGCAAATAGAACGTGTACAAGATATAGACTTAGACCACTAAATAGATAGCAAGGCTAAGCACGACTTGAAGATACTTAAATTTAATGATTGGAATACGTTGACTGGAGACTTCGTTCTGCGAAGATGAATTGTCAATGTAGCCGTCACGACCAGTAGTGGACTGTATTCTTTAGTACCGAAAAAGATAACTGCTGCAACCATTTTCAAGAAACAAAATGAAATGATGTCTTTCTAATTAGCCCTCTGTTGCATATGGTACTTGTTTACTTAAGAACCGATTTGATTGTCAGGTAAGTTGGTCCGGAATAACTATTGACTTATAAACACTATTATCATACACACAAAACACAAATAAAAAGAACTAACCACAGTGTGATACCAATTTTTAAATTACAATTCATGTTCTATCAATATTGCTCAAGCTCAGTCATTTTCTTGTTTTGCGAAACAACTGGCTCGAGATGTTACAACACAGAGTAATAGCATCATATGTCCTATTATAGTTTACCGTAGCTTAATCCTAGGTAATGACGTTCATTGAGCACACTTGTAGCATATCAACACGTTCTATTCGACTCTTTCATAAATAGACGCTGGTTCGTGGTCCCTTTCAGTAATAAAAGTAATAAGTAGATCCTCTGTTAACTTTTGGGCCACCCTCTATTTTGCTAAGCAAAACCTAATTTGTATGCCCTGTTGCCAAAATAAGCCTGTTCACAAAAATCGCTTTTTAAGTTTTGACCACTATTTTGTTCCAAATTTTTGCTTTGCAAAGTGGACAAACAATAAATTTTTGTATAATACTTTTAAGCTTTAACAATTAATCATAAGATGTCACGAGTAATTAAGAACCCAGTGGCAAAAAGAAAAATAGTATTTTCAGTAAATCACTTGGAAGAGTAATTTTATATTTTACACCTAGAAGACTTAACTGTAGTCGCAGTAGTTTCATGCAAAACTCGTTTATAAGAATAAAAAATTGGTCCATATATGATTATAACAATTAAGTTCTTCCTCACATGCTCAAAATTCACATCGAAAGGCCTTTCGGTAATCTCGGTTAGCTGCCACCAAGAGTAAAGAACATATAAAAGTATTTAATATTTCCTTTCTGTATATTGTTACGAATTTTTGTATATTTGTAAATATTTCGTAGTGTTAATTTTGTAAATAGGAAAATTTATATACATTTCACGTAAGGCAGTGCAATAGTTCGTCTTTAGTTTGCTTCCCCGCAATGTGTGTCTTAATGCTTGATAACGAGTTTTACAGAGTTAACGCTGGGAAGCGAGTTTTACAAGGAGCAGGGCATTTAACATTATGGTAATGGCAATCTCGCCAAATTGGCGAGATAGAGCCAAGTTGGCGATGGTTTTGGCGACTAATTTTTGTCGCCAAACTTAGCGACCATTTGGCGACATTTTCGGTCCCCATGTACATGTATAGGACTTTTCGACTACGATCTGGAAAGTTCTCCAAATATTTACCTCTAGAATTTTCAAGAAGTTTCGCCTCCCCTATATAAACCCGAGTTTACTGAGGTTAGTTAGTTGACTGGAATTACTGAGTTGAGATACTGAGTCTCAGTGAGCATTCAGAGAAGTTCCAAAACGAACTGTATTGCATTGTCTTTTGCAGAGATTTTAGCAGTTGTGTTGTCAAGTTTTTAACTGCTGTTTTGTGCTCTATTGTTGTGAAAAGAGCTGTATTGAATCCACTAGAACGAGAAGTTCTGGAGTTGTAAGAGAATCTGCGAAGAGTTATATCGGAATAAATTTCTACAAGTTTTGATCTGCTTTGGCTTCAAATCTTTCGAACCCATACACGCAACAATATATTACGATGGTAAATAACTTCTATATTTTGAAAAGAGATTGGAAGTGATAATTTTAGATAGATCGGTGTATCATTATTTTCTATTCCCAAAATAAACATGAAATTCCCTAACCCTCGAGTCCCCACTTAAGTTATAAGAGAGCCTTATCGTTGTACGAATTCATATCGCTTTGGAAATGAAAAACGTGTTTTTGAGATGTATCAAAAGTGGGTATTATCTTGATAATGTCTACACGTGAATTCACGAATGAAAATAAAGGTCAAGCTTGATACATCGATCAATTCTAACTAGGGGTTTACGCCCCCTGTTCGCTAACGCTTGCTAACCAACATTAAACATTTGAAATTCCGATTCAATTACCCTTATAAATGAGGCGGTATAACACCCTGAAAAGCATTCAAAATAAGCAATTAGTAATAGATTGAGAGGCGACTGCGATTTTTGGACCCCATCGAACATCATTTTGAATTTTTTATAGAAATTGGAGAAAAGTGAGTAGATTAGGAATCCACTGGTCTGCCGTGGTAAAAATGGCCGAAACTGGTCAAAAATATACTTTTCATAAGTTGAACTAAATCCAATTGCCAAATGCGCCATAACTTGCCAAATAATGAGTATTTTTTATATTTGGTAACCCTCACTCTTTAATTTTCAATTAAGAAATATGCAGACGATTCAGATATCTGGTGACGGCTTTCTTACATCTTTTAAAAATGAGCCAAGTTGGCAATAAACATTTCGTCACTAATGACGTAACTGATTTTGCCAGTTTGGCTTACTTTTAAAAGATATAAGTTTTCTAGGCCATAGATCAGAAATCGTTTGCGCTTTTTCTCATTGAAAATCAAAATGCAGTGGGTTACCAGACGAATAAGTTTGTTCTCTTTTTGGCAAGTTATGACATATTTGGCAATCGGATTTTAGTTCAACTCATTCCAAGTCGATTTTTGATCAGTTTCGGCCAATTTTGCCACGGCAGACCAGTGGATTCGTAACCTACTCACTTTTCTCCAATTTCTATAAAAAAATTCAGAATGATGTTCGATGGTGTCCAAAAATTGCAGTCGCCTCTCGGACTATAACGCTAAATACGAAATTACTAAATAGTGTGGTGTTATGTAGATCATCAGTAGTGTGTTTTATTTCGCCATTTAACGGAGCACTGCAGTACCACTTGGCGACATTAATTGTACGACGAAAATGGTAGATGGAAAAATACGTGAGTATCATAATATGACTTTAAATAATTCAATTCTCATTCAATAAAGTGTGGAATAGCAAGTATAAATATTTTCCAAGTTTCAGCTCTATTCGGAGTATCTAAATGTGCAGCTGTACTTAATGAATATTTTCATACGACTCTCAATCTTCTAACGAGAATAACAATTGAAATCATTGGAATGATCAGTTATAGACTGAGAGGCGACTGCAATTTTTGCACCTCATCGAACATCATTCTGATTTTTTTATAGAAATTAGAGAAAAGTGAGTAGATTACGAATCCACTGGTCTGCCGAAAATGCCGAACTGCCGACTGCCGAAAATGGCCGAAACTGGTAAAAAATCGACTTTTAATAAGTTGAACTAATTCCAATTGCCAAATGAGCCATAACTTGCCAAATAATGAGCATGTTTTTTTATTTGGTAACCCTCACTCTTTAATTATCAATTAAGAAGGTTGCAGACGATTCTGATATCTGGCGACGGTCAACTTGCATCTATTAAAAGGGAGCCAAGTTGGCAATAAACATTACTTACTGGTGACTTAACTGATGTCGCCAATTCGGCTCACTTTTAAAAGATACACTTTTTCCAAGCCAGAGATCAAAAATCGTTTGCACTTTTTCTCATTGAAAATCAAAATGCAGGGTTGCCAGACGAAAAAGTTTGTTCTCTTTTTGGCAAGTTATGACATATTTGGCAATCGGATTTTAGTTCAACTCATTCCAAGGCGATTTTTGATCAGTTTCGGCCATTTTTGCCACGGCAGACCAGTGGATTCCTAATCTACTCAATTTTCTCCACTCTCCATAAAAAATTCAGAATGATGTTAGATGAGGTCCAAAAATTGCAGTCGCCTCTTGGACTATTATTAACATCTAATAAAAATGCGGGTTGGGTCTGTAAATTGTAAAAAATGCAGAGTGTTAAATGTTATCATTCAGAATATCGAAACACCCTGTCATACATGGGCGCCCCAAAGAATATTTGCAGGGGGGTGCAAGATTAGATTTTTATCGAAATCATTAATTTTTTTAGAAATTTAATTAATAATTATGCATTATAAATTATACTCTTTGAGAATAGTTAAAATTCATGGTAAATAATTTTAAAAGCGCAACCCTGTTGAAGAGGAAAAAATTTAAAATCTTAAAAAATATTAAAATATATATTTTTAACGATTCTTTTTATCATCCAACTAGATCTCACGGCATTCAAGAGACAGTGTATAAAATAATGGAACGCGAAAATGCAAAAATAAAGAAGAGTGACATTTTTTTTATTTTTTTTTTTTATTTCTTCCAAGTTTTGGTTAAAAAAAAAAAAAAAAAAAAAAAAAATGAAGCATGAAGGCAGTATTGGAATATGTTCAATTGAATTCTAAAAATAGATTTCACGATAGTATATCTGATGACTTAAAAAACAAAACAATTTTCTAGAATTTTGAGAACTATACACAGGAAATGATTGTACAATAAAAGAAATAAATACTTCTACTCATCAGCCTCTAATAATCACTGCCAACAAGCGCCAAAAAATCGTCACGCAAGTAGGTATAAAAAACGACATAGAAAAGAAACAAAAGACTATATTAACAGAAAAAAAAAAAAAAATGCTCGTTGTAACATAAAAGTATAAACGGCATATATGATTTTTTTTATCTTGGAATTTACACAACTTTTCCCTAATTTTTTTAAAAATTTCAAAAGTCAAAGGGTGCAAGTGCACCTCCTTGCACCTTCCTGGGAACGCCCATGGTGTCATAGTAGAGTATATTTAAATCCTTTATATTAACTTCGATTTTGTGTGTTGATGACGGCGGAATCTGCAGAGGCCGGGACCTAATTAACCCACTTGCAGTTATGCTGAAACTTGGCAGATTGATTCGATGTCGATGGCAATGTATTCTATCAAATTTTAGGGCTGTAACTGTCACTGAAATATCGCTTTTACGGAATGCTAATAAACCAACTTGCCATCATCCAATCGCGATAAAATAGCATTTAACCGACCATTGAAGAAACTCTTTCCTGTAGCCAAATTTTTTTAAATAAATAATTAAATTGTTTTAATCAGAATAAATAAAATAAATTTCGATGTAATCTTGCATAAATTCACGTTCATTTTTAATAAATAAATTTTGAAACGTAGTTTGCCGCCCATTTTGCTAATAGAAATGTTTTTGATATTTAAAATTAGATGGAAGCACCAAGCACACAATTTTTACTGAATCAGCGCTGTGTTAAGTTAGGCGTCCACTATCGCTGAGCAGAGTAGAGCAGAGCGGAGTGGATTAGAGCCAATTACAAGGCTGTCAACGTCCATTGTAGCACGAGGCTCGTGCTACAGTAGACGTTGGCAGCCTTATAATTGGCTCTAGTCCACCCCGCTCTGCTCTGCTCAACGATAGTGGACGCCAAGCTTTAATGAATATAAAAATTAGCAATGCACATAAAAGATTTATATTAAAAACTTTGCTTTTATGCGTTGTATTATTTTATGAATTACTGTGCACATAAACATGATGCTAGGGGATTTAAATATGATTGCTACAACTACTCTAAAAGCATTGAAGCCGACCAAACGTTATAGTGGTTAGCTTGCTAGCTTCTAGACCGCGAGGTTGCGGGTTCGAGTCCCGTGTTAGGCATGGGTGTTTGTAAATGTATGTTGGCTTGTCTAATGACGAATGTTTCGGCGCATTATAGCCCTCGTGTTGCTGACGGCGCCAGATAATCTGAATACAACAAACCAACCAACTAAAAGCATTTAAATGCCGTTTGAGAAGTTCGTTTGGTTAAGTATCACGCAATTGCAAAACATTTTATTTTACATTATATAGAATTCGTGTACCTTTGTTACATATTCCACTTTCAATCTGTAAGAGGTAAATTAGCAAAATTAGACGGAAAAAAAAGTAAAACTTTTTTTTTTCTAAGTCTACAACTTTTAAGAAATCCAATTACATTGATTGTTGGTTGGTTGTTTTCAGATTATCTGGCCCCGTCAGCAACACGAGGGATATAATGCGCCGAAACATTCGTCATTAGACAAGACAACATACATTTACAAACACCCATGCCTAATACGGGACTCGGAACCCGCAACCTCGCGATCTAGAAGCTAGCACGCTAACCACTATACCGTTATGCATTGATTGTACAAAGTATTTGGGTGTTCAGTTTTGAAACGATTTTAGTCACCATTAAATTTTACATCTGATACTGGAAACACATCATTAAGAAATACAAGTCATTAAAAACAATACACCTTTAAAAAAGTTGAGGCATCTGCCCTCCAAACATTTTTTTAAAACTTTTTTTTATTTTTTTATAAGAAAACTTTTCACAGTACCTTTTATATCCAAACCCCCAGTAACTTATTCGACTTATACCGAACTCCAAACTTAAGGTCACTTTTTAGCCCAGAGTATTTCAATTCGAACTTAAGGTGCTCCTAAACAGAAAATGGAACGGGCAAACGTTTTGTTCCGTAATTCTATTCACATTCCATTTCTCTTTTCCAACAACGCCATTCTACGTCCGAAGGTTAATCCGAAAAAGATAGAACAATCCTTGGAGATAAGGGAAAGCTATAAATTATGCTTTGCGGCTTGACATTCGGAATTCGGTTGAGAGGAAGTCCTAGTCAGGATCATTCCCTATACTCGCTATGTTACGATCTTCTAGCTCGGTGCATTTAGAAACTACTTTCTTTAAAACCTTGAAATTTGGTGAGTAGGTACGAAAATGAGCACGTAATGAAATGACATAAATTAAAAACGTGGAAATAGCGTTTAATATATTTTATTTTTTATTTCAAATCCTTACGCCAATGCATATGTAGTGGCCATCGATATAGATAAACAACTGTATAGACTGCTCCATTGTCAATGCAAAGAGAAAAACGCGCCGGGGATTGCGAAGCTGGTGGGAAGATTAACCAATCAGGAAATAGCGTTTAATATATTTTATTTTTTATTTCAAATCCTTACGCCAATGCATATGTAGTGGCCATCGATATAGATAAACAACTGTATAGACTGCTCCATTGTCAATGCAAAGAGAAAAACGCGCCGGGGATTGCGAAGCTGGTGGGAAGATTAACCAATCAGGAAATAGCGTTTAATATATTTTATTTTTTATTTCAAATCCTTACGCCAATGCATATGTAGTGGCCATCGATATAGATAAACAACTGTATAGACTGCTCCATTGTCAATGCAAAGAGAAAAACGCGCCGGGAATTGCGAAGCTGGTGGGAAGATTAACCAATCAGGAAATAGCGTTTAATATATTTTATTTTTTATTTCAAATCCTTACGCCAATGCATATGTAGTGGCCATCGATATAGATAAACAACTGTATAGACTGCTCCATTGTCAATGCAAAGAGAAAAACGCGCCGGGGATTGCGAAGCTGGTGGGAAGATTAACCAATCAGGAAATAGCGTTTAATATATTTTATTTTTTATTTCAAATCCTTACGCCAATGCATATGTAGTGGCCATCGATATAGATAAACAACTGTATAGACTGCTCCATTGTCAATGCAAAGAGAAAAACGCGCCGGGGATTGCGAAGCTGGTGGGAAGATTAACCAATCAGGAAATAGCGTTTAATATATTTTATTTTTTATTTCAAATCCTTACGCCAATGCATATGTAGTGGCCATCGATATAGATAAACAACTGTATAGACTGCTCCATTGTCAATGCAAAGAGAAAAACGCGCCGGGGATTGCGAAGCTGGTGGGAAGATTAACCAATCAGGAAATAGCGTTTAATATATTTTATTTTTTATTTCAAATCCTTACGCCAATGCATATGTAGTGGCCATCGATATAGATAAACAACTGTATAGACTGCTCCATTGTCAATGCAAAGAGAAAAACGCGCCGGGGATTGCGAAGCTGGTGGGAAGATTAACCAATCAGGAAATAGCGTTTAATATATTTTATTTTTTATTTCAAATCCTTACGCCAATGCATATGTAGTGGCCATCGATATAGATAAACAACTGTATAGACTGCTCCATTGTCAATGCAAAGAGAAAAACGCGCCGGGGATTGCGAAGCTGGTGGGAAGATTAACCAATCAGAAAATAGCGTTTAATATATTTTATTTTTTATTTCAAATCCTTACGCCAATGCATATGTAGTGGCCATCGATATAGATAAACAACTGTATAGACTGCTCCATTGTCAATGCAAAGAGAAAAACGCGCCGGGGATTGCGAAGCTGGTGGGAAGATTAACCAATCACAGTTCACATTTATAGTTAGATGGGAATGCGAAAAACCTTGTAGAGTGTTAGAGTATGTATTTTTTTGCACATTATTACTAATTAAGGTCTACTATTGACATTTCTGCTGTATACAACCCAAAATTTTATTTTCAATTCTCGGCAATCCGTATTTTTTATCCTACCAATTGCATCTGTCAACGGCTTCATTTTCCCAGCGTTAAGCAGTCTATCCAGTTGTTTATCTATATTGATGTTAGTGGCTCCATCTGGTTTTGTCTTTTGCTATTTTATTTTTCATTAATAATAGATAGACATTAAATGAAAACAATTTGTGTCATTTCATTAAGGGATCCAACTACTTTCCGATAAATGTTTTTGAAAAATTATGTAAATAACTAGGGGGGTCCGCCCCCTGCTCGCTGACGCTCGTCAACCCCCTGGATTGCTATGCAATCCCCTTGGCTCGCTTTGCTCGCCTCAAAGTGAAGCATTTAAAATATGCCCTAGCAAAAAGCTATTTCAGCTGCCTAATGCCATGAAATTGAAAACGTTTTGTTACTGCTGCCGAGATGCGTTAAGCAGGGACAGCGTGGCAACGTAGTAGAAATTTCTTGGAAAACAACAAAAATAAACAGTATCGTACATATATTTAAAAAAGATCGGTTATTTCATGGAACAATTAAAATTTACGGGCTTGTAACGTATGAAGCGCTAAAATAATTAAAGTTGTTTATCGAAATTTCTTAACGAAGCAATCATATGTTCGCATAATCTTTTTTTGCGATACTTAGAAAATAAAATAAAACAGTGAAAATCCAATTATCCGGCATTCAATCAACAGGAATTTTTGAAAATCAAATTTGGCGAATTAGCTCAATTTTGCCAAAAGTTTTTTTTTTTTTAAATTTTATATGAGATTTTGAAGTTGAGTGGGTGGTTTTATTTGTTATTTTGATAGCTTTCAATTCGTAATAGCTGAATTTGCACTGATTAGAAATGAATATAGTTTCAGATTTACTGCATAATGCCTCTTAGCGACTTTTTGAAAGTTGGCTATTTAGCGCTGAATGCGACCCGGTGACCTCCGGAACATGTTCCAGCAGATAATTTTTCCGAAAAGTCTGGTTTACCCGGAATTCCAATCCAAAAGAAATATACATATCTTGGATCTATTTATTCTTGCATCATAGTAACTATTAAATCAATATGTTTTAAATAGGCAATAATTTCTATCTGTAGGTTATAATAAGAAAAACAAAATATAGCGAATCCAAGTTGTTGCTGTTGCCAGACGTATTAGTCAAATTTCAAAAGATATATTGTGATTGGCTGGATTGCTGAATTTGGAAATTCGTGCATAAAGTACATTGAGAAGATTTGTTCGAAGTCATTGCCATTCTGCTCACAGAAATACAGCCGATTTTGGACGTTACGCAAGAGAATTATATATATAGATTTTTATTTTTAATGCTATTAGTCTCTACAGCGTACAAAAAGAGGAAAATGAGTGAAAACTAGAAAAAATTAATATATATATATACATATTGATTTTTTCTAATTTTCACTCATTTTCTTCCTTTTGCTTGCTGTAGAGACTAATAACATGAAAAAAATTATATTTACACCTATTATATATATATATATGTATGTATGTATGTATGTATGTATGTATGTATGTATGTATGTATGTATGTATGTATGTATGTATGTATGTATGTATGTATGTATGTATGTATGTATGTATGTATGTATGTATGTATGTATGTATGTATGTATGTATGTATGTATGTATGTATGTATGTATGTATGTATGTATGTATGTATGTATGTATGTATGTATGTATGTATGCATGCATGCATGCATGCATGCATGCACGCACGCACGCACGCACGCACGCACGCACACACACACACACACACACACACATATATATATATATATATATATATATATATATATATATATATATATATATATATATATATATATATATTAAATTGAATAAATTTAAGATAATTTTTAGTTAAATTTAACGTTTACGGTTGACACTGGCTACAAAATTATTGTAGAAGGAATGCAATTTCCTTTAAACCAGTTACTCTAAGTTAATTATCTTGAAAATGACCTTCAAGCTAAAAGATATCTTTAGAAGTTACGGCGATATTGTTGTTTAAAATATATATATTCCAAAAAATTGACGTTTTAAAAAATATTTTTTAAATAAATTCGGTTAGAAATTAATAACTATTGCACCTGGAACTTAGATCAATGGTCATTTTATGAAGAACATTACAAAGAACTTCACAACAATATCTTCATTACTTTTTTAGTTATCCTGTTAATGGTGTTGACGAAATTCCCCTTTTCCGGAAAATGAGTTTAAAGAGTACAAAGTTGCTTTGGAAACCAGTTGATATGATTGTATTAAGTTTATCATAGCTTTGTTCATAATTGCCTTAAAAGAAAAGTAAAGCTTTTTTAAGAAACTTTAAAAAACAAGCTTTCACAAAATCATACAAAAAAAAAGAAAAAAAATGTGAAATTTTATGAAACTTCGACTTTTTAAGGTAGTCGGCTACCTTAAGTAATCTTTTTCGTACATATTCGCCAAATGTCAAGGTTTTATATAAGGTTGTTTCTAAATGCACTGGGCTAGAAGATTGTAAAGCCCTTATCACATGGCAAGAATTTCGGCCAACCCAACTCTCAATCGAACCGTATGTCCAACTTGAAACCAGTTTTTGAGCTCCGCGAGTTGGCGTAGGGTTGCCATAGTTGGGTGAAGAGTTGATAGTAATTTCTATCTTCCGACCGCCATAAATATAACTTTATGCTCATGTTTGGCACAAATTTATGCCTACTAGAGTTGATTTATTTTCCAGGGCCGTACCAAGGATTTTTTTTTCGGGAGGGATACGCGCACCCATACTCCGAAACTATCTGTAATAATGTTTTATAAAATAATTGTTGATTAAATACTCTTAGATTAAATACCCTTATTTAATTAATTCAATAAATATTAACTTATTAATTATACAGTGCTATTGATCTACGTTTTTCTTAGTAGATAGAAAGAATCTAAATTTTATGAACTTTCATTTAAAGTATTGTAAAGATTTTTTTTCCCGAGGTATTTATAAGTATTTTTAAGGTTTCTTTTCTGAGGAATTTATAAGTATTTTAGAGGTATTCTATTAAGTGGAAGTCCTAGTAAAGATCATTCTCTCTACTCGCTATGTTGCAATCCCCGGGCCGGTCAGAATTTGTGAAAAATGTGCCAGTCTTCTTCGGAAGATTTTTTTTAAGTATTTAAATTTGTTTTCAATATAACTAAGTGCTTTACTTAACATTTAAGGTTAAGTATATATTATTATTCCAGCTGTTATTTTTTAATAAACGTGATAGTTATATAAGGATGGATGGATATTCTATATTTTACAGTTTATTTTTTTATTATTATCATTAAATCAACTACCATTTGTTTATGGAAACCAAGTTCACTCAAAAAGGATATAAATAGTACAGAAAAGAGAATAATTGTTATAATTATTTATAATAATTATTAAAATTTGATCAATAATAATATTGAAAATTTGCGTCGGCATGAATCTAAAATCACAGGCCCGATTTTATGTCCCAGTACGCCCCTGCTTCTAACCCAGTGCATTTAGAAACTACTTAGTAATGAAACATTGAGATTTGGTGAGAAGGTACGAAAATGATTACTTAATGAAAGGTCATAAATTGTTTTAATTTAATGCCTATCTATTATAAACGAAAATTAAAATAGCAAAAGACAAAACCAGGTGGCGCTACTACAAATGCATTGCCGTAAGGATTTCAAATATAAGATAAAATATATTATACGCTATTTTCGAGTTTTTAATTTATGTCAATTCATTAAGTGATCATTTTCGTACCAACTCTCAAGGTTTTATAGAAAATAGTATCTAAATGCACCGAGCTAGAAGGTTGTAACATAGCGAGAATAGGGAATGATCCTTACTAGGAATTCCCTCTTAAGGTATATTTACCTACTAAATAGTGCAGAAAAAAACTCATATAGGTTTTCCATAATACATTTGCCCCAAGATTTTTTTTTATAGATACATGGATATGTTTAAAGTTTCTTTTCAGAGCTATTTATAGGTATTTTAGAGGTATACGATTAATTTCTACCTGCTTAATGCAGTATAAAACCTCATACAGTTTTCCGCAATACCTCTGTCCCAAGGTGTTTTACATGTATTTTCGAAAATTACCTTTAAGCAGGGTTGACATGGTTTAAATCAAGTTTTTTTTAAAGAATAATTAAAATTGTATTTTTTTTTTTTTTTTATAATTACTTTTTAAATTATTTGTAAATAACTTCTACTTTTAACCAAAAGTTTTCCATTCCAAAGATATGTTTTTTAAAAGGAATTTATGGAAAATGTAACAGTTATAGAATAAAGGTGAATGCAGAAAAAAAAATTATATTGTATTGAAGGAAGTTTAAGTAACTCTTACTGGAAAAAGCAACTACAGCAAATTTTGAGAGAATTTTTTTCTTCTTTTGGAGCTGTACAATTGTTTCATAACAGACTGGGCTTAGAAAAAGCAGCTAACTGATTTTTTGGTTCAAAATGTTAAAATCCTAAATTTGGGGCATTTTTTAATGGGCATACAGAATCTAGTTTTCTATCATTTTTAAGAAAATCAGTAAATGAAATACCTACATTCTTGATGTTTTTGTGAATGAAAAATTATACGAATACTATATAGATAGAATGAGTTAAAATCTATTTTAAAATAAATCTTGTAATTAATGACTGTTGAAAAGTAAGTTCTATACTAATCTAATTGATATGCTTTATAATTGTTCAAAATTATTAATTTAATTTAAATCATAGGCTGCATTTTAAATTTGTTTCTAACATAGAGATTTTGTGTTTTAACAACTTATTTCTAAACATTAAAAATATATTTTTGAACAATTTATCACCATATACTGATGAATGTAAGAGCAATAGTCCATGTATTATGTAGTAAATAAATACCATTGTATTATACTGTATACATTGAATTTAAAAAATATTTTTAAATAAAATATATGATTTGAATGGCCACATAAGTAGCAACAATTGTTTATTTATTTAGTTTAAATTATTTTCAGAAAGAATATCAATTGTTATTTGAACATTTTTTATTCTAGTTAATATCAAATTTTATTTATAAATATGTATACATGTAATTAGAAAAGGATTAAAAAAAAAAAAATTCTACCAAAAAAAGTGACTTTTTCCCAACCCTGCATTTAAGTGAACATAAGTTTTTTTCCTGTGATTTTTTTTTTATAGAAACCTTAAAAGGTTTCTTTAGAAATCCAACAAGAGAACATTTTCACATTTTAAAACTGTTGAGCTAGTCATTTTTGAACATTTATTGAAATTTTTAAATCATTGAAATATAAATTTAGAACCAAATAAATCATTTTGCTTTATATATGTTATTTTTTAAAAAAAGATGTACAACATACAAATTTTATGCTTCTTTCCCTTCGAAGTTTAAGTAAAAAAAGTGACAGAATTTTAAAAACTACATATTTACTATTCTCAATATCTGTTCTAAAATTCCTATTATAACTTTATTTGAGCAAAACAAAACTTTTAACAATTCATACAGAGTAACTGCATTTTCTGAACAAGAATTTCTGTTAGGAGATCATTTATGTAAAGTTCCCACAGCAAATGTCTGAACGTGTACAAGTTATGTCACTGGCACAAGTGTGGAGTACATTGCTTTTCATTGACTAAAAGCAAAACCACTCTTGGAAACGGGTTTATGTCCAAGCAAATAGCATGATCCTGAAATGAGAAATAAACATTACATTCTATGTACTGTGCTGTAACACATATAATATTAATTTATATACCGCAGAAATTACAGACTTACGCTAAGAACAGGAAATAAGCTGTGGTTGCCCCGCTGATGGTTGAAAATATTTTTCCAAATGATATTTGGTATAAAATAGCTTTATATTTACAATTTATAAAGTCTGTATGGTAAACAGTTTCTGGATTATTTTAAATTAAACATCAAGGAGCGGTGAACCTTGTTGGGTCAAACCACGTCAGATCAAACAAAATAATGGAAAAAGTTCACCCACAGTCTCAGATTTTCCCCAAATTTTGTATAATAGAATTATTGGCTAGGATAGCCACAAATCTCAATTTTGAAGGCTTCATGATTTTTAATTACTGAGAAATTAATTATTGTATCTTAAATTTTCCGCGAGATGCACCATTTTTTGTCTGAATTTCTTAAATAACTCATTACCTGTACAAGTTACTGAAGTGAAAGTTTGTTTCTAGGTGTAACTTTTTAAGCTGATTTCAAAAATGCAATCAGAAATTGTGTGGCTTCTATAGTTTCTATAGTTTGTGAAAAGAAAAATATTCAGTTTATAGTTGTTCATTGTGAAAGTTCAATAATTTTCTTCTCAGCTCTGAGACAGAAAGCCAAGATGAATTTTTTTCTGGAAGTAGTGGTATACCATCTTTACAACATATAAAAATTTAAAACATGTGCTCCTGATCAAACATGTGGGAAAAAATTCTTGATTTTTTTTTGCAAAACAATGTTTAATGCAAAAACTATAGAAGATACACAATTTGTGATTGCTTTTTTGAAATCAACTTAAAAAGTTACCCCTAGGAACAAACTGTCATTCAATAACTTGTACAGGTAAGGAGTTATTTATTTTTAATTTTTCTCTTACATATGAAGGCATTGTGTATCACTCATAGATATCAATATAGAATATATCCTTTATTTTTAAAGAATTTTACTTGCAGTAGTCCCAATGTCAACCCTACAATATTTTTAATATGTAGAGTAGACTTGTGGCGCCTACCACAGCCCACCAGAAACCATACTCTGACGTCATGCCAAGAACTCTATTCCATCTAATGATGAAGAGAAGGACCTGGCAACAAAAGTTAATGTTGACTTGAAGAGCTCAGATTTTAAACAGTTGATGTTCACGCTAAATGCAATGTTATGTTTGTCCAATTGTAACGCAACCTACTTCATTTAAATTTAATTGTTTTAATCCTATTCGTAAGTAAATAAATAGTAACTGTTATGTACGAGAGCACAGAGAGTGTTATTTACCATAGATATAACACGCACACGTGCTTCACTACAATGGTGACAGGACACATGCAACCTATGTAAACTGCAATCACGTTCCATCCCCTTGAATTTTGGACGCAAAAACAAATTCCTGGATTATTTCGCCCAGACAACTGACGCCGAATCTCTGTGAGTAAATTGTTTCATTTTTCCCCGTATTACATTTCTGAAAGAACTGACTTGAAAAAATGACCAATGAAGAAGCGATCGGCAGCGCACGCGGTGCAGATTTTCCGCCATCCATTGCACGAGTTGCAGTTAAAGCACCTCCGTTCTGGCGTGCTAACCCGGAAATATGGTTTCGCCAGATGGAAAGCCAATTTGTTCTCGCAGGCGTGATGACAGAAACAACAAAGTTTCATCATGTTGTTTCGGCACTCCAGCCTGAGGAGCTTGCCATCGTTGGTGACCTCCTTTTAAACCCACCAGCAGAAAACCCATACACCGCCATCCGAAATCGCCTATGTATACAATACGCCGATACTGAGGAAGAACGTCTGCGTGACCTCATATCCGGCATGCAACTGGGGGACAAAAAACCTTCACGGTTGCTATTGGAAATGAAAAGCAAAGCCGGAAGAAGAGTAAGTGACGAGCTTTTAAAGTCACTATTTCTACAACGCCTTCCCGCACATGTACAGCAGATTCTAGCTATTTCTAACGATGAGCTAGAAAAATTGGCAGAGATGGCTGATGGAATTCTGTCGGTTGCTGGCAGCGCTGCAATACAGGAGGTGAAAACAGAAGACAACACACTTCGGCAGATGCTGGCAGAAATTTCAACTCGCTTGTCACGACTGGAGACAAGACCTAGTACGCCGTCAAGAGATAGCTCTAGGCGAGGCAGCCGCCGACGAAGTTCAAGCCGTCCTCCAGCTGACCCAGAACATTGTTGGTATCACCAGCGTTTCGGAAGAAGAGCGACAAAGTGTACAGCCCCATGTACTTTCGTGCAGGAAAACTAGAGAGGCCGTCACTCGCGCAAGTGGGTGACGGCAAGGCTGAGGTGCTACGTTTGTACTTGGCGGACAAGTCAACAGCGTCACAGTATCTCATAGACACAGGTGCCGATGTTTCAGTGGTACCACCCTCTGTCTTTGAGAAAAGCCGATCTCCTGCCAAGCTCCAGTTGTTCGCGGCGAACGGTACAACAATTCCCACTTTCGGTCAGAGACTCTTACAGTTGGATTTAGGATTGCGACGTGCATTTCACTGGCCGTTCATCATCGCCTCAGTGTCCCATCCAATCATCGGGGCTGACTTCTTGAGACATTTTGGACTGCTGGTTGACATCCGACAGTGTTGCTTGATTGACCCTCTCACCCAGCTACGATCAAATGGCAAGGTTATTGTCAAGGAATCTCCCGAAGTGAAATCAATCTGGGGTGACACCAAGTTTCATTCCTTGCTCTCCAGGTTTCCTTCCCTCATTGAGGCCGGACCCACACCACGCCAGGTCAAGCACGGGATACAACATCACATTCCAACAAGTGGACCCCCTGTGTTCGCGCGACCAAGAAGACTCTGGCGTCTGCAGGCCTTCAAGCAGTTGCTGGTCCTCTCCCCTGCACATGGTCACAAAGAGCAACGGGGATTGGCGTCCGTGTGGAGATTTCCGCAAGCTAAACAGCATTTCGGTTCCAGACCGGTATCCAGTTCCACATATTCAGGACTGCCTGCAGGTGCTGGAAGGTAAGAAGCTGTTCTCCACCATCGACCTGGAAAAAGCTTATCACCAGATACCAGTCGCAGAGGAAGACATCAAGAAAACAGCTGTAACAACTCCATTTGGACTGTTCGAATTTCTTTTCATGCCCTTCGGATTGTCAAATGCAGCTGCAACCTTCCAGCGATTTATTCACCATGTGTTGCAAGGTCTCGACTTCTGCGTTCCGTATTTCGACGACGTCCTTGTGGCTTCAGAAGATGAGGAACAACACCTTGAGCATCTTCAACAAATTTTCAAACGCTTTGAACAATATGATGTTCGGTTGAATGCTTCTAAGTGTGTTTTTGGCCATACCGAAGTAAAATTTCTGGGACATATGGTGACTCCCAAAGGCATTACTCCACTGCCAGAAAGAGTGACAGCAATCACCAACTTCCCAAAACCAGAGACTGTAAAAGAAATGCGTCGATTTCTGGCCATAAGCAATTTTTACAGACGGTTTGTTCCCAATGCAGCTTCAACTCAAGCACCGCTGAACGCATACCTGAAGGGTGCTAAAAAGAATGACAAACGGCCCATTGTCTGGACTGAGGAAACTTCTATTGCCTTCGATAGATGCAAGAAGGATTTAGCAGAGGCCACTGTCTTGCACCACCCATCCTCGCAAGCCACACTGGCAATAGTGGTTGATGCATCAGATTCTGCAATGGGAGCCGCACTGCATCAGCATGTAGAACAGGGTTGGCAGCCGCTTGCATTCTACTCGAAAACTCTCTCACCAGCACAAAAAAAGTACTCTGCATATGATAGGGAACTGCTAGCTGCCTACATGGCAATTAAATACTTTCGACATATGGTGGAAGGTCGAAGTTTTATCCTCTTCACCGACCACAAGCCCATCACTTATGCATTCTGCCAGAAGGAAGACAAATGCTCACCGAGACAGCTGCGACAGTTAGACTATATCAGCCAATTCACCACAGATATCCGACATCTCAAGGGTACCGACAACTCAGTAGCTGATGCCCTGTCCCGAATAAATATCTCCATAATCAGCACATATCAACTTCCAACAGATGGCTGCAGAACAGCTTACTGATGTGGAATTGCAGAGGATTTTGTCATCCCCAAATACAACGTCCCTAGGGTTACAGCCATTGTCTATTGGCCAACCAGCAGTTACTCTCTACTGTGACATTTCGACAAAATGCATTCGTCCTTTTGTGCCAGAACTATTTCGTCGAGAGGTGTTCAATAATCTTCACTCCCTTTCTCATCCAGGTGTTCGAGCATCAGTGAAACTGATTGGAGAAAGATACGTCTGGCCATCAATGAATGCAGACATCTCATCATGGGCACGCACATGCCTGCAGTGTCAACAATCCAAGGTGTCAAGACATACCAGAAACACAGTTGGCAGTATTGTTCCACCCAGTGCAAGGTTCGAGCATGTCCACATCGACCTGGTAGGCCCCCTTCCTCCATCGGAAGGTTTTCGCTATTGTCTCACATGTGTTGACAGATTTTCGAAATGGCCAGAAGCTTTTCCTTTGGTGGACATCACAGCAGACACAGTTGCCAAAGCTTTCTACAGTGGTTGGGTTTCTCGCTTCGGCACCCCACTCAGGTTGACAACTGACCAGGGGACACAATTTGAGTCTTCTTTACATGATGCACTGACCAAGTTCCTGGGAACAGCTCGTCAAAGAACAACACCTTACCACCCGGCATCAAACGGCCTTGTTGAGAGATTTCATCGACAGTTAAAGGCGGCAATCATGGCCCACGGAAACCCTCAGTGGACAGCAGTTCTGCCGACAATCCTTTTGGGTTTCAGAGCTGCATGGAAGGAAGATCTACAGGCTACTACAGCCGAGATGGTATATGGTTCAACTATCCGCATTCCTGGAGAATTCCTATGCCCCTCATCAAGTGTTCCTGACCCAACTACATTTGTGGGGAAGATGCGAGAGGCAATGAGTAAGCTACTCCCTCCAAATCCCCAGCTACATGGCAAACAGTCAGTTTTCATCAGCAAAGATCTGCCTACATGCAGTCACGTTTTTTTGAGAACGGATGCAGTGAAGAAAAGTCTGCAACCACCTTATGAAGGCCCTTTTGAAGTTGTCAGTCGGGGTGAGAGATTCTTCAAAATTCGAAGGGGCACCAAGGAGACGACAGTAAATATAGAACGTCTCAAGCCAGCCTACATAGCAAAGGAAGCTGACAGAAAGGCACTACCTGCAACAGATGCATCTACACCTACAACTAGCTCTTAAACAGAACCAGCATTGCCCCAGCAAGAAGCTCCAAATCCGGTCCTGGTAACGAGGACTACTCGATCAGGAAGAAGGGTGAAATTCAACAGCAGATACCTTTAATGTCTCGCTATCGCTGGTGGGGGGCTACTGTGGCGCCTACCACAGCCCACCAGAAACCATACTCTGACGTCATGCCAAGAACTCTATTCCATCTAATGATGAAGAGAAGGACCTGGCAACAAAAGTTAATGTTGACTTGAAGAGCTCAGATTTTAAACAGTTGATGTTCACGCTAAATGCAATGTTATGTTTGTCCAATTGTAACGCAACCTACTTCATTTAAATTTAATTGTTTTAATCCTATTCGTAAGTAAATAAATAGTAACTGTTATGTACGAGAGCACAGAGAGTGTTATTTACCATAGATATAACACGCACACGTGCTTCACTACAGACTTTCAATTTTATAGTACATTAAATCATGAAATATAAAATTACATCAACTTATATTGGTTTTTGAGGGATTTATTTAACGCTATGCATCTTAATGCAAATTAATTTATAGACATCTGGTATAAAGTAGATTTTGTTTTAATTTGGTATATTAAAAATATTACTAAAAGAAATATAACTGAATAAATTGTTAAAACATTAGCATTTGCTGTGTGCACAAAATTTAAAATATTTATATACTTTACACGTACTGCTAACTTTAAGAAAAGATTAGGAAAAACAACAAACTACTTGTATACAAACTATAAAATATTTTTGTCCGTTAACGCAGTGCAATCTTTTCTTTACAGTAGCAAAACCAAATGTTTTATACAACATTTATTACATAATTAAACTACTCTTTAAAAAATAATCGTTTTTACATCTAGCACAGATCTTTTATTGAATAATTAAAGAAAATAAAACATTAAAAAATACAAAATTTAAAAGAAAGTTGGTAAAGAAAATATCAAAACACATGGCGCATAATAAACTAGCCAGGCTTGGCTACTTGGCGCGATATTGTTCCCGATACGTATCGGAAGCTAGTTTATACAATTTCTGTAATTGAAAAAAATTTAAGTGCAGATGAGAGTTTAAAAATTTCAGTTGATATACTTTTTAATCAATTCACAAATATTACAATGAGAAAAGTTTTAAAATAAATAATTTCAACTTACCTACGGTGAAGAAAATGGAGTGCTTCGGAAACAAGTCGCCATCTTTGTTATGATGACTGTGCAATCGGGGCCGCAGCGGAGCTATGCGAAAGCAGTCATCTGATTGGTTCAGACGCAAAGTTGGGCTAAGGTTGGGCCAACGCTGTCGATTCGAAACGACGACGTTGGGTGTAATTTCCCCAACGCCAACTTCCGTAGCACACGGCAGATTACACCCAATTTTCCAGGTTTAGGTTGGAGATACGGTTGCGTTGGAGGTTGGGTTGGCGAAGCGGTTATCGTGTGATATGGGCTTAACATAGCGAGTATAGGGAATAGATGTCGGCGATATATCGATACGACGATATTTTTATCGATATTTAAAAAAATGCATCTGTTCTCACTCGCACCTATTTATCAGGAGGATGGGGTTCGCTCGAAAACACAAAAACTCCATCTCACATTTCTGTCAGGAAATTAATTGGCGACGATGGTTCACACATGACATCTTTATTGAAACACACAGCTCAAGAAGGAATCGAAGAACGAACATTTACATTTTGAATACAGTTTTAAAAATATGTAAAAGCGCCATCTCTTGGCCCTTACAATTAACACTCCTGGGGCTGGAACAACATCGATAGTAAAAATATCGATACAAGTCACCGATATATCGATATTTTCAAACTTTTTTAGTTTTTTGATGATCGTTTTGTAGTTTCATGATTTTTCGTTTTTTTTTTTTTTTATTTTCTTTATTCCCTTTTGAAAACTAAAGTTTGGATTTGGATGAAAGACAGTTGAAATGGCACCCTAACCAAAAAGAAAACATAATGTAGTGGAAAGATAAGATCATTTATTAGTAGTCATTAACATAGCGCCGTTTCTGTTGCCAACGTGTGCTGGAATTTGTATTTAAGTTTAAATATTAAAACATCTCTGTCAGCAAAATATGCGGTAAACTACTTTTCCGAATTTCCTCTTGAAAAAGAAATGTGAATATATTTGCATTGACATCCAAATGTATTTTATTTATTTTGATTGAAAATATAATTTATTTATTAAAACAATTTTTATCATTTATTTATTAGAACAATTTTTATAATTTATTTATTAAAACAATTTTGACATGAATGCATGAAAAGTAGAAATTTCCCCGAAAAACTTCTTTTCTAGCAAAATTGAAAATCAAATTTAAAAAAAATCATGTATCGATCTATCGATATTTTATCGATAATTTTTTCTATTTAACGATTTAGTATTGATAGTTATTTTAATCGATATTTCCGACCTCTAATAGGGAATGATCCTTACTAGGAATTTCTCTTAATAGTTCGAAAGGAGAGTGTATAACTAGTGGATTCATATGCAACCACATTTGCGATTTCATAGAGGAATTCCTTTTTAGGAATTTCCTCACAGTTAGATATTGTATTCTATTGCTGAGAGATATAATAAAACTTGATTTGGGAAGCAGAACTCGGCCCGGGACCGCTCTTGTACCTGATCAGTCTGGTAATAAGTCGTATCTCGTATATATACATATTTAAAGTATTTTGTGGAACTTTAACATTTAAGTTTGATTTATCAACTAATTGGGAAGGGAGTTATTTTATAAGGACCTGCATCCAGGGCCCTATTTTGAAAACCGATTATTATCGGCACAACAAAGCAAAAAGGGGTCTCATTGACGATTATTTGCGTTATTTAAATATTAACGATAATTTTGAGGATCGGTCTTGATTAAATTAACGTCGTGATATTAATATTTTAATGACTAATGAGCTTTTAAAATGTATTATATTTTATGGCATTAATCAAGTGCACTTAACAGAATATTGAAATAGTTATATAATATTACGTTATGACAAACAGGGATGTAGTTGGGCCAGAACCACGTACTGGTACATTTTTGAGAGCTAGTACTGTGTACCCCCTTTTATTAATCGATTTATTATAACTAATAAATCTTTATGCAAGTATTGGATAAGTTAGCGAATAAATACGCAAATTAAGAGTATTTAGCTTTTTTCTGTATGGTAAATTAACACTGATCTCAACTTCTGGATTGTGTATGCTTGTGTTACGAATTTTAGTATATTTGTAAATGTTTCGTAGTGTTAATTTTGTAAATAGGAAAATTTACGCGCATTTTGCATAAGGCAGTGCAATAGTTCGTCTTTAGTTTGTTTCCCTGCAATGAGTCTCTTGATGCTTGATAACAAGTTTTACAGAGGTAACGCTGGGAAGTGAGTTTTACAAGGAGCAGGGCATTTAACATTATAGTAATGGCAATCTCGCCAAATTGGCGACGGTTTTGGTGACTAATTTTTGTCGCCAAATTTAGCAAGGAATCGCCAAATGTCACCAAACTTGGTGACCATTTGGCGACATTTTCGTTCCCCATGTACATGAATATGACTTTTCGACTACGCTCTGGAAAGTTCTCTAAATATCTACCTCTAGAAGTCTCAAGAATGTTCGCCTCCCCTATATAAGTCGGCCAAGACAGCGGGAGAGTTAGTTGTTAGCTGAGTCCATTAGTTGACTGGAATTACTGAGTTAAGATACTGAGTCTCAGTGAGCGTTCCGAGTAGTTCTAAAGCGAACTGTATTGCATTGTCTTTTGCAGCAATTTGAGCAGTTGTGCTGTCAAGTTTTTAACTGCTGTTTTGTGCTTTATTGTTGTGAAAAGAGCTGTATTCTGTCTGCTAGAACGAGAAGTTCTGGAGTTATAAAGGAATCTGTGAAGAGTTATATTGGAATAAATTTCTACAAGTTTCGATCTGCTTTGGCTTCAAATCCTATACTAGCAACTTACCTCCCCCCCCCCCCCACAAACTAGTTACAATGTGTGTGTAACCATGGCAACCTATTTCATAGCAATACGGGAGGAAGTATCAATTAGCTTACCTTTGCTTTCAGAGCATAAAATAACTATAAGCTATCCAGAAGTAATAGTTTGAGATCAGTGAAAATTAAGCAAAATATTGAATTTTATCATTAAACTAATAAGGGTGTGGAACATCGCACAACTTTCAATTACACTATAATACTGACGTGGATTTGTGTCATTTACCGTTTTTATATTTTCATCATTCATTTAGCAAAAATGGCCAGTGTGGTGATATTTTTTGTATGTATCTTTTTTTTTTTTTTTTTTTATTTATAGTATAAAAAAAAAATTCGAAAAAAAATGATGATTTTGTCATCATACTTTTAGAGAATTCTTATATTATTCTTTCTTGTAAGTGAAACTGAGGATGAGGAGAGAAGAAAAAACGATCGTTGATGTGGTATGCTCAAAGAAAGAAAAGGCATTTGTTTTTCAACTTTTTACGGAATTAAAGCATTATTACGGGAATTTCAGAGGTATGGATGTGAATTAAATTTCAGTCAGTAAGTATTCGGTAAGAATTAAATTTCGGAAAACAAAAATTGTTTATTTAGATTTGGTGTTATATTTTGGAATAAAATTCAAAATAATAGTTGAACATAAATATTAAAAAAAAAAATTACCTCTGTCAATAAAAAAAAAAGTTTTCTAAATGTTCTCCTATTCAAATTAACTAGCAAAATTAAGAAAAGGAAATTTCCTATGCTACCAATGCGAAGGACGATTGACTACTCTTGTGACGTCACGCAGTCAGTGCGTAGGCTTTCTTGTATATGTTGTATTATCACAGCGATTTTGAACAAAATCATTCGAGCCGTTTTTCAGCAATCGAAAAACATGATTTTTACAATGGCACCTACCTTATGCGCATGCGCGATTTTGACGAAAAACTTAATGGTAGGTACGTGGGCCACCACCAACCCGCACACCAAATTTGAACATCGTAGGCCAATTTGTTCGGCAGTTATGCTGACCACATACACACCAGACACATTTTTTCTAGATCACTTTTTGAGATCAGGATGTTCCAAAACGTGGAGAAATGCAAAAATGCGTGGTTACCGCCACGATTGGGAAGCTTGCGTACAAAAAAATTTAGCACCTGATAGCAAAAAAGATATTTTCAGAAGAACTTTTCAGGCAATTCGGGGAATCCCTAGGCACGGGCTTTATGTGAAATAAAGCCTTAATTACATCTTTAAAACAGTGATATATTTATTTATTGTAGTTTGAAATGGCGATAGGAGTCGAGGAGATCATTTAGCATACATAATAGTCTGAGAGGCGACTGCAATTTTTGGACCCCATCGAACATGATTCTGATTTTTGTATAGAAATTAGAGAAAAGTGAGTAGATTACGAATCCCCTGGTCTGCCGTGGCAAAAATGGCCGAAACTAGTCAAAAATCGACTTTTAATAAGTTGAACTAAATCCAATTGCCAAATGAGCCATATCTTACCAAATAATTAGCATTTTTTTTTTTTATTTGGTAACCCTCACTCTTTAATTATCAATTAAGAAGGTTGCAGACGATTCAGATATCTGGCGATGGTCTACTTGCATCTATTAAAAGGGTGCCAAGTTGGCAATAAGCATTACGTCACGGATGACGTAACTGATGTCGCCAATTTGGCTTACTTTTAAGAGATACAAATTTTCCAAGCCAGAGATCAGAAATCGTTTGCGCTTTTTCTCATTGAAAATCAAAATGCAGGGTTGCCAGACGAAAAAGTGTGTTCTCTTTTTGGCAAGTTATGACACATTTGGCAATCGGATTTTAGTTCAACTCATTCCAAGTCGATTTTTGATCAGTTTCGGCCATTTTTGCCACGGCAGACCAGTGGATTCCTAATCTACTCACTTTTCTCCAATTTCTATATAAAAAAAATTCCGAATGATGTTCGATGGGGTCCAAAAATTGCAGTCGCCTCTCGGACTATAATACACTCTACAGTCTACTCTCGCATAAAGTACCAAATTAAAAAGTTTCAACTTCGATTTTCAACAAAAAAAAAAAAACTTTTTGTGAGCCTTTGAAGAGAGAATAAGTAATGGTTTTTATCTAATAAAAACTATGCCATCATTACCTATGAGGAAAATTCATAACAATGCTATGAAAACTCGATCAGAGCTGAAAATTGCACTTATAAGTGGCACGTAAAAATTTTCAAAAAAGTAAAAATGTATGAAAGCCGGCACTTCATAGAATACCTAGGAGAATGGCAAACCGGTAAAGTATGAAATACATCCCTAATAGCACACATCCTCCCAGGGAGGTCCCTAGGAAGTCCCCAGTCATCCCCGGGACTACGAATGACTTCCCAGGGACCTCCCTGGGAGGATGTGTGCTATTTTTGATTCGTTTCAATTGCTCAGTGCAGTGGACAATAATTCGTCAAGTGTAGGCGTTAAACAAATTGCCAAAATAAGAAATGTTTTAATTTGCGGGAAGAATATTAAGGAAATATAATTCAAAATGTCATTCCAACCTACCAAATTGAAAAAAAGTTATTTAATTTTGATTTTTTTTTTTTTATACGGACATTTTGTTTTCTTTTGTAAGAAAGGCATTTTTTGTTTTGTGCAACTTCCATTTCCTTTTACGTATTTTGTATGCAAGTTTTTTTTAACGGCACTTTCATTTTTTTTTTTTTTTTTCTTCTTCCAAAATATCATCTTGATATTTTTGATTAATGCACGTATTTTTAATAACAACCTTATCCAGACGTTTTTTCATTCTTTGCCTAAATTAGCATTTGTCCTTTTACAGAATGCCTGTGCATTCGATAAAATGGCTAGGAAAAGTTGATTTGTCTTAAAAGTTTCAGCGTAAAGCAGAAATAATGATACAAGAAAACTTGGCATTGGATTATCGTGCTAGATTGAGGAACTTTAAATGTATATACTGGAAGAGGTTGTTGCGATGTGCTCTAACGGGAATTCGAATCAGAGACTCCTAGATCAGTAGACAGGTTTGATAACCACTAGACAAAAGTGATCACTAGTGTCTAGGTGATGTATTTGTCATTTGAACACGATACCAACATATAGCCCCTTCCCAGTGAGTAGCGAAGGGGCGAACGTTTGAGTTGCTTGAGTGTTAGTTGCGTGTGGCAGTGAGTGGCCAGAGGTTGCTTGTTGTGTGTCAGTGAGTCACCGGAGGTTGCTTGCTAAGGTGGTAGTGTGGAACTCGTGCATAATTTTCAGAAGGCGCCGATAGATGGTAGCATGATTCTGTTGCGCGGTAGTCACCAATGTAGCGAACCCAGTACTCCTAAATTTGTAGAAAGGCGTGTTAACCACGAAATTCATTTCCCTTGAGACCTGGTGACGTGATCGAGAATTATAAAAAGAAATAATAATAATAAAAAAATAGTTGTTATATCTTGTACAAATACCTGAGTTTTGTAACGGCCTTCGCTGTTCTTATTTTGAGCAAATTTTTCCGCCAAAGTTTGGAAGTTTTTGTTTTTCCATTCTTGTTAATCCACACATAAAACTCTGAATTTGTTTATTAGTTATTGTATATAACTCTTCTATCAAGAGCTATGAATGTGCATGGATTTTCCTCGTGACTGCTTTGTTAATAGCTGACCAGGTCGAAAGAAATTCGTTAAACTCCAGTGGACTGTAAAAAATTGTTCAATAAAAACACTTATTGAAACCAGTCTGAATTTAATAACGTTTGAAAACCTCTTGCACTACAAAACATAATAAAATAGAATTGAAACAATTAGGCATTTCATCTCTAATTTAATTCACTCTCAACTACAAACATCAACTTCAAAGCCAACACAAGCAGTGAGAAAAAAAGAACGCACTTTCTCATACCCAACACGTTAACTGGCCTAACAAGAAGGCCTACTCTCGTATACAAATGAATGATAGGCAATAATCTCTTGTTGTGTGCTGCCATCTACATTAAGACTTCCAAAGCAATTGAATTAATACATAACATTGACGTCCCTTTTATTTTTTGAAAATAAACTGATTTTCAATTCTTTTACAAAGTCAACTTTCATGTTTCTATACGATATCTGTATTTCTTCTTTTCTTGATATTGATTCGATATTTAGAGAAATTTTCTTATGAGTAACTAAAATGTTATTAAAATTGTTTCAAACTCTGTTCATGCTAGGAGACAATTTTCATCCGAGACCCATATCAAATATCAAATCCTCAATCCTTTAAGCATGCACTGAAGTGTGACGTCAGACAAATACGGTTTTTCTTATTATCCCTTACTGTCATGGATGCTTACTGTATGGGTCCACCACCACCACAATTCTCTTAAAAAGAAGTGAAATGAAAAGAAACTAAAAAAAAAATCATTGAATTGAACTTTTACGTCGATGATATACGTAGGTTAGTAAATTTAATATAGTTAATTACTAACAATAAATTTAATGAAATATATCCTGAAATAAAACCAGATTTTCTGAAAAGGAACACACCTTTGCATGAAATTTCTGGTATTCTACTCGTCCAAAAATGTTTTCTTCTATTCGTATTTGTTTTGAAAGCGCAAGTAATAACATTTTTCAGGTATTCATTCCTTGTATTTAACTTTTAAATTATTAACATATTTAAACTTAACTTAGCATAACTTTCAATAGGATTCTCTTAAATAGGTAGCTATATATTTGTGTGAAATATTTTATCTTTATTAGTATTTTAGTCCGGGTACTATACCAATCGTAAGGCGTCTCGTCTCTCCTAACACATGCTTTGATGTGGACTTAAACATTTTTCCATAAATTTGGTAAATTCCTAGTTCACGTTTATGGGTTGGCGCACTTTTGAAAAGTTGGCGACAAAGCCAGAATGTCGCCAATTCGGAATTCCAATATGAAAAATTGAGAAACGAACCAGCTCCATGATTTGTAGTATAGGAAGGTTAAAGCCAAAGCGCGTCAATAAAAAAAATGTGATTGCCATATTTAGAACTGTATCGCCTACAAAACAGCGCCAAATCGGCTTGGCGATATTTTAACGTCAACTAGGAATAGACCATAAATTTTCTCTCGCTCACATTAAGAAAAGCCGCATTCTTGTTATTTATGCACCACAGCATTTTCAGATAAAGGAAACCTCAGAACTATAATTAACCCTTGGTAATCGCGCGACCTTCTGTCTCACTGTTAGATGCGTGTCCCCCAAATTTTCGTACATACTATTTAATTAAAAAAGCAATATTATTGAATGGAATACAGTAAGAATTAAAAAATGTTTTTAAAATAACTTGAAAAAATTGTAAGATTAACAAACATATTATTATTGAAATGAACTGTGAAGATTAAAATTTATTTTTAAAATCAAAGGGACTCGTTTCTTAACTTTTGTGGTGGGGAAGTTTAGAACACTTTGAGGCATTAGTAGAGAGATTTTAATCAAAATCGTTAGAGCCGTTTTTTAGCAATTGCTGAAAAACATGATTGTTCATGATTTCAACCTTTTGTGCATGCACTATTTTAACGAAAATCTTAATGGTAGGTCCCATAGCCACCACCAACCAGTACACCAAATTTGAACATCATAGGTCAATTTGTTTGGGAATTATGCTGACCATGTACACACAGACAAAAAAAATTCTAGATCACTTTTTTGTAATCAGAGTTTCAAAACATGGAGAGATGCAAAAAAAAAAAAAAAATCATAATTTTTTTTTTATCGAATGCTATACTTATGTATGGGTAATTGAAAGTAAGATTTCTATAAAAGAAATTATTGCAAAATTACTAGGTTAGTTTGTATTAAGAATTTTTTAAATATTTCCAGGTAATAAGCTATCATAAAAGAACTTTTTATGTGTGTAATAGTAGTATCATTCTCCGTAAAGTGGCATAAGCATGCCACAACAATTTTCACTTCTAAATAAGTTGGATATTTCTGTCAACTATCAAATGCATTTCAATGCTATCAAAACTCCTTAAAACAGGCAATCTAAATGAAATGTTATAATATTTTTCTTGTACTAAAAAAAATATGTTCACAGACATGACATTCCCGTGGACTGTCGCAACCTCTGGTTGCTTGCTTTATCAGTATTTATATTTCTCTTCAGATTTGCTTAATGTTTATTATTTATTTGTAGCTGTAGGGTATGTTAAGCAATTTTATGCTTGGATATAAAACTTTTATGATTAGTAATTTTATTACAATTAATGTAATAAATACCACTTGTCTCAAGACTTACGTATCATGTCTGTAGATAGCAATTAAGGTACAAATGTAGTATAGGGCTTTTTTTACACGATTTTATTTGGCTTTTTTTTTTTCCTTCCCCCCCCCCCCCCCCATCTTTAGATAAATGTTGTTTCTGGCAATAGTTTTATTTTAAGTTAGATTTTAATTTTAGTTTAGTTGCCATAGTTTTTAATTAGGCGGATTTTCTGATTTCCAAATGAAGAAAATTGTCAAATGTCCTATTTACTACATCTATTCCACAGTTAACAGGGGTCTATGTAGAAGGAAATTTGGGTCCTTTTAAGGACCCTTCACAAAATTCCATGACCAAAAAACAGACCTTTCACATAATTCCATAATCAACAAAAGGACTCTTCACAAAATTCCATGTCAAACAAACTGACCTTTTGTCAAAATTCCAAGTCAAAAAAAATGGAACCTTCATTATATTTCCAGTTTGAAAACGGACCAATTATAAAGTTTGTTTTATGCCAAAAGAAAAAAGCGGCTCACTTGCCCACATGTCGGTTTTAAGGAAGTGACGTCATGGACGCCAAAACCATATGCTGAAAATAAATAAAATTGGAAATTTTTCACAAAAATAGGACCCTGTAAAAAAACCCTGGATAGACCCCTGGTTAATGGTTGAGGACTAGCAATAGAAAACGACCCAAGTCCAGAAAAGAAAAATTTTCATGAGAGCTAAAAATTGAAAAACATTCGCATTGGTACTTACAGCTATGACTAAGTACGAAATACAATTTGAACTATTGCTACTGGAGTTCGCACTTTGGGAGTGCTCCAATTTGTTTAGCTTGGTCTTTAGGACATTTTTCCATAAAAAAAAAGATTTTACAATTTTTTGTACTTAGGTCGTTTTCCATTTCTAGTCCTCAGTTGTTTAAAACCCCACCACGTGACATAACAAGTCAACTGTGACATTGAAAAGAAGTATAATATTACCATTTTGGTTCCAATACACATTGTCTATTCCATTTTTTAATACTGCAATCATATTTTATTATTTACATGTAAAATAGGTGCAACTGTAAGGATTACATCTGTGGTCAAGATAAAAAATTAAGAATAATAAAATATTTATTATTAATTACTTATTTATTTATATTAGTTGTAATTGAGAGTATTTGCTGTATATATATCAATTTATTAATCTCATGTTTATAAACCTTATTAGTGGAATAACTATTGGTAGGACATCAGGCAATGGAAATCTTGGAAAAGTAATGGAGATAGTAAACACCTAATTTTTTCAGTACATTTAGCAGACACTTGTTATTCTACTGAAGTTAGCTTTTGATTGTAATTCATTTACTTTTTAAAAAAAAAATGAATTTTTGTGAAAGTCACTCAATTTTGTTAAAAAATTGCAAGTTTTATATGTCAAAATAAGCCAAAACAAAAATTATTTTTAAAATAAAAAAATCTCACTTCAGTATATACCAATACATAAAAGGAATATGCGGTAAAAATTTTAAGAAGATATTTTCTGTAGTTCCTGAGAAAAAAATACATGAATAATGAAAAATGTAGTTTTAAGAAAAATGCATTTTAAAGAAAACTTTACACTTACACTAATAGTTACCAATTTTGTCTTCAAAAAACTATCAAAAATACTTCTAGTTGAGTTATCATTACAAATGAGGTATCCTTTTAAAGAGGAGAATTTAAATTTTGATAAACAATTAATTTAAAATTGAACATTTATAAATTTTAGTATACCAACTCACCTTAAATGATTCCATTAATTTTTTTTTTCCTGCTGCTAAAATGACGCATTCTGTGGAGAAGGACCCAATAATAAAAAGAATTACATAATTTCTCCCAACTATTAAGCAATAACTTTAACCACTTGTCCTACCTCTATATCAGCGTTTGCCTCTAACTTTTAGAGGCAGGCTGTATGACTTGTGTTGGAGCTTTTAGAGGGCCGGATAAACCAATATATATATATTTTTTAATTATAATTGATTTGATAATAAATAGCATTTCTGAAAACTGAAAAAATAATATTGAATTTTTTTATCCTTATAAAATTACAATCAATGTATATATATATTTTTTAAATAATTAAAAAATAATTTTCATGAGGACTTAAAAAGAACGCTACTCTATATAATGAATTGTAGATTAGGTGGCACTTTTACTATGAAACTTGTCTTTAAAAAAATAAAGCTAAGAGTTTTAAGACAATATATATTTAATTATCGCATATTAACTTATTAATTTTTTTTCTCTTTCCTTTAGTTTTATTGTTTCTAAACCAGTTAATTGATTTACCTTTTTTGTCAATTAAAGTTCTGAAATGTTACTAACTGTCAAGTTTTTAAAAAAAATTTGTGTTCTCAATTTCAGAAAGGTGTATCTATAACTAATGGTCTATTGAATTTGATAATCGTTTATGGAATTGTACAAAAGAAGAACAAAGCCAGACTTCATGTGTGCAATTTATCAAAATGGAGTAAAAAAACGGAGCAAAATCTGTCTGCACTTAAGTGTGACCGATAAACTCTTGGTAAGATTAAGGCCAAAACATTTTAACAGAAAGGTGACCGTAGAAAATAACTCTTTAATAACGCTGGAGAAAAGCCACATTCTTGTAACTTTCAACACAGAAAGGTAACCTGAGAAATCGCCTACTTTGTCACACTGGTAAAAAGCCAGATTCTTGTGAAATATGAATCAAAACATTTTCACAAAAAGTTGACCTTAGAAAACACCTCCTAAATCACACGGGAGAAAAAAATTATTCTTGTGAGATGTGTGCAAAAATGTTATCTCAGGAACATAGTCTCACAACTGATCTCCTCACTCCCATTATAGAAAAGCCATATTCTTGTGAAATGTGCACCAAAACCTTTTCACAAAAAGGCGCCCTTAAAAAACACCTTTTCCTTCATACTGGAGAAAAACCACATTCTTGTGAGATGTGCAGCAAAACATTTTCCCTAAAAAGTAACCTTAAAAACCACCTCCGCCTTCACACTGGAGAAAAGCCACATTCTTGTGACAAGTGCACTAAAACATTTTCACGAAAAGTTGACCTTAGATTACACACCCTCACTCACACTGGAGAAAAGCCACATTCTTGTGAGATATGTACTAAAACATTTGCACGAAAAGTTTATCTTATAAAACACTTCCGCATTCACTCTGGAGAAAAGCCTTATTCGTGTGAGATGTGCTCAAAGAGGTTTTCTCAGAAACATAGTCTCACAAGTCATCTCCTCTCTCACACTGGAGAAAAGCCACATTCCTGCGAGATGTGCTCAAAGAGGTTTTCTCAGAAACATCGTCTCACAAGTCATCTCCTCACTCACATTGGAGAAAAACCACATTCTTGCGAGATGTGCACCAAAACATTTTTACATAAAGATTACCTTAGAAAACATCTACTCACTCACACTCGTGAAAAGCCTCATTCTTGTGAAATATGCACCGAAACATTTTCGCAAAAAGATAACCTCAGAAAACACCTCCTCACTCACACTGGAGAAAAGCCACATTCCTGTGAGATATGCACCCAAACATTTTCAAAGAAATGCTCCCTCAGAAAACACCTCCTCACTCACAGTGGAGAAAAGCCACATTCCTGTGAGATATGCACCCAAACATTTTCAAAGAAATGCTCCTTTAGAAAACACCTCCTCACTCACACTGGAGAAAAGCCTTATTCTTCTGAGGTGTGTACAAAGATGTTTTCTGAAGAACATAGTCTCACAACTCATCTCCTCACTCACACTCGTGAAAAGCCTCATTCTTGTGAAATATGCACCGAAACATTTTCGCAAAAAGATAACCTCAGAAAACACCTCCTCACTCACACTGGAGAAAAGCCACATTCCTGTGAGATATGCACCCAAACATTTTCAAAGAAATGCTCCCTCAGAAAACACCTCCTCACTCACAGTGGAGAAAAGCCACATTCCTGTGAGATATGCACCCAAACATTTTCAAAGAAATGCTCCTTTAGAAAACACCTCCTCACTCACACTGGAGAAAAGCCTTATTCTTCTGAGGTGTGTACAAAGATGTTTTCTGAAGAACATAGTCTCACAACTCATCTCCTCACTCACACTCGTGAAAAGCCTCATTCTTGTGAGATATGCACTGAAACATTTTCGGAAAAAGATGACCTTAGAAAACACCTCCTCACTCACACTGGAGAAAAGCCCTATTTATCTGAGTTGTGTACAAAAATACTACCTCAGGAAAATAGTCTCACAACTGATCTCCTCATTCCCATTACAGAAAAGCCATATTCTTGTGAAATGTGCTCCAAAACATTTTCACAAAAAGGTGCCCTTAAAAAACACCTTTTCCTTCATACTGGAGAAAAGCCACATCCTTGTGAGGTGTGTAGCAAAACATTTTCCTTAAAAAGTAACCTTGAAAAACACCTCCGCCTTCACACTGGAGAAAAGCCACATGCTTGTGAGAAGTGTACCAAAACATTTTCACGACAAATTGACCTAAGAATACACACCCGCACTCACACTGGAGAAAAGCCACATTCTTGTGAAATGTGTACTAAATCATTTGCCCAAAAAAGTAACCTTAGAAAACACATTCTCAGCCACTCTGGAAGAAATTCACATTCTTGTGAGGTATGCACCAAAACATTTTTATTAAAAGATGACTTTAAAAAACACCTTCTCACTCACACTTGCGGAAAGCTTTATTCTTCTGAGATGTGTACAACAATGTTTCCTCAAGATGGTAGTCTCACAACTGATCTCCTCACTCCCACTATAAAAAAACCATATTCTTGTGAAACGTGCACCAAAACCTTTTCAGAAAAGGGCGCCCTTAAAAAACACCTTTTCACTCATACTGGAGAAAAGCCTTATTCTTGTGAGATGTGCAGCAAAACATTTTCCACAAAAAGTAACCTTACAAAACACCTTCGCCTTCACACAGGAGAAAAGCCACACGCTTGTGAGAAGTGCACCAAAACATTTTCACGACAAACTGAACTTAGAATACACACCCGCAGTCACACTGGAGAAAAGCCATATTCTTGTGCGATGTGCAGCAAAACATTTGCAGTGAAATGTAACCTTAAAAAACACCTCCTCACTCACTCTTCAGAAAAGCCTTATTCTTGTGATATGTGCTCAAAAAGGTTTTATTCTAAACAAGGTCTTACATTTCATCTCCTCACTCACACTGGAGAAAAGCCACATTCTTGTGGGATGTGCTCCAAAACATTTTCAGTGAAATGTAACCTTAAAAAACACCTCCTCACTCACACTGGAGAAAAGCCACATTCTTTGTGAAATGTGCACCCAAACATTTTCACAAAAATGCTCCTTCAGAAAACACCTCTTCACTCACACTGGAGAAAAGCCACATTCTTTGTGAAATGTGCACCCAAACATTTTCACAAAAATGCTCCTTCAGAAAACACCTCTTCACTCACACTGGAGAAAAGCCTTATTCTTTAGATGTGCTCAAAAACGTTTTCTCAGAAAATGTTTCTCTCAAATCGTCTCCTGACTCATTCTGAAGAAAAGCCAAATTCTTGTGAATATGTACCAAAACATTTTCACAAAAAGGTGACCTTAAAAATCATTTCCTCTCTCACTCAAAAGCCACATTCTTGTAAGATGTGCACCAAAAGATTTTCACAAAAATGCCACCTCAGGAAACATCTCCATACCGATACATGAGGAAAGCCCTATTCTTCCGAGATGTGTACAAAAATGCTTTCTCAAGAACATAGTCTCGCAACTGATCTCCTCACTAATACTGGAGGAAAGCCACACGCTTGTGAGATGTGCAACAAAACATTTACTCTAAAAAGTTACTGTAAGAAAACCCTCTGCCTTCACACTGGAAAAAAGCAACATTCTTGTGCACTGTGGGTTAAGGCGTCTTCTCACTTTAGGCACCTCGAAAATAGGCTATTTTCGCGATTTTTTTTCGAGGATTTTTGCAAACAATTATGGGATAAAATGGATCCTACATAATAAACACATCTTTCAAGTACAAGAATTTTTTTTTTTCTTCTTTTTTTGAACAATTATTATAATAAAACAGTAGCATCGAAAAACCCGCGTAGAAATGGCTTGTTGATGAAATTTCGGAAACTATCCTGCCGATTGTCATGAAATTTGAATGACATATTCTTCATAGTTATGGCTATAGCGCATATCATCAGATTTTTGATATTCGCGAAAATAACAAAATGGCGCACGTTTTTCGAAAAAGTAAAAAAAAAAACGTGTTTTTTTGCAGTTTTTTGTAAAAAAAAAAAAATACTTCAAATCAAAATTTCAAAAATCTGATGATATGCCCTATAACCATAACTATGAAGAATATGTCATTCAAATTTCATGACAATCGGCCGGATAGTTTCCGAAATTTCATCAACAAGCCATTTCTACACAGGTTTTTCGATGCTACTGTTTTATTATAATAATTGTTCAAAAAAAGAAGAAAAAAAAAATTCTTGTACTTGAAAGATGTGTTTATTATGTAGGATCCATTTTATCCCATAATTGTTTGCAAAAATCCTCGAAAAAAAATCGCGAAAATAGCCTATTTTCGAGGTGCCTAAAGTGAGAAGACGCCTTAAAACATTTTCACGAAAATGTGACCTTACATAACACCTCCTCACTGACACTGGAGAAAAGCCACAAGGGAGATTTTGCACCATTACTTTTTCACTCACAAATAAACTCGAGAAACGCCCCTCTCATGCACAGAGTAGTCAAAAGAATGCCATTTGTGGGGGCTTGTAAAATAAATTCGGCGGTCTCCAGCTTGCATAGTTCTGAAAATAAATCTTATATTAAAGAAAAAAAAAACTGACGTACCCTTCTTAATAAATAAAACACAAATAACAAGTTTCAAAACAGTAATTCTTTTGCCATGGGTTCATTTGAAGTTAGTGATTTTACATGTACTTGTGTCTAATATATGTGTTAAATGAAAATAAGTGTATGGGTTATTCATCTAAAGCAGCATCAGCCACTAGGCTGCCCGCGGGCCACATCCGGCCCGCGAAAACTTTTTCTCCGGCCCGCCGGCAGTACAGAAGAGCAAAAATCAAATTTTGCGGAAATAATTTTAATTTGTCTACAGTAGTTTTGTGTTCATTACCAAAAACCGCGTTTTCCATTAAGTGGCCCACGTCAGTAAGTCTGAAAAATCCTTTTTTTTCTGAGACTGCCAACGAGAAAAAATAAAAAAAGCAATAGTTTGAATTATTACCAATGACGCATTGACGGTGTTTTAATGCATACAGCCCCTTTTGCTTTGACGTGAAATAAGTGTCGCGATCTCTATGACTCCAGTGCAATAATGGCGTCGAAGACTAGTTTTAAACGCTAAGTAAATAGTGAAAAGAGGACTGGCAGTTATCATCTCGCAATTAACATCGACTAAAACGGAAGATTTAAGAGGTATGGTTTAAATATCTTCATTGAATATGATTTTATGTCAAGTCACATTGTAATATTGTAACAAAAGATTAACTTCTTTTATGACTTCGATTTACAATGTAAAGAAAATTATTTTTTTAATTATCTGAAACAAGAATCAAATATCAATTGTTATTTTATTAATATGAAAAAGTTAAATTATTGTTTCAGTTTTCAAAATTGTTTTATAATGTTGATTCTTTAGTAATTATCACATTTCTAACATTGAACGAATGTAGCAAAGAATTATATTTATTGGCGTGTTCGGTATAAATCTGTGGCCCGCGGAAAGTTCTAACATAAGTCATGCGGCACGTCTCTAAAAGTTAGTGGCGAACGCTGATCTAAAGCGTTTGTACGCATTCTCAAAGGGCGACGGTCTTCGATCGTGAGACCTTTGGTTCTCGAGGCAGATGTCTTGCCTTCTATGCAAAAGAGTACTCCACTGCATAGAAGCTTTATCTGTAATTTTTCTGAGCTTTATCTGAAGTCGCCACACATTCAAAACAGCCAACTTTTCAATATTAAAACATTTTTTTGAAAATGCATGCCATAAATGTAGTATACTGCAATTTTTGAAAGGAGGCGATTTAATTGCAAAAGCATTCTATCATTATATTTAGTACAGAACAGAGGTTCCTACCCTTTTTAGTTGTGTGGACAACCTACTTTGTAAAAAAAAAAATTAGAGGCTCACTAGCCAATGGAATACAGTGGCTCTCAAAAGTCTTCGAACAGTTTAAAAATTTGTAGAAAAAGTTCTGTAGTTTGGAATGTAATTCGAAAATTAATTTTGTTGCGGAATAAATATATCCTTGTGTATCTCTAGCTGGATGAATATATTCTTGTGCCGTCACAACTAGATATCCTCGCCCTTTACCTTGGCAGTTGTGTTCTATAGATTTGAAGATAGCAGTTGGAGAATGGCGTATTTACTAATAAAGTTGTTTCTTTAAACCGTTTCGTATTATCACAATTGTAAACACTTAACTATTTACAAGTTTGTTAAGTCCTCAACATCACTGCTATAACTTCACATTTTTTGTAGAATTAAGTTTCATTTTGAATGAAACTTAAAATTTTTCAAAGAAGTATTGAAGGGTTTTATTTTTATAATTATAGGGATTGAACATCGCACAAGTTTCAATTGCACTATAATATTGGCCATTGCATTAAAATTTATGGTGTTATTTACAGTTTTCATATTTTCACTCATAATATAAATAAAAATGGGCAGTTAGGCGATATTTTTGGCAATAATTTACATGGGCTTAAAAAAAATACGCCAAGATGGCAATGTTATTCAATTACATTGTCTTTTCTTGTGCATGTAACAGAAGAAAATGAATTGTAATGGGCGGTGCTCAAGGGCAGAGAGCTCTGTGTTGAAGGCACTTGTTTTTCAACTTAATCAGCTTTTTTCGCATTTCTTTGGGAATTTCGGAAGTGGGGATGTTTAGAACATCTTAACAGACATTGCCAAAATGAATTTGATCAAAATCGTTAGAGCCGTTTTATAGCAATCATTGAAAAACATGATTTTTTCAATGGCCGCTACCTTATGCGCATACACAATTTCGACGAAAACCCGTACACCAAATTTGAACCTCCTTGGTCAATTTGTTCAAGAGTTATGCTGACCACAGACAGACATTTTTTTAGCCAACTTTTTTGAAATCAGGATGTTCCAAAATGTAGAGAAATTCAAAAAAAAAAAAAAAAATGTGTTGGCCAAATGCTATACGTTTATTACCCTATGTATACATATGGGTAATTGAAAGTAAAAATATAAATTCATGGAACCAGAGAAAAAAGAATTCCATAAAAGTGTTTGTACATCATAACATTTTTAGATGATTTTATAATTTAAAAAATTATTTTTTAACACTTTTTAAATTTTTGCTTTGTGAGGACTTTTAAAAAAAATCGATTGCCTGTAATATTTGCCTTCTCTGTTTATTCTGCAAAATGGTTCGTAGTTATAAAGAATCAACAAACAGTAGTCTAAAATTGATCATATTTTATCGTAATAGTAAATGTATTCTATGTAAGGCTAATGTATTAAATTTATTCCATTTAACTGGTTAGTATGTAATAAAAATCATTAGTTAGTAAAATATACTGTGCATCATTAGTTAGTAAAACATACTGTAGAAGAATGATTAAAAAATAATTCTTTAAAGAAAGGAACTTTATTGTAGTCTCTTTGCTGTCACCAAGAAAATTTAAAAATAAGTGGTCTAAGTTTTAAAAAAAAAAAGTCTATGGGATTTTTGACATTGTTTGCCTCCCACAAGAGAATCAATATCTGGATTAAACCTGGATAGTTTTAGCCATGCTGTTGAATTCACTCATTACACCAATGATGAATACAATTGAATAATACCAGTGTTCCCATCTCTACCCCTGAAGCTCTTGTAGTATTTTTCTTGGCTTATATTCTCGACCAACGTCCACGGCCCAATAACATACTACTTGTGGCTCATTTGTGAACCTCTGGTATAGAATATATACTTATTCTTGATTTGCATTGCAGAAAAAATAACTAAATAAACTGAAAAATGGAATTAAAAATACAATTAAATTTTTAAAAGTATGCGAGTTCTCTATCAATAATTAAATTCAATAATTTAAGTAAAATAATTTTTTCAAATTTGATTACAATAGTAGAGGGTACTTTTAAACTTATGTATTTTAATTACATTTTGAATAACAAGCATCATTATCCTGTCATTGTATTCTTTATCTGCTAGAACAATGATGAAACTTGCATAATTATTGAAGTTGGCACATTCTGTTTAAAATAAACGTCATTTTGAAAAGTTAACTTTCTTTTGGATTTTATATTGTAATACTACTGACCTAAGTATTTTCTGTAGATGCCAGGAAAAGGATTCTATAATTAAACACAACTCTGATGGCAAAGGACTTCACAATTCCATTAAAAAGAAAATGGTGCCACTTCAGAGTAATATTCATGCACAAGGATGGCATGCCTACACCGATTTAAAACTGATACAAAACGGCAGTTTTTACGATTTTTGCGCTAATTCTCCCCTCCCCCCCTCCCTTTTTTTAAATTTGATGTTTTTGCCTAATGGCTGAAAAATGCTGTGTTGCCTACTACAGCCCACCAATATGGTACAAAATGCTACCCTAAAGCAGAGGTGCCACATATCTGACTAACCCAAAACAAAGAAGAGACAGCCCACCAAAAACTAGACTGTTTCTGGTGGGCAGCGGCCAATGAAAACATTTGCGAGTTTCAAACTTGTAACATCACAATTTAATATATTATTGGCATATTCCTTCTTCATATATTACCTTATTATTAAAGATTGAATAGCTTCCTCATTTTGTGGTACAATAATTTACTATTTTCATGAAACTCATATAGGTTATTACTTTTTTTATGATGCGATTCATGGAAAATTATTTGCTTCAGTCTTAGAAAGTCATGAATTTCGTGGCATTTCATTTTAGCAGAACACTGTATTTATCTGAAGGTTAGTTGTTCAACAAAGTACATTCACCTGTCTTGTCAGGAAAAGTTTCTCTCTTGAAGAAACTGTAAAAAATCCATCAAAGATTTCTTCCCATCTGACAAAGCGCTTGTTAAAAAATATCATGAGTGTATTACAATTAACAAGTAAGTACATTGAGTCATCTTCAAAAATATTTTTCAAATATTACCACTTGAAGTTTTATTACTCATTTTTGTTTTTTACTTTTTACTACTGCCCAATTTTAGATTTACAACTGCCCAAATGAGCTACGACTGCCCGTTAGAATAGGCTCTGGTTGTGGTTATAATATTTCAGCTGTGTGAGGTAATAAGAGGACTGAGCATGCAATTTGAAAAGGAACGTATTCTTTTGGCAATCGAAGGAAATAATTCCAAATCCTTCAGCTGGAGGTCAAAGCGCGTATAAAAATGCCTTTGACTTGGCCTTGTGTACAGTAAGCTCAGCTTTTAATTAAGTTTTTGCTTCTTCTACACTGTTCAATTTTAGTTGCTGTTTATGCATAAGGCAAACAATTAATAAACATCAGCTCTGTGAGGTTAGGGATATAGTCATGAAAAGACAAAAAAAGAGTCCACATAATTATCATAACCTTTTAATGATATTAAATTTCTCTTCTGCTTTGTCTGCAATCACTTTGGCTATGGCCAGGGATGAGGTGGCAGCAGGTGAAGGGGCGTTCCGGACGTGGAGAACGTTTTCGAATTCGCCGACTCCAGAGTCGAAGATAAAATCGTCGACCAGATTGCCGTCGTTGTCAAGAGCTTGCGCACGTACTCCAGCCGGACCCCTATGAGAAATAAGAAAACGTTAGTACTGATTTTAAAACACAAAGAAATCTGTCCTTGACCATAATCAACTAAAATTTTTTCACTTCATAGCTGGAATATTTAAATTAAGGAAAAATGTCCTTAAGACTTATACAATTGCGTCCAAAACTAAAGCAATATCAGTTTTACCCTAATAACTTCTCAATGGAGCAGAACATGAATTTCACAAAGAGACATTTTTATATAACATAACGATAAGCTAAACAATGCAAAGAGTACAGTGGAGGCGTATTGAAAAGAATGGAGCACTATTAGTGTCCAGATATACAGATTATTAAATATTAATCCTTTTCACTCGTATGTTCCCGTACAGGGGACATCGCATCTGTATTGGGCAAACTGTGACAACTTAACCAAAACGTTTCAGTTAGAAGTATTTCTAAGTTGATTTGCTTTGGTGGAGGTGCCGGCATTAGGTTCCACCCCTAAATATTGTTTATATAGTTTGTTCATATTATTACATTTCTTAGATTTTTAACCTTTTGCACTCCGAACCATTATGGACGGCTACCAGTACCTTAGCCCTAGTGTTGCCCTTGCGCCAGTATATTTGAACAAACCCCTCATCGCTCCTTTCAAGTGATGCAGAAAAGTGCTCGGACCTTCGTGAACCAATATTTCTCACGTTATCTTTTGACACAAAACCCGCTGAAATGTTTTTTTATATATATATCTTGGTAATTTTACCATATTTTGATTTGATTTCTTGTGTCATTTCAAGAGAAAACTTCAGGGAAACATGTATTTCTCAAAAAGTTGTGCTGGAAAAATTTAATTCTCCGTAATCACTAATAAACTTTAATGTCCCCTGAGAGGGCACGACCGAGTGCTATGCTAGATTACGATGTCCCCTGAGAGGGGACAGCGGAATGCAAAGGGTTAATGCGGTGTAGTATAATATACTTAAGTATTCTTAGTAGTTTCAATAAACTATTTTGACACGTTGAAAAATAAAATATTATGTGGCCACATTCCCATCCTAGGTGTATTCAGGGACTATATTTTTAAAATTTTGATTTAAGAATGGTAAACCTTCTAGTTAAATTGGAACACATTTCCATAAAAAAAATTCACCTTGATTGAACATGAAAAAAAATTCCGAGTTATTTGCTAACTTTCTAAAGCATAATTATGAGTGCAAAGGGTTAAGCAACTCAAAGAGTTGACCTTAAGTAGGATCTTCCCTGACATCAGTGTTTACTTTGCACTGTATTTTCATACTTAACATGAAGTTCTTTATGAGCTCTAGAGGAAAAATTGCTTTTCCGTTGTTTTACATAGCTCTTTTCAAATGATGAAAAATTCGTAATACATTGAATTTTTTCACAATGAATCACCTGACAAATGGAACTCCATTCTTTTTCATATGTCACCACTGTGCATTTTGCATTTAATTTTGCGACTGTGTTGTTTCATTCATTGTTAGGTTACATGAAGATATGTCTTTGATGAGAATTTCATGTGTATATGCTGCTCTACTGAGAAGTTGTTAGGGTAAAAGTGATATTCCTTTAAATCTGCATGTGAGTGTATAATAAAATAAGACTATTATGATTTTTATTAAAAACAAACAGAGGGTAGAAATGGGGCCAAATGTTATGAATAGGAACAAATATTCTACAGCCTTACTCCCTAGAAGACTCTGCCGACCAAACGGTATAGTGGTTAGCGGGCTAGCTTCTAGACCGCGAGGTTGCGGGTTCGAGTCCAGTGTTAGGCATGGGTGTTTCTAAATGTATGTTGGCTTGTCTAATGACGAATGTTTCGGCGCATTATAGCCATCGTGTTGCTGACGGCGCCAGATAATCTGAAAACAACCAACCAACCCTAGAAGACTCTGGGAATCGGTAGATAATTTCCAAATGACATGTATCTCTATCGCAAGTTTAATTAACTACACTTATCAGTATAAAAAAAAATGGGGGGTGTTCTAAACATTGATGATGCCATCATCAAATATCTTTATAGCTAGGGAGTTAGTACACATGCATTGAAACTGTCTTTTGGCGACAGTTTTGATTTTGTCGAAAATGCTCATTGAGATAGTACACAAGTAACAAGATTTTTTATTTCCAATTTTAAATACTTCCAAAATCTTTTTTGTTTATATAGTATTTATAATAATAGATTACTGATAGACAGTAAACTCATAATCATTTCCTTTTGAGTGCTTTGATGGCAAAAAATAGGTGCTAAAACTAATGATAGACTAACAATTTAATGATACTTTGACAATGAAGGGGTTTCGTAACCTTATTTTCACTATCCTCTTCAGGGATGAGATTGATCAGAGGAAAAAAAGGAGGGAATCCAAAAATTCGTTAAAAAGCAAGCGGAAAGGGTAATACCTAAAAGTTTGTCAAAAAAGCTTGCGGAAGGAATAACACACACAAATTCCGACAAAAAAGTATGCTGGAAGGATAATTCACCAATTTTAAAGATACAATGAAATTTCTCATATTATATAATAATTACATTTCAAATATTAGGGAAGTAATTAATATGTGCCACATATTGTTCTCAAAACATAATACACCAGTATTCTCCAAATTTCAGTTATAAAAAAGATCAGGAAAATGCCATCCATATAAACTACCAATAAAGTTGTCTAAATTAAAAGGTGCATAAAACTATAAAATCTGCTTATTCTGTTGCTTGTAAAAGTACTCATATTTGACATAATAAAAATTTTATTTAACTTATTAATGTTAAACAATGCTTTTCAGCAAAAGTACAATTCAGTCAGAATGAAGCCTTATAATAAATATTAATCAATATTATATAAAAGTATATTTTTATTATTAAAGTATATATTTATTAAAGATATTGTTGAAAATAATGGAGGCTTCAAATGAGTTTACAAGGAAAGTGCTTCAGCACAAAGATATCAGTGATCGAGATACATGTTGTACAATCACATCTACAATGCACACATTTATTAACTGCATTTCCGGTAAATTCAACTCTGTTATAAAGAAAACAATGCAAATGTACGATTAAAAAAGTTTTTTCGAGTTATATACTTTATAAGAATACATTTTAAAGTTTTTATGTCAAAGAGCGATATTGTAGCGCTTTGGACTCGATCAATATTTGTTTTGGTTGTCTGCCCACATGAGCAGAACCATAAAACACCGAGGTGGTCACATACTTCACTAACCAATCATAGAAGGGCAGTGCCATTTGTAACCAATCACAGTATGAGAAATATCCCAGTCGCGAGAAGTTTGTGAAGTAATGTGTGAGGAAAGGGGAGTGAAGAGAGGAAATCTTTTTTTGACATGAGGAAAAATATACTTTTTGCAGAAAAACCTGGTTTAGATCAGAAAAATGCAGACTCTCGAAACAGGGACAAAAAGGAGGAAAATGTTGTATAAAAAGCAAAAAAGGAGGAAAATTATCATCCCTGTCTCTTAAAACACGTAAAATATGGTAAACTGGTCAACAGTCCATGATGAATTTACTATGCACATTCACACAACTTTAAAAAAAATTTCAGTTAATAGTTTATTCAGAAAAAACTTAAGGTAACAAAACAGTTTTGAGCAATAATTGGATACAAATTCTTTCATCTATTGAATTCATTTATTGGAATTAACTTGAAAAGAAATGCTTTGAAAATTGCAGGCAATAATTCAAACAGACAGATGCATTGTTCAATAGTTTAGATATAAAAAAAATTCATTACATCATCTGTTAAATAACAATTAAAAGTATAAAAATACACCAAAACATTAATAAATATTGCTAGTACTGTATAATACTTCTGTCAATAAGTACTTACTACCCTAGACTTAACTGATAATCAATTATAAAGTTTACCTTTCAACCCAAGAAGTCCTTAATGCTGGAAGATATTGTCTCAAAATTTGAACTTGAGCCATTGGAAAGATTCCACGATACATCTCTGTAATACCATAAGTAAAATGATTCATGGATAGCTTCCGGAAACCTCTAAAAATATAAACGGAAGTTTTTTTTACAAATAAGGTTTCACAAATAAGGAATATAAAAAACAAACCATAGCATCTTAATCATAGTCAGGAACATTGCATGTTCTTTATACTGTGTGCATTTGTTTATTTATATATGAATGCTATTTATTATTTCACAAAGACTTAAAATTAAATTTTATTTATTTAAAATTAATACATATATATTGTTACGAATTTTTGTATATTTGTAAATATTTCGTAGTGCTAATTTTGTAAATAGATAAATTTCTGTACATTTCGCATAAGGCAATGCAATGGTTTGTTTCCCTGCAGTGAGGATATCAACGCTTGATAACGGGTTTTACAGAGGTAACTCTGGGAAGCGAGTTTCAAGGGGTAGGGCATTTTAACATTATGGTAATGGGAATCTCGCCAATTTGGCAAGATAGAGCCAAATTGGCAAAGGTTTTGGCGACTAATTTTTGTCGCCAAATTTGGCGAAAAATCGCCAAATGTCGCCAAACTTGGCGACATTTTCGGTACATGTATCCCATGTATAAGGACTTTTCGACTATAATCCGGAAAGTTCTCCAAATGTCTAACTCTGGAAAGTTCTCCAAATGTCTATCTCTGGAAGGTTCACGTATGTTCTCAGGTCACCCTATAAAAGCTCAGGAGAGCGGGTGACTGAGTTAGTTGTCTCTCAACGTTCATTGTGAGAGCTGTATTCCTGACTTAAGATACTGAGCATTCTAAAGCGAACTGTTTTGCATTGTCTTTTGCGGCGATTTAGCAGTTGTGTTGTCAAGTTTTTAACTGCTGTTTTGTGCTCTATTGAGGTGAAAAGAGCTGTATTGTGTCTACTAGAATGAGAAGTTCTGGAGCTGTAAGAGAACTGTGAAGAGTTAGTTTGGAATAAATTTCTGCCAAGTTTTGATCTGCTTTGGCGTCAAATCTTTCGAACCCGTACAACGCAACAATATGTTGTAGGGAGATGATAAAACGGAGATTTGATCGAATCCCTAAGGTAGATGATCAATTCACGGAAGATGTTAGAATTACAACTCTTTGGGGGTGATTTCCCTGAAGAAAGTAAGTGATTTGAGGCATTGCTGGGATCATTTTAAATGTAAGAAATATTTTATACCAAATTGAAACCTCAGTTAGAATTATAAAAGATTGGCTACCTAAAAACACTCTTCAAATAGCTACTACAACATTTACCGAAACAGTTCCACAAACTAACCTAAGTCTGCCTGAGATTGCAGAAAAATTATCCTTATTTGGAGGTCAAGGATATAGGAAGTGTTCCGGTTAACAATTCAAAATACAATGTAAAACTAAAAGATATGCCTGTAAAAAAAGTAACGTACTTTGTAACTTGACAAATCAACGTGTTTGAATAAAAATTAATGAACATTATTATTTATTAATTACATTCACTAAAAATTTTCAAAATTTTACCAAAAATATCTTTTTTGTTATTAGTTTTGAATAAATAATTTGTGTTTTAATGACTTTTGTTGTATAACTTACTCGACATTTAATAATGCATGATTTACTAAATAAATACTTTTAATATATAAACACTACTATTTCATCTTTTCACTAAAACAGTTAAGGGATTCGATCAAATCACTTTCTTTAGGGAAATCCTCCCACAGAGTTGTAATTTTAACATCTTCCACGAATTGATCATCTACCTTAGAAATTTGATCAAATTCCTGTGACATATATACATTAAAATGAAATAATTTCACTGATAATATATCGGGGTATTCCAATCAATATTAAAAAAAAAAAAAAATAATAATTAGGAAGTGGTTTGTATTGAAATAATGGATCGGGTAGATCTTATTTTAAGTTTTATGTTCATAACAAACAACAGAGGTATTATATTCAACATAACATAAACCATAATTAAAATATAAAACAATCGTCCCATTTTTTAAATTAAAATTTGCTTTTGTCAGAGTTAAAATATCATTGTTGGATGACAACATTTCAACCAAGTTGTCCAAGAGATGTCTGAATTTTTCAACTTAAGTCTGCATGGAACTCAATTATATACTTATTTTGAATATATGAAATAATAAAAATAGCTTGATTTATGGATGAGGTAAAGCTAACATTTGGATAGTCAAAACACAAGCTGAGAGCTTAAAAACTCCATTATTGTTAGTTAATATTTTAAACTATATTTTAAAGAAATGTTACTTAAATCTGGTATTATTTCAAACAATAAAAATAACATTTGCATCCATTAAACAAGCAAATACTTTAATTAATAGACTAAACACCAATTAAGTTTTCAGTATTTTGAATTGTTAATATTTTAATTTAGATTGCAAGCAAATATCTCACCAACATATATAAATTTGTCCTAAAAGAATATTAATAATATTTTGATCAGTACATTTTAGGAGAGGGCAATTGGTTTCTGTTACTATAATGAAAACAGAATAAAGAAACTCGGATTAACAGGGGTCAAAGTGACAAAATAAGAATATATAGGATTTTTTCAAAAAAAATATAGGACAATATAAAACATCAAATAACTGCACACAGTTGCTACTGAACTTCAAAATTAACTCTTTATACATTTATATACTCGTTATATTGAATTTAAGAGAATAGAAAACACACCTTTAAAAAAAAGAAATCGCCTGATCCTGAATACGTGATCCGTTATTGCCTCGATATTCCATCCCTATTTTATTAATTACATTATTTTCAATCATGAGTCTTTTGCTTCCAGCATTTTTAACTGTTCCAATTTCTTTAATTATTTTCTTTTTATCCCTGTTTGCAGTCTTTTGTTGATTCAGATTTACTGTTCAGTGTCGGCTGGATTGGCGGCGAAAAGTGGGAGATTTATCGCCGAACGTGGAGAACCTGGTACTTGGTTTTAAAGCAACCCTAGTGATCGTTCGGATTTGACAACACAACGCATTGACGTAATTTTCAATTTTGGCGACTTTTATGAAAAAATCGTGGCTAATATTCCGAATCCGGTACGAATTCTGCGCCAAGGCGATTTTCGTCAAAAAATGGCAGCCCTGACATTTTTTAAGAGCAAGATAACTAACTGCCTATGGTTACCATAATTTGGAGCAGTTTGATGTAAACAATTCGTGGCGCAGAATCCGTACAGGATTCGGAATAAAAAAAATCGCCATTCGACATCATACAGAAAATCTTAACCCTTTTGTTACCTTCATCAATTATTGACTGAACACTCAAAATGTTCTTTAGTATTTGTTTTGAAACCACCGACTGTCTATTTCTGCCACTTATAAAGTTCTTTAGTAGTCCTGCAAGTTAATCCCAAGTTGTTTTTATCCGTTTTTCCTGAGGCAGAGTTTTGTTGTTGTATCTCTCTCTGCATTATGGCCAATTAATTTATTACGATGGCGGGAGGAGAAATCAGATCAGAAATTCAAGAGCGATTGTTATGGAAATGTTCACATTTTACAACTCCCGCCGGTCCAGTAGAGTTGAGTTGTAGGTTAAGCAGCACGTTGCGTCACAAGAGATAAAACGCCGCGCCGCCGTTACAAACATCGTTTTTGTCAGGTCTTTTTCACCTACGATCGTGCCAAAGAATCCGAAATATTAAAAAATTGCAACAAACGGCGCAGTTATTACGAATTCGAAGAAAATATAGATCGAATCAATGTAGAAATATAGGATATATAGGACAATTGTAAAATATAGGACAATATAGGACGTTTTTACCGATTTTTAAAAAAATATAGGATTTATAGGACATATAGGACGTCTGCGACCCCTGGATTAAGAATGAAAACTAAGAGGGTTCCCACTCAAATCACAGAATGAAAATCAATGACTTTTCAATGACTTTTAAGGACCTAATAAATGTTTTTAAGGACCTTTGAAAACTTGTTTTCAGGCATCATGTCTATATATAAATTTTTAATTAAGTATATTCTGCCCAAAAAGTTGCAAATCGGTGGATGCGTAATACAAATATGTCGGAAAATTCTGATACGTGACGGTCACGCGGGGATAGCAAGTCTGAGTGGTATTTTTATAAATTTTGCAGTCGGCCACACAACATTTGCAAAAATTAAGGATTTTTAAGGACCTCTAAGCATTTTCAAGGACTTTTAAGCACCTCAAAGCATTTTCAAGGCCTTGAAAACAAGTTCAAAAATATTAAGCACTTTTAATGACTTTCAATGACCAGGGTTCCCACTCAAATCACAGAATGAAAATCAATGACTTTTAAGGACCTAATAAATGTTTTTAAGGACCTTTGAAAATTGGTTTTCAGGCATCATGACTATATATAAATTTTTTATAAAGTATATTCTGTTGGGGATGGTAGCAGAGTATTTGAGAGAAGCAACAACACTAGCGGTGCAATTAGTTTATTAAGTAATAAAACCGCCACAGACACAGGAACACACACATAACACTGGACAGTCAGAGGTGAATGAATAGAATACAATGAATGAATGGCATACAGGCTAGAACAACAGTTTATATAAGCCAGCCACAAGGCGGCGCTGCAAGGCAAGGCAGTCCACAAACAAGTAAAGGGGAGGAAATGAGTGACAGTGGATAACAATATCCCAACATATTCTACCTAAACAGTTGGCGCATGAGTAATACAAATACGTCAGAAAATTCTGATACAGTGCGAATAAGTGGCAGACACGCGGGGATAGCAAGTCTGAGTTGCATTTTTGTAAATTTTTCAGTTGGACAACATACACAAAAATTAAGGACCTCTAAGCATTTTTCAAGGACTTTTAAGCACCTTTAAGCATTTTCAAGGCCTTGAAAACAGGTTCAAAAATATTAAGCACTTTTAATGACTTTCAATGACCGTGGGAACCCTGTACAAAGAATAAGTCCTAAATAATTCTAATACCTATGAGTAAGACATTCCCAGACATCACTCAAATTGAAACTGTCCCTTCGGTATCCTTCCCTTTTGAAAGCAAACACTGCGTTAGGGCCGAGCCACACCGACCCATCGATGCGCGGAGTTATATGAACCCCTAAGAAGGGTAGATTAGGATAAGGAACCTGAAAGAATAAAATGCATATAATGAACATGAAGTAGGTAATAAAGATATAATTAAAATAATAAACAGGGCATGGATTGGCATAGGAGTGAGGTAAATAATCCGAACATTGTCATTACAGGAGCTTGTACAGATTTACAAGATGGAAGTTGATTTTTCAGGGAGGTAACGATGCCACTTTGTCAACGTATTTTTACTTCATTTTACGAATTACCCATGACCAAATACTCTTACTTTGCGATAAATGAATAGGAGATACAATAGCGAGTATTACATAAGAGTAACACTCAGCGAAAACAATGTAAATCTCTGCCACAGTAAATTTCAGGAGTATTGGCAAAATATTTAGAAAATATATACCTAGTCTGTCTTTTCCGTAGGTCTTAAAAACCACTGATCAGAAATTGTGTCTTGTATATGGAGAACCCTCCCCCCCCCCCAAAAAAAAACCTATCGCCACAGAGCCGGTCAATGAAAAAGAGACTGTTAAAATATCTAATCTATGTGTCAACCGGATTTTAAAAACTTGCATTTGTGTAAGATCAGCAATAAATGTATAAGGAGTTTGTTTAGGTTATTATAGTTAAATAAAACAAATTAGTGAGAATACTTTTATTAACAGTTTCAGTAAGCTGTATAGATCACAGCTGCTAAGATGCAAATTTGAGCTACATAATGATATTGGCATAGTTGTTATTAAATTATCTATGCAACGAGCATACATATAAACTGAAGTCTGGCTTAGAAGCAGAATGTCTGTTTGTCATGCTAAAAGACAGAGTTTAAATTCCATGCATGTTCTACAAACTCCGATTTCAAAAATGAGTAGACACAAGGATGACCGTGACAGACTATCTCATATCAATTATCTGACTGGTTTTCACCTAACCAAGTAACGAATGCTGTGCAGTTTTCCAATATTACCTGAAAATATATTCTACTTGACATTCAATGTCCAGATTACATTCCATCACAGTACAGCTCTCATGTATATCTTGCAACATGAAAAATCTAATTCAATCAACAGACGTATAAACCTTCCAAAAAAGTTAATCGCACCCATTTAGATACACTTCTTGACTTTATGATAGAAATGCTTCCTAAATTACATATGGCTATTATTACAAATCTCCTTATCTCTTTTGACCACGTATGTATTAAAATTAACATATACATTTTCCCTTTCTCACATCTATCCTTGTAATCCTATTAAATAACTGCTACAGCAATATACCCCTCTGCAGCAATATACTCATCCATATCCTCATTATTACTCAATATCTATGTAATTCTGTACATTATCATCATGTATGGAATTGTGTATACTATCATCATGTATGGCATTGTGTACATTATCATTATGTATGGAATTGTGTATATTATGTATGGAATTGTGTATATTATGTATGGAATTGTGTACATTATCATTATGTATGGAATTGTGTATATTATGTATGGAATTGTATATATTATGTATGGAATTGTGTACATTATCATTATGTATGGAATTGTGCATATTATGTATGGAATTGTGTACATTATCATTATGTATGGAATTGTGTATATTATGTATGGAATTGTGTATATTATGTATGGAATTGTGTATATTATGTATGGAATTGTGTATATTATGTATGGAATTGTGTATATTATGTATGGAATTGTGTACATTATCATTATGTATGGAATTGTGTATATTATGTATGGAATTGTGTATATTATGTATGGCATTGTGTACATTATCATTATGTATGGAATTGTGTATATTATGCATGGAATTGTGTATATTATGTATGGAATTGTGTACATTATCATTATGTATGGAATTGTGTATATTATGTATGGAATTGTGTATATTATGTATGGAATTGTGTACATTATCATTATGTATGGAATTGTGTATATTATGTATGGAATTGTGTATATTATGTATGGAATTGTGTACATTATCATTATGTATGGAATTGTGCATATTATGTATGGAATTGTGTTTATTATGTATGGAATTGTGTAGTATACTATCATGATGTATGGAATTATGTACATTATACTTTTCTAACCGTTTAGTGCAGCCCAGAACGCAATAACAACAGTAACCTGAGAAAATGTTTAAAAAAAACTGAATCGTTGTACTTTGAAACACCCATTTTAATATGCTTTTGTTAGCTACCTATTCAAACAATGCAGTCAATTTAGAAAAAAGGCAAGCTTACAGAAACTCACTAGAACACTTTTTTAAAAGAAATATGTATATTTCCTCTGGAAGAGTTATGCTGATGTTATTTGTGTAATAAGTTACCAATTTTACTATTAGTCTGAATTAGTCAAAACATGCATGATGACAAACTTTGCATATTAAGTCAGTTAGTTTAGGCCAGTGATTCTCAATCTTTTTTTTGTCGAGGCTCACTCTTAAGGCGTCTTCTCACTTTAGGCACCTCGAAAATAGGCTATTTTCGCGATTTTTTTTCGAGGATTTTTGCAAACAATTATGGGATAAAATGGATCCTATATAATAAACACATCTTTCAAGTACAAGAAATTTTTATTTTTTTGAACAATTATTATAATAAAACAGTAGCATCGAAAAACCCGTGTAGAAATGTAATGTTCGTGGCTTGTTGATGAAATTTCGGAAACTATCCGGCCGATTGTCATGAAATTTGAATGACATATTCTTCATAGTTATGGCTATAGCGCATATCATCAGATTTTTGATATGCGCGAAAATAACAAAATGGCGCACGTTTTTCGAAAAAGTAAAAAAAAAAAAACGCGTTTTTTTTTGCAGTTTTTTGTAAAAAAAAAAATACTTCAAATCAAAATTTCAAAAATCTGATGATATGCGCTATAGCAATAACTATGAAGAATATGTCATTCAAATTTCATTACAATCGGCCGGATAGTTTCCGAAATTTCATCAACAAGCCACGAACATTACATTTCTACACGGGTTTTTCGATGCTACTGTTTTATTATAATAATTTTTCAAAAAAATATATATATATTTTTTTCTTGTACTTGATAGATGTGTTTATTATATAGGATCCATTTTATCCCATAATTGTTTGCAAAAATTCTCGAAAAAAAATCGCGAAAATAGCCTATTTTCGAGGTGCCTAAAGTGAGAAGACGCCTTAACGATTTCAAAAATTGTCGGCACACAAAGAAAAAGTTTAAAAGTTGTTTACTTTACTTATAATACACTGTGTTAAATAGTTTATAATAATTTGGAATGTAAAATAAAATAATATAATATGTACTACAAAAACAACAGTACGTTTATTAAGGAATTAATTACAAATGAATAATAAGAATACTTTTAATGAGAAATTTGAGCTTGATGTTTTTTGATAATTTCATTTATATTTGGTCGTAAAAATGACAATATGCTACTCTCATATCGTTTTCTACATTTAACAGTCTCGATCTTTTTTTCGATTTTATGTTGGTTAATACTGAAAATCCGAATTCACACAAATAAGATGTAGAAAATTCTAATAATATTTTTAAAGCTTTTTTGGCTATCATGGGATAATTGCATCTAATGTTAATCCAAAATGAATTAATTGATTCTTCTGAATATTTTAACATTAAATTGATCGAAGTGATCTTTGAAATCGCCCGCTGAATTCGTGCGAAACAAAGTCTCAACGGATGTACTTTCCAAACATCAGACAACAAGACGCACACTCACACACCTGCAGGGGGTTGTATGTAAAAAACTAGAGTAAAAAAATAGGTCAAAAACGAGACACAGAGAAATATGTAACGAAGCGGTGAAAGTGAAAAATCTTCATTACAATATTCATACATATATAAATACTTTTCTTTAAGTTAAACTTTACTCGTAATGAAAAAAAGCATTATAATTTTTACTATATACATTTCTAAAATTTGGCGGCACACTTTAAGAATTTGGCGGCACATAAAAGTGCTGCGGCACAGTGGTTGATCATTTGACAATGGAAATTCAGTTCTGAAGCTAGAACAAGAACTTAATTTATACAAGATATGAATTTTGTAACAAAACTCAAATCAAGTACTCAAAGAACCTGTTTTCAGATGCTTTTTAGTCGAATTTTGCTAAGACTGTTTTCAAGAAACTATTTAACAACTAAGATAATTACAAAAACCGATTTCTTACAAAATTAGGGATGTGGAACATCACACAACTTTCAATTACACTATATTACTGATGTGGATTTATGCCAATTTCATTTATATATTTCCCTCATTCGTTTAGTGAAAATAACCAGTTTGGCTATATTTTTTTGCGATAATTCTTATAAAAATCTTTAAAAAAAAAAAAAAAAAAAAAAAAAAAAAAACCTTTGCCAAAAAGGGAATTTTGGCGGTATACTTATCGATAATTCTTATATTATCCTTTCTTGTAAGTGAAACTAAGCAGAGATGAAAATACGATCGTTGATAAGGTATGCTCAAGGAAAGAGAAGTCTGTGTTAAAGGCATACGTTTTTCAACTTTTTACGCCGTTAAAGAATTTTTACAGGAATTTCGGTGGTGGGGATGTTTAGAAGACCTTAAGAGGCATTACCACGGCGATTTTGAACAATATCGCTAGAGTCGTTTTTTAGCAATTACTGAAAAACATGATTTTTTCAATGGCAGCCACCTTATGCGAATGCACAATTTTGACGAAAACCTTAAGGGTAGGTCCTTGGCCATCATCAACCTGCACACCAAATTTGAACATAGTAGGTCAATTTGTTCGGGAGTTATGCTGACCACGTACACACATAGACGGACATTTTTTCTAGATCACTTTTTTGAGATCAGGATGTTCCAAAATGTGGAGAAATGCACACAAAAAAAATCAAAATTTTTTTTTGACTGAATCCTACACTTTTATTACAATATGTATTACATATGGGTAATTGAATGTAAAAAAAAGTAGGAGATAAGTAGTAAAAAAAAAGATTGAAATTATGTTACTCTCACATTAAAGTTATAAGGTTATAAACTAGTATTATCACAATAAATTCAAAATATTAATGATCAAATTGAAACTCGAATTTAAATAAAGATGGAGGAAAATGAGAAAGACACACCTAAAATAATATGTTCTAATTGAAATTCTTTTACTGTTTGGAAATCAAAAAAATATAGTAAAATGTTCTTGACGAGTACTTATAAGATATGCAATACAGGTTTGAAAACTCCTTTAACTTGATTACTTTATAACATAAAAACACATGAAACTTCAGTTTAAATTGCCAAAGCTTTACTTTATATCCCTACACAAACACAGCAGAACCTGCTTTACTTCTAGAATTAAGTAGTCACAACACTGTTATTACAAGTATATTGCAACAATACTGTTCCCACTGAATCAAGTCCTTGAAAATGACTTTTCAAGGACTTTTAAGGACCTAAATAATATTTTTAAAGATCTTTGAAATTTTTTTTCATGCATCAGGTCTTTAATAGTTGACTTTACAGCTGCGTTAACCCAGAGCGTTAACATTAAAATCTTTCATGAACAATTTTCATTTTACCTTATAAACAGACTTTGATGATGATTTTTGATCCTTTGACTCATAAAACATAATCTCATGTAAACCTCTCGCAGAGTAAGTACAGTATGTAACTAAAACGATTAAGTTTCTTCCAATCCACCAATCAGAAAATATGATCCAAACGATGTACAAGATCATTTGATCCAACGATCCAAACGATGTTTATAAGGCATGTGTAATACAAACATAATTAGAAAATTATAGTGCAGTGCAGGTAAGTAAAAAAATAAGAACTTTTAACGACCTTTAAGCATTTTCAAGTACTTTTAAGGACCTTTAACCATTTTCAAGTACTTTTAAGGACCACTAAGCATTTTTAAGTGCTTTTAAGGACCTCTAAGCATTTTCAAGATATTTTAAGGACCTCTAAGCATTTTCAAATACTTTTAAGGTCCACTAAGCATTTTCAAGGGCCTCTAAACATTTTCAAGTACTTTTAAGGACCACTAAGCATTTTCAAGTGCTTTTAAGGACCTTTAACCATTTTCAAGTGCTTTTAAGGATTACTAAGCATTTTCAAGTACTTTCAAGGGCCTCTAAGCATTTTCAAGGGCTTCTAAGCATTTTCAAGTACTTTTAAGAACCACTAAGCATTTTCAAGGGACTCTAAGCATTTTCAAGTGCTTTTAAGGACCTTTAAGCATTTTCAAGTACTTTTAAGGACCACTAAACTTTTTCAAGTACTTTCAAGGGCCTCTAAGCATTTTCAAGGACCTTTAAGCATTTTCAAGTACTTTCAAGGGCCTCTAAGCATTTTCAAGTGCTTTTAAGTACCTTTAACCATTTTCAAGTACTTTTAAGGACACTAAGCATTTTTAAGTACTTTTAAAGGCCTCTAAGCATTTTCAAGTGCTTTTAAGGACCTCTAAGCATTTTCAAGATATTTTAAGGACCTCTAAGCATTTTCAAATACTTTTAAGGCCTGGGAAACAACAAGTTAAAAAATATTACGCAATTTTAATGACCGTGGGAACCTTGATTATGTTCTCTCCCTTGTCAAGCTACATGATAGGACTATTTCAAACTTTCTCCCATATGAGATGCAAAAGCTGGACAGTTAACCCTTACAGGACCATAAGATGTCCAAGACTAAATATGCCAATACAACACAATATTTTAGCTATTGTGGGTGTAAAGTAAGAGAATATCACCAGAAAAACATAGCAGGGTGTATAGGTTTCCTATAATTTCATGGGAAATATTTTTCCCTATGGACCGTAAAAGTAAATAAACGAAACGGTCAGGAAAACTATCAAAAGCTTTTTATTGACTGAATCCTATCAAGCTTGGCTTGAATCTAAAGACCAAAGACAAGCCAAAGAGCTCAATCAACAGTCACCCTGGAATAGATCGAGGGAGCTAGTAAAATTGAGCAGAAAAGAGATCAAGGTTGCTGTAGGCCTTTTAACTGGACACTGCACCTTAAATAGACATCTTAATCTGATAGGTGTTATAGATGACCCACTATGCAGAGGCTGTCGTATGACAGAGGAGAGCTCTACACATGTGCTATGCAATTGTGACTACTACTCTGCCCAAAGATTTGAACATCTAGGATACCATTGTATCGACCCCTGGGAATTGTCAAATGTTCCAATCAGGTCTATACTGAAATTTATTTCAGCAACCGGTCTTCTTTAGATCATTAGGGGGTTTCAGTACAATAGACTTAAGTCGCGGTGCTGGTACTTGATTGAGTCACCCCCATTCACAAGTCACAAATAAACGAAAAGTTAGGTTTATTATATCGGTATTTTATTTATTGCTTTGTAATACAAAAAACATAATAAAAATTATCAGAAAAGTAAAATAAATAGTTAGTTATGATATTCTACGAAACAATTTCGTTTACTTGTGAAGCACAAGTGGACATAACACATTTATTATGTGTCCTATTTTCTATACGTTTTTTTTTATTCGTTCAGAAACACATTTGCCGCCTTGGACATACGTTTTATTTTGACATTCAGTAAAAAAAATATCGATTCAATAATAATTGAACAATCGATAACGATTTTTGTAGAAGGGGGAAATATTTCACTTGAGCGTGAAAGGGTTAAGCTTAAAAGTTTATCTAGGAGGCATTTTCTCCAACTTGCAAATTCATTATTACAGTACAGATATATCACATGAAATTGAACAGTAGATTCATGATGGGAGATTCTATGTACAATAAATTAAGAATAAATGTTTTGATTAAAACTAACGTTTTAATGTTTAAAATGAAAATACTGAGTGTATTTTACAAAGACGAGTACAGTGATAACCATAGCTTAATTTTAAATTATTTTCAACAACATGAAAGTTGGAAAGGTAAAAAAATATGTAAGGAAATCTGACATATGACGTACAACATTCATCGATCCCTACAAAATACATTTTAATTACATTTTATTTAAATAAATTCAATGCTACTGAACCAGCACAAAATTAATTTTAAAATATTTTATTTGTGACTTTTTCAAAAGTATAAATATATTTGCCTATTCTTATTAGTAATGTTCTAAAAAAAACTATAGAATTTTATGAAAACCAAAAATTGGAAGAAGTACAATTACAGCACATATTATTAAATAACAAGGTAAAAATATTTTCAAAAATTTTAGTTAAAAAACTTTTAAAAACTAATTTTTTAAAATGTGATCATAATATACTTACAGGATAAATATTTGTTTTTACTATATGGGACTTTTCAGGTATTAAAACCAAATACTCTCCCCTGAATGGTACAATTTTAGGTTGAAGGGAGCATTTTGTCAGTAATGCTAAGTAGTCAGAATGCAAACCTCCGCAGGTAATAACATTATCACAGACAATATTCTAGAAAAAAAATTTAATATATTAGTAAGAAGCTTTTTGCAATATTTTATACTTCACTGAATAGAAAATTAAAAGATTTAAATACAACAAAATATTGGTGAATTTTTCACAAATAGAAATGAATTACTGCACCGTGGTATATATGTTAGTGAGGTACAAATATTTCAATTAAGTTTTTTTTTTTTTTTAATATTTATACTGAAAAGAGACACAAAGGAAACAAAAATCATTTTATGTCATTAAAACAACACAATAAACAAACAATGTAAATAAATACAGAACATATTAACACATTAAGTTACAATAAGTAATTTACAAAAATATATTTAACACTCTAAGAGTTATGGGTGTATATATGCTTCCTTTGATTCCCAGTTTTTCAGCAATACACAACATTTTTAAATTTATAAATAAAATACTTTTATTACGATGATAGTTTAAAACAAAATAAGTAACAAATGATTTAAAATATGTATATATTATAATCAGAAACATAATTTTTAAATTATTGCAAGGAAAACAACTGTACAATTTTGCCCATTCCCTGGACCAAGGCCGAACTGGATTGAACCAGGCTGTGGCAACTAATAGTAAAGAGTGGAAACAGCCGCAGTGGACTAGTGGTGCTGCATTCCAACCAAAACAGTAGCATGTGTTTTCTTTGCTTGGTCAAATACGAAAACCAATACGTTACTAAGAGGACAAAATTACTTTATTTTTAAAATGCAAAAAGAACACGCCGAATATTGCCAAAAGATAATATTAATGAATGAAATAAATTTTTAGACAGTTCACTCGCGACAATTTATTATTCATATTTCATGCAAATATGATGTTAGAAGCCACACTACATTATCATTTATTTTAAAATTATTTGCTTTTTGTTGATTATTACGCATCAAATATGAGACTTTGATATCTATTTTTAGAATTAAGTTGTTTATTTAAAATAAGGCCTATTTTTGAATTTTATTTTCATTACTCTTTATGGAAACAGAGTTTGGAATTCTTTGTCGTATTTAAAAAAAATATTAGAAATTATAAAAATTAAATTAAAAAGTCGTCGTTGGCAATTCTCGTGATTTCAGAGTTGGCAGCAATGGATATTTTTATTTTAGCTGGCATTCTAAAAAATTTTCATCGCAGTTTTTGATTTAATTTTTTTAATTTCTAATATTTTTTGCAAATAGAATTGATGTCATCCTCATAGATTTACATTTATTAATTAAATTCATTATCATTTAAAACCAAACATGGTGAGTTGTTGTGTACCACACTGTACTTCATATTCTGGAAAGAGAGCCGATGTTAAATTTCACGAATACCCCTTGGAACCGGATCTACGACAACGAATCTGCCTGTCAAATTTCAGCGCGATTGGATGACTGCAATGACTGTTGGTTTTTTAGTATACTGAAGATAGAAGCGTGTGTAAAAGCGACCTTTTAGTGACAGTGACACCTCCCGAAACATGATATAATGCAACTTTAACGACAATGAATCTACCTGTTAAATTTCAGGGCGATTAGATGACGGCAAGATGTTTTTTTTAGTATCTGAAGATACAAGCGTAAGTAAAAGCGACCTTTTAGTGACAGTGAAATTTGATAGAATGCCCCCAAAATTTGATAGAATGCATTGTCATTGACATCAAATCTATCTGCCAAATTTCAGCCCGATTGATTAACGGCAAGTGTGTTAATATCACTATATTGCAGTTTCAAATCTGGTTGGATTGCAGCGCCCCCTTGTTTTGTGGGAGAAAATGGAACTAACAACTTGTTTCCTTCGCACCTATAGACTTTTGAAAATTGTCACGGCCTGAAGAGTGCCTTAGCACTCGTTACAATCCAGTTCGGCCTTAGCTGGACACTCAGAGAGTTAAAGCATTTCTTTTTAACTGGTTTAAAGGACAATTTAAAAACATTCAGGGACAATTATAAAATATATAAAGCATTAAAAATATGTGTAATGTAAATTATAAAAATATTACTTGGTATGATTTTAGCATTAAGTATTATAAAAATAAAAAAGGATAAGGTTGATATATGAAGCACAATTGTTGTAAATAAAATGTAAAGAAATATTCGATTTCCATTGAAAATTAAAATGTGAACATTGAAAAATGATCTACATACTGTTGCTTTTCTATTCTTGAATGATCCCTAAACATTGAGTTGAATATATTTCCTAGTGTTCAGTAATTTGCATATTGTTTAATTCCCTAGAATATACTTTAATATTCGCTGGGTAGAATGTACTTTGTGAAATCAGTAATAAATTTTAAATGAGGTTGCCAGGGTCTCGTTGTTAGTATTGCTTGTGCCATTTAATAAGACACCCGTTAGAATGACTGAAGGTTGGTTTCTTGTTATGGTTAAATCAGAGGATAGCTCTTGATAACAAAAAATAATAATAATAATTTTAATTAAACTCTTAACTTTTTCTAAATAATATTAATGCTAGAGTCCAACATGTGCTGAGGACTTAATAAAGGGAGGAATGTGGCAGCATGTCTGGTGCACATTAATTTTAGTACCAGAATGTAACAGAGATGTTTCTTCAATTAGAATCAAATTGAAATGAGGACAAGGCTGTATACTATTGGTTGATTCTATACCAAATGGGGTACAGATCTTTTGTGATGGGATGGGAAAAATCTCAAGTTGGGTGGTATGTATGACCTGGAATGAAATGGCTTCTGAGATGAGAAACTCACGAAAACACCATATGCTGTTGACTGAGTTTTTTCATTTCTCTAGCCTTTGTGTGAATGCACCAGAACATGTTCGCCACAGAGTTATCAGGACTAGCTGTTGGGGATTCAAAATATATTGCACTACTCCATACAATAAATATATTATAAAGGAATTTAAATTTTTTGATCTGCAGGGAATACATGATTTCATAAAAACTAGAATCGGAAATTAGTTCAGGCATAATAAGTGTGGTCTTCCAAATGCATTACTTATAAATTACCAATAAAAAGTCGGGCAATTAAAAGTAGAAAACATACAATAATATGTAACACATTTTGGTGAATGCATTCTGAATTTTTAATGTAAAAATATGTTTAATAAATATTCAAAATAATTCTAAAAGGGAAAAAAACCAACTAAAAGTATGATTTAAGACTTAAATATCGCAACAAAAGTAGTTCAGATTGTATGGATGAATTTTTAAGTTAATTAAGGAAAAATAAATAAACATTCAAATGGTAATATTACCTTACTTATAGCATCTATTAATATGGCTTCCTTTGAAGTCCGAGTGACAGGGAAAAAGTTTTTAACTCGAAAATTTAAATAAATATCAGCACCTCTTGCTCTACAATCATCTGCATAAGATTTAGTTACTTCTGACCAGTCCACAATACCAGTATTTGGAGACCATATTGCCTTCAAACCCTGTAATATAAATTGCAGTATATTAAAACTCACAAAAAAAAAAATCAGTCATTGATCTACAGTTCTAGATAGCAAAGAAAGTAAATTATTATTATTTAATATTTTGCATTGCAACATTAAAAAAATTTGGTTAAGCTTAGAAACAACTCTGCAGTTTCAAAGAAGTATTCATAAATAATAAATCGGATTTAAAATAGCATTTTTTTGGGGGGGGGGGGATGAATTGAGATTTGCAATACCTGTTATTGAAACAACATATAGTGAGTCATCCAATATAATATAATTATTAAATCCTATACAATGATTTCTTTAACAGTTATAATAAGAAATTGTGATGATATGTTTGATTTGTTGGGTAAAAGTGATGTTGATAATCAATCATGCATTTTAAAAAGATTTCAATCAATTCATGTTAGAAATAAGCAGACATGAAGTAAAAAAATACAAAGATGTGTATATGTAGATAAGACCATTACCAATTTCATAAAATATATCAAGAACGATCTATTGTCTTTTCCTATTCTATAAACTTAAGGAAACATTTCCTTCCAAAATATTACATCAAAATATACACTAGAATTAAAAGTTCAACTAATATCCTCATCATGTTTACACATTTTTGAAAGAAAAGCTCTCAAAGCAACCATCCGGGCCAGGATTTGATCCCTGGACCTTTCACATGCTATGCACTCCATGCAAGAAAAACTCAGATGCCCGTTTGCAGGGTACATCACTTTTGCTCTCCTTGCTAAAGGTGATGGATTCGAACCTTAAAAAAGCTCAAATTCTTGTTTAAATTCAAAATCCAAATTGAACAGTATGACCCATCTTGTTTAGCTTTAGGTTGTAAAGTATACCTGATAATTGCTTTGAGTATATATTAGACTGAAAGGCAACTGCAATTTTTGGACGCCATCTAACATCATTCCGAATTTTTTATAGAAATTGGAGAAAAGTGTGTAGATTACGAATCCACTGGTCTGTCGTGGCAAAAATGGCCGAAACTGGTCAAAAATCGACTTTTAATAAGTTGAACGAAATCCAATTACCAAATGCGGCATAACTTGCCAAATAATGAGCATATTTTTTTATTTGGTAACCCTCACTCTTTAATTTTCAATTAAGAAGGTTGCAGACGATTCGGATGTGTGGCTATGGCTTACTTGCATCTTTCACAAAGGAGCCAAATTGGCAACAAACATTACGTCACTGATGAAGCACTGATGTCGCCAATTTGGCTTACTTTTAAAAGAAACAAGTTTTCCGAGCCAGAGATCAGAAATCGTTTGAACTTTTTCTATTTGAAAATCAAAATGCAGTAGGTTGCCAGACGAAAAAGTTTGTTCTCTTTTTGGCAAGCTACGACATATTTGGCAATTCAACTCATTCCAAGTCGATTTTTGATCGGATCTATTTTTGCCACGGCAGACCAGTGGATTCGTTATTCCAGGTTAGACCAGGCAACTTTTCACCAATTTGTATAAAAAATTCAGAATGATGTTCGATAGGGTCCAAAAACTGCAGTCGCCTCTCGGACTATATCCTTTTCTTTCTCCCAATACCATTTTGAAAGCATTATTCCACCTTGTACAGATACATTATTCTTCCTTATTTCTCAGAATAACATAATAAACTTTCCTAAGTATAACACAGTAAACCACAATACTTGAAATGGATTACAACATAAAAAATAAAACAAAATTTAACTTACATTCACATGAGGTTCTATTTTTTTAATGTCTTCTTGACTGATAAGGGAAATATCTTTCACTCCATTCTCAACAGCTCGTTTGTAGAGAGCATCTAGTTGTTCTAACTCACTCTTATTAACAGCAACTATGAGCTGAAATGAATTATTCAATATGTTTAGATAAACTCTACGAAATTGAGGGTTTATATCATTAAATTATGGTGAAAATTAAATTAAGAAACTATATATGCAAATAACTAATGAAGTATAGAGTACAACAAAATTATTCAATTATTTATTGAGATTGTCAGCATTATCTGGTTCTACAGACAAAATGCTTTAAAATGTATCAAATTGTTACCAGACATAACATAGTATAAATAGATTTACAAAATTTGAAGTAAATATAACTGGCGGTTTTTATTACATTGTAAAAAGTTTTTATAAGCTAATTTATAAAGTTTTTGAAATAAATTTAAAAAAAAAAAAATAAGTCGGCTATAAAATTTTTGAAAATCACATTTTATTAATGTTGCTATACCTGATAAAAATGTCACAACTTTTGTATCAATATCTCTGCTTATATTGTGGTCTAAAAAATGTAGCTTTAAGTCTATGGCTGAGGTTCCCTGTTAAATAAATCTTTAATTCAATCATTAGGCAATTCTCTGATGTATGCATAGGTCATTTTTTTTTTTTCAACTCTTAAATAGAAAAGAATTATAAAATTATGATGAATCTAATAATTAAGTTTTTATTTTATATAATATTACTTTGGTGACAAAATTATACGGGAAAAAAATTACTTTAATTAGGTCAGCATTTGCATACGCATTTATATGCACCGACACATGGGATGCATCCGTGTCCCACGCATCAGCAGTCCCATTAATTTAATAAACAATAATGAAAGAACAAATATATTTTTAAGTTGCAGCCTTTAAAAAGAAATTTGTAGGAAAGTGGAAGAGATTATATTGATTAGTTCTGTTTTGAATGTTTTCGAATTTAACAGTCGAAGCAATTTAGAAAATATATCAAGGCTCAACAATGCTGTAAATGTTTGAGAGATTTTTGAAGTTGACTTCGATATTTACATTGAAATGTAATACAACATATAAACTGCGATTCTCAACTTCTTATATTTATATTTTTAATGAATAGATTGCCACAGAATTTTTCACGATTTCACAGTATGACGCGAAACATGTTACTTTTGTTCAATCTATCAAGAGAAGCCAGCACTTAGTGTAGGATAATAACGCCCATTTTCATATCATCTCTCTAACCCTTCTACGATCCCCCTCATATTAGTAAATGGTACATTCCTCTTTAAGTGATGTGCGCATATGTACTGCGCATTGCACAATGTATATGTAATCCAAGTGTCAAGGCTCATTCGCGTAAGACATGCCAGTCTGTTAGGAGTGTGTCTTTATATCTCCCATTTATGTTTTACCTAATTAAATAAATGCTATCTATAATCATTTAACCATAATTAATAAACTTTCTATTTTCTCGAACCAGTGCATACCATTTCTTTAATACTCTGCAACACTTAGCGTAGAAGATAGTTTTAAAAATTATCACAAAACATACACATTTATTTCCTTGTACAAACTTTTTCTTTTTGAATAAATTTTGTAGAATTGTATTTTCTGTTCATTTAAGTCGAACATGATTTTTTATTCTCTTTCCTAAGGCCCTCTATTCATATATACACTGTCACGCTAAGAGTTTCCTAGTAGCTGTACAAATATGGCAAGTAATGAAGGGACAAGATGACTCGTAGTAGGTGTCCTGGGCAGGTAAACAACCTATGAGCTATCTCAGTTGGCAGTCAACGTGTTAAAAATGTGGTCTCAAACAATTAATTTCTGAAGGCAAAAACTTAAAAGCACTCTATCACACAATTTTTTTTTTTTTCTAACATTCAAAAAAAAAATTGCTAATAAATCAAAACATAAGTATAATCCGTCATGAGGAATGTAAAATAGGTAAACTTATTAAAAAGGGAAAATATTCAGAGTCAAACATTCAATAGACTAAACCAAAATCACTATATCTATGCAGTAAATTATAACACTAAGTACACCTTTCCACATTTCTTGAATGGTATATTTTTTTCTGAGCAGTACTTGTATGCAAGGTCCAAACCCTCAACACATAACTTGGCCTTCAGAGAACCTGGGGTGTAGTATATGCCTGAGTGGATAACACCGCTATTGTGACCGCTTTGATGAGCAGCTGAAATGATTTGCAGGTAAAGAAAGATATAATTAAAGCTGGAACTTTCATAAAGAAACTATACAAATCATCACACAACCATTAATTGAAACGATAAAAAAGTAATTTGCACTGTAGACCAAATAATAAAAATGCGTCAATACTAGAGGTCGGCGATATATCAATACGACGATATTTTCATCGATATTTCTAAAAAAATATCGATAAAAGTCACCGATATATCGATATGTTCAAACATTTTTAGTTTTTTGATGATTGTTTTGTAGTTTCATGTGTTTTTTCGATTTTCTTTATTCTCTTTTCAAAACCTTCAAAACTAAAGTTTGAACTTGGCTGAGAGACAGTTAAAATTGCACCAATATTCAATACACTTAAAAGCTATTGAAAATTATCTAAATATTTCTTAAAATCACTGCACCAATTAGGCGAAAATATATATATATTTTTTTTAATAGATCCTTCTCAGTTGAAAAAGTAGTCACCTTAGAAAAAAGCAATAATGAAAAGTAGAAATTTGCCCTGAAAAACTTTGTTTCTGGCAAAATTGAAAATCAAATGAAAAAAAATTAATCATGTATCGATAGATCTATATGTTTTTCTATGCAGGGATATAGTATCAATATTTTTTTCTATGCAACGATATAGTATCGATATTTATTTTGATTGATATTTCCGACCTCTAGTCAATACCTTTTTTATATCATGTCTTCATACAATATATACAGTCAAACCCTGTTAAAGTGAAATCACTTAACATGAAATTCCATTTAACGTGAAGTAAAAGCAGTTCTCAGCACTTAAAACTTAACGTTAATTTATTCATTTAACATGAAATTCGATTAACGTGAAGAATTTCGTTAGCCCCATCGACTTCCTGTTAAAAGAGTTTAACTGTATTATCTCATTGATATTGAAAATACAAGTTGAAACAGATCCCAGGAAGATTGGACTAATCGTTATGATGGCCAAAATATCGATATGATTCAAAATTGTAACAAAAAGATGTTCTCAAAATTGAATTCAGATAATTTGACAAAAAACAAATCAAAATGGTATTTAACAGCTCAGCAAAATTTTTTATTTTGCCACTCGTCTAAACCAAGAATCATATTTTAAATATAACCTAAAATGACTTACAGAATGTTAATAAAAGTAAGTTCTGACATCACACATATGTATTATTGGCATTAAATTTTGCCATTTGGCTCATTTTTTTTTTATCAAAAATTGATTGTTGGTATAGTGTGTACTTCAAATGCCAACAAATGATGCCCAAAAATGATGCAATAGAAAGTAAATTTTAATTGCAGTAAAATTTTATTCTCTTTTAATTCTAACCTAAATTACATTTAAAGCATTCATTTAGAGTGCCGTTCTACTCAAGCTATCAGGCATTGTAGCATGGAAAGAAGGTAATAACTTGTATTGCTGTATTAAGATGTTTTCAACTTTTGGATAGAGTAAATAAAAAAAAAGCTTTACTGAAGGTAGGCCAAAGGATTTTATTATATCAACCCATTATAGACTACTATGAAATGGGTAAAATGTTATTGTTTTTAACTTTTATCTTATTTATTTAGATCATTTAAAGTATATTTTGAATTTTTTAGATTTTTTGGAAAATTATTTTTATGATTTTTAAAAAACACTAAGTGAAACCACAATCGCAATGTACTAACAAAGAAAAAACTAAAATATTGATTGATAGTCCGAGAGGCGACTGCAATTTTTGGACCCCATCGAACATCATTCTGAATTTTTTATAGAGATTGGAGAAAAGTGTGTAGATTACGAATCCACTGGTCTGCCATGGCAAAAATGGCCGAAACTGATCAAAAATCGACTCGGAATGAGTTGAACTAAAATCCGATTGCCAAATATGTCATAACTTGCCAAAAATAGAACACACTTATTCGTCTGGCAACCCACTTCATTTTGATATTCAATGAGAAAAAGCGCAAACGATTTCTGATTTTTGACTAGGAAAACATATATCTTTTAAAAGTAAGCCAAATTGGCGACATCAGTTACGTCATTAATGTCGTAATATTTTTTTGCCAACTTGGCTCTCTTTTAATAGATGCTAGCAGACCGTCGCCAGATATCTGAATCGTCTGCAACCTTCTTAATTAAAAATTAAAGAGTGAGGGTTACCAAATAAAAAAAATGCTCATTATTTGGCAAGTTATGGCTCATTTGGCAATTGGATTTAGTTCAACTTATTAAAAGTTGATTTTTGACCAGTTTCAGCCATTTTTGCCACGGCAGACCAGTGGATTCGTAATCTACTCACTTTTCTCTAATTTCTATAAAAAAATCAGAATGATGTTCGATGGGGTCCAAAAATTGCAGTCGCCTCTCAGTCTATGAGCAATATGACAGCCCTCAAAGTATACATTAACCAGCAAATCCAAAACACAAAATAATTACCCATATGCATGCAACGTTAAAATCACTTTATGGAAACATAGCAGTGTGTTGCAAGACAGACAAAAGTCTTTTAAATTGCAGCCAAAAATATTTATTCAGTTAAGTTGGGAGATTGGGAAGAGAAAGGAGTCTTAAAATATGTCTTTTTAACAAGTACCAATTGAGTGATATCCATAGTGTTGCCATCTCGTGGAAAACTCTGTAAACCAGTTGTAACGTGTGGTGTTTGTGCAAAAATCAGCAGAAATGAGTGTGGGGACTAAATCCCAACGAGGAGCATTTATGATTATTAAGTAAGGAACTTACATTTGGAAAAGGTTGGTTGGTTGGTTGGTTGTATTCAGATTATCTGGCGCCGTCAGCAACACGAGGGCTATAATGCGCCGAAACATTTCGTCATTTAACAAACCAACATACATTTACAAACATCCATGCCAACACGGGACTCGAACCCGCAACCTCGCGGTCTAGAAGCCAGCACGCTAACCACTATACCGTTTGGTCGGCACATTTGGAAAAGGACTAATGTAAACAATTCTCACACAAGTTTTCGAAAACGAGGGCGTATAGCGCATTTTAACCTAATTTTCAATTATATATTAATTATAATTTTCAATTATTTATTACAAAGTGGCATCAAATAGTCAGGTTCTTATGATACACCTACTAAACTCACAATAAAACTTTACAGATTAGAATTCCTCATCCATTAAAATGGTTTTAAAAAATAAAATCATATATTATGACCAAGAAATACCATATTCAACGTATCTGTATGATTAGTTGCCGCAAAAAAGTTTGTTCCCAAATTAATAGGCAAAAAATCGTGAAAAGTCCTTTAACACCCAGCATCAGGATTGAACCGGTATATATATTCCAACATAGAATTAGATCTCAAGAGAAAATAGAACTTTCCATAACATCATTGAAATGTCACTCAGACATTTACAAAAGCTCTTGTTATGAAAATACCAAAGATAAATACAAACCAAATGATTTTTCTTTTTCAATAAGAGCCAATTTAAGAGCCGGATTCCTAATTAAAAGTTCTCTGGCTGTAGCTGTGCCAATAATTCCTCCGCCAACAATTGCAACATCATATATTATCCGTTGCATGGCATATGATAGTAATTTTCAGTTTTTGGTGTGTATATGTTACAAAAGTGGCATTATTGACTACACACGAAATGAATAAACAAAAACATGCGTGAATGTGAATGCTAGAAACCAGTAGAAAGCTCAAAAGGTAAAATAATTACAAATGTTGCCATATTAAGAAACATATAAGAGAAGTGGGTATAGAACTTAGGTATGAAGACGTCACAGCTAACTGCAATATTTACAGGGCATTCAATTTTATTAAAAATTTCAAATCTTTAATGCGTTCTAAAGACATTTTTTCGTTTTAGTTCGTGAACATGACATCATACCATAATGACAACACATTTACAATCTCATCAGCAGTGCATGAAGTTGACTTAAATGAACGTGCGAAAAAATTTAAAATTAGCCTATCATATTTAGTTTTTTCGACTTTTTTTTTCTCTCTCTCTTTTTCCATTTTGTACCAGGGGTAGTTTTATTAGCTTTATACTCACTTTCTGCAATATGAAAAACATGGCTTTCTTTATCCATTGTACAAAGTTATGAATTCAGTTTAACAATAAAGAAAATGTGTCGTTGTAACCGCATATGGACAGTTGATACTTTGGTAAATTTCCAAGTATAGTACGGAGTACGGATTCTGCGCTAAGAATTGTCTACATAAAACCGCGCCAAATTAATAAGCAGCTCACTTGTTAATGGAAAAAATGGTGGTGGCTGCCCTTTGTTGGTGAAAATCCCCTTTTGTCGCAGAATCCGTTTCGTACTTGAAATTTTCACCGATACTTCGAGTTAGAAAATTACGCGAAAGATATTTATATTATACACAATTATTATTAAAAATGCTTTTAGATTGAGAGACGACTTCAATTTTAGGTACCCCATCAAATATCATTCTGAATTTCATATAGAATGTAGAGAAAACTGTAGATTAAAAATGTACCGGTCTGCTGGGACAAAAAAAAAGCTGAAACTGCTTAAATATTGGCTTTAAATGAGTTCTGTGTACAAAAACTTCTGGGTGATATTTCCAACTCCAGAGTGGATTGAGTGCTAATAGGTTTTATCTATTTAGAAAAAAGCCAAATTATAGTAATCATCGCCATTTCGCTTGATTTTAAAAATTCTATTGCTACTATTTGTTGGCATTTTGGTGTAGAATTCTTGCCGTACTTGGAAGTCAAGTCAACTTTGCAGTGAAATCTTGATTTTCTTAACGTTTTTAAATTTAAATCCATAGGTGAATGTTCTAAGTTTTTAAGTAAATCTCTCTCTCTCTTTCAGCTGTTGTCTTTCTTTCCATATGGCAAATAATGCAATGGCACAACGTAATAGAACGCAGCATAATAATTTGGACAAGCGTGTCAAAAAACATTCCATGAGGTTGCGCTCTGCCTTCACCGCGAACACCAACTTTGTGACACCAGAAGTTCCAGCAGTCACTGATGCCTCCAAAGCCCCATCAGTCACTATCCCTGAAGAGGGAAGTCCTGAATGCATGATATGTCTTGACACGGAAGAAACTTTTTTTTAAACATCGATCCCTGGATTGCGGACACGCGTTCCACACATATTGCGTCAACAAGTGGTTCTTCATATCGCGAAAAACTTCTTGTCCTATTTGTAAGACAGTGTCAGCTTTCAGAGGGTCACTCGCCTCTATTAGGACTTTAACGACAGTGAATTGCTGTTGCTAGTTTAAACCCTGATATGTTCAAGGATGTCCCTTTATGCTCCTTATTTCGGGTAATAAAAATGTTATTTGATATGCAAGCTTCTTTTTCTTCATAACCAGATATCGTGCATTTTTTTACTTTCAATTACCATAAATGTAACAGAGGGTAGTGGAAATATTGTATTCGGTAAAAAAAAAAAAATCGATTTTAGGACATACTGAGTTCAAAAAGGTGGTCTAGAAAAAATGTCTGTCTGTATATGTCAGTGGTCGGCATAACTCTCAAACGGGATTGACCTAAGATGATCAACTTTTGCATATGGATTTAAAGCGTATGCAGCTTTTGTGTGTGGGCGACGGGCCTCGATCCCGAGACCATTGGAACTCGAGGCAGATGATTTACCGCTGTGCAAAAGAGTACTCCAGTGCACAGAAGCTTTATCTGTTATTTGATGTCGCCACAGATTAATGGTGGCTATGGAATCTGTTATTGAAGATTTTGTAAATATTGTACATGTGCACCAAATAGCTATTATTGAAAAAGTAATGTTTTTCCACAATTGCCCCCCCCCCCCCCAAAAAAAAGCCTCTAACAATTTTGGTCAAAATCGCAGTGGTATACCTTTTAAGGTGTTCTAAACATCCCTACCTCCGAAACTCTCACTAAAATTCAATAACGAATGTCTTTAATACAGAGTTCTCCCTCCTTGAGCACTGCTCAACAACCCGTCAACGTCCACTTCTTTGTTTCACTTTCCCGAAATGATGTTTAATGAATTTATCAGAACATGTTGTGGTGCATGAACAACTTGACGGTATTTTTTTCTTCAGTTCTATTAATTTATATTGTTATAAAAGTATTAGGTTCTATTCACAATCAAACAAAGTATCAATAAAAAAAATAGAGGAATGAAAATTCGAATTCAATTCCAGAATGCAACAGTTTTCTACAAATTTTCAAACAATAAGAAAACTTTAGAGAGCTACTGTGTATTAAGAGCCACTATAAATGATAGAATTCCAAAATAATTAGGTCGTTCTGTAATAACAACAGTAATCGTTGTAAAATATTCAGATCAAAATGATCTTCATGAACATATAGGATACTTTTTGTAGAAACATCGTCTAGTTTCATGGCTTAACACCACTTCTTGCAGATATCTACGTGAACACTGATAAATAATTTAGCAGTGTTGGTAAATGAAGTATTCTTAGATTTCGGGATGACGTAATATTTACACGCTGAATTTGAGGACATAATTTTAAAGCGACCAAAAGAATACAAAATTAAAAAAAAAAATCGAAGCGCGCTATAAACAATCCGAATAAATTCAAGACAGCTTCAATGACCACGCGAAACAAACCCCGGAATGTGACGTAGGCTGACGTCACAGCTAAGCTAGCCTCGTTTTTGGCGCGGTTTAAGACCTCTTTCACAGGGTGCGGATGCGATTGCGGGCCCTCAAAAAGTTTTACCAATGTATTTTGAATGGAGCATTTCACACAGTGCGGAGAGCACCCTGCGGGCCCTCAAGAAAGTTTAAACCTTCGTGCGGACCCGCAGAGGTCGGTATATCTCCGCAATTTCCATCAATAACTTCAGTTTAAATTAACTAATTACATTGCCGACCAAACGGTATAGTGGTTAGCGTGCTGGCTTCTAGACCGCGAGGTTGCGGGTTCGAGTCCCGTGTTTGGCATGGGTGTTTGTAAATGTATGTTGGTTTGTTAAATGACGAAATGTTTCGGCGCATTATAGCCCTCGTGTTGCTGACGGCGCCAGATAATCTGAATACAACCAACTAATTACATTTTTTTTTTTTTTTTTTTTTGTAATTTAAAGTGCATATATAATACGGGACAAAAAAACCTACAGGGATCAAATTCATCGCTATGCAATAATAGAATTGTAACTTAATTTTGAATCTTGACGTTTTTATAAAAAGTCAGTAATTTTAAATGCTTTCAAAACAAAATTATATAAAAAAATATTACAGTTAAATTTTCAATTTTAGTCGGTTTCTTAGATCAAATCATTGTGTATCGTTTGTCGTAAAAATTAAAATTTTTAAATTACAAATTGAATTATGATTGGTGCAGGAGTATATCCTTTAGTTAATTTTTAATTAATCAATCCTCAAATGAATAATTTTAGATATGTTAGTTTCCTTACACTTGTTAAGGGGGTCCAGTACCGAAATTTCTTCAAAAATCCCAAATTTTTTTTCTGATTTTAAAAAATAGTTCTTACATTCCTGAAGAGAATGATGTTTTTATCTTATTCCTCCGGTGATTAGAACGCCTCAAAATTACCCGTGATTTAAACATCACTAATGGGCATAACGCCTTGAAGCGTCTGCTTAAAGTGCGTTTTTCGAGCACTAGTGTTTTTCACAGATGTTGCATATTCAAATCGATATATCTCCAGAACCATTAACAAGTGGCTATTCAAATTTTTGGAGCATTTAATTCATATAGTTTTAAATATTTTTTCTTCACAGAATTTTATTTTTTAAATTTTGTTTTAAAATATAACATTTAGCGTAAAAGATAACATAAAAAAAAGCAAAAATTTCAATATTTTTACTTTGAGAATTTTTAATTTTATTTTAAATTCACCTATCAATATTCTGTGAAGACAAAATTTTCTTTATATAATTATGTATTATAGAAAGCTTTCACTTTGAAAAAAAAAAATATTTTTTCTTGACATATATCAAAATACGCAAACATCAATTATTATGGATTTTTCTTGGTTTTTAATTTTTTTTTTAAATAACTAAACACAATATTTAAAAAAACATTTTTTCAAAGATATATAAATAGTATCTCATACATAATATAAATTTTTGACATAAAAATGTATATAAATAAAGATTTTTTTATTTTCGGTACCGGACCCCCTTAAGTGTGAAAAAATGTGAATATAATTAAAAAGTTTAGGAATTTTTTTCCAATGTATACTAGTATTGAAACTTTTTTCTAAAACATAACATGGACTTTGAGTGAATAAGTACAAGCTCTACTTTAAGTTTCAAACTACTTTTTGGTATTTTGGCAACAGGAAGAGAATCCCACATTCGTAAGTAAAAGCTGCCGACTATATATTAATACTGTTGTTGTTGTTTCTAATCTCCCTTTTGTCTGACGAAGTCAGACAATATCAGTGAAGCCATTGACATTAATGAAGTCTGACACTAGTTGTGGACAGTTATAAATGTCCTCCCAGTCCAGTCCAAGGCAGTCCAAAATGTGCTGAGGTGATGCCTGTTCTTTTTGGCATTTAGGGCAAAGAGGAAAATTTTTGTTTCCCCCGGAATATGTGAGGCCTTTAAGGTGACCACTAGCAAGTCGGGACAGACGGGTATTGGTGTGCCTATCACAAGGAAGAGATAGGGAGTGTCCTGGCTTTTTGGCTTTATACCATTCGTGAGATGGAGGTATATGCCATTTCGCTTTATTTTGAGCAATTTTCTTTGAGTATAACTCTTGATATGTGAGTTCTTGAGTAGAGAGGACAGGGTGTTCTAGTCCCTCCTTAGCAAGAGTGTCAGCCAATTCATTTCCGTGGATGTCTACATGTGAAGGGATCCACTGAAAGTGCACTTTGTGCAGTCGGGATATACTCTTGGCTTTGCGTATTATGGATAGACTGGTTTTGTCTCCCACGAGGGCCCAGTTTTTAAGGTATTGAATGGAACTTCGGCTATCGGATAGAATCCATAAGTCTCCGTAGTTGACCTCGCCAAAGATATTCTCTAAACCCAGGTCAATTGCTATTAATTCGCTTCGAAAGACAGAGCAGAAATCTGGATTACGTTGTTTAATTTCAGTATAGTATATTTCAGTACTGGTATATTATACTGGTATACTATATTTTATACTGGTATAGTATATTTCAGTACTGGTATATCTCAGCTGTTAGTTCAACTACAATGCCGGGCCTAAGAGCAAAATGCTATGCGAGCAAGAATGAGTTTTGGCGCCTCTTACAATGAAAATGGGTAAAGAATAACCCTCCAAAAATCGTATGGGTGCTCTATAACTAAAATTTGCGTGAACTTAATATCTGAAGTTGTCATTTTAAAGGGATTAAAAACTAAAAATAATACGTAGAAATAAGTAGTAGAGTATTTAGTACCTTTTAATTATTTTTATTTTTTAAAATTATTTCTTCTATTACTAATTCTTTAAAAGGACTTTTTCAAACTTCAATAGGCATGGTGTACTGTACTTCTGTAAAGAGCAAGCTCCTAAATTCTTTTATTCTGTTTATAGTTTTGTCAGAAAAATTAGACACATATTTTTAATTACAACAAAAGTTTTGATTTAATATTCATGAAAAAAAAAAAAATATTTAAAAAATATTACAGAAGATTGATTGAAATAACCTGTATTACATCACTTAGCATTAGACCTTCCTAGCTTTAGTAGCGAAAAATGATTTTACTAATTTACATTTTTGCCATACTGTCACATAATTTTTTTTAAATATTTTCCTCATTTCGACTCCCCTCTCAAAATCACATGTGTGCGATCGCTCGAATAAAAATTATGAACAGAGACAAAATTTTTTCGTACCAGGATGGTCAACTGGTATAAATAGCGAGATCAAACGAAAATATTGTTACGAATTTTTGTATATTTGTAAATATTTCGTTGTTGTTGTTGTTGTTTCTAATCTCCCTTTTGTCTGACGAAGTCAGACAATATCAGTGAAGCCATTGACATTAATGAAGTCTGACACTAGTTGTGGACAGTTATAAATGTCCTCCCAGTCCAGTCCAAGGCAGTCCAAAATGTGCTGAGGTGATGCCTGTTCTTTTTGGCATTTAGGGCAAAGAGGAAAATTTTTGCTTCCCCCGGAATATGTGAGGCCTTTAAGGTGACCACTAGCAAGTCGGGACAGACGGGTATTGGTGTGCCTATCACAAGGAAGAGATAGGGAGTGTCCTGGCTTTTTGGCTTTATACCATTCGTGAGATGGAGGTATATGCCGCTTTATTTTGAGCTATTTTCTTTGAGTATAACTCTTGATATGTGAGTTCTTGAGTAGAGAGGACAGGGTGTTCTAGTCCCTCCTTAGCAAGAGTGTCAGCCAATTCATTTCCGTGGATGTCTACATGTGACGGGATCCACTGAAAGTGCACTTTGTGCAGTCGGGATATACTCTTGACTTTGCGTATTATGGATAGACTGGTTTTGTCTCCCACGAGGGCCCAGTTTTTAAGGTGTTGAATGGAAAATATTTCGTAGTATTAGTTACGTAAAAAGAAAAATTTATGTACATTTTGTATAAGGCAGTGCAATAGCTTGACTTTACTTCGCTTTCCTGCAATGCGTCTCTTAATGCTTGAAAATTAATTTTATAGGGATAATGCTGGAAAACGAGTTTTACAAGGAGAAGGCCATTTAACATTATGGTTAATGGCAATCTCGCCAAGATGGCGACCATTTGGTGACATTTTCGTTCTCCATGTACCTGTATCGGGCATTTTGACTGTGATCTGAAAAATTCTCCTAATTTCTATCTCTAGAAGATTCGCCTCCCTATATAAGGCCGAGAGAGAAGGTGGTTGGTTGGTTGGTTGGTTGTTTGTTTTCAGATTATCTGGAGCCGTCAGCAACACGAGGGCTATAATACGCCGAAACATTCGTCATTAGACAAGCCAACATACACTTACAAACATCCATGCCTAACACGGGACTCGAACCCTCAACCTCGCGGTCTAGAAGCTAGCACGCTAACCACTATTCCGTTTGATCTGTTTTGCTGTTAGAAAGTAGTATTTTGAGAAATTGAAATTTCCCATAGGATAAACATGGACGATGTTATTTCAATGGGTTGGTTGGTTGTATTCAGATTATCTGGCGCCGTCAGCAACACGAGGGCTATAATGCGCCGAAACATTCGTCATTAGACAAGCCAACATACATTTACAAACACCCATGCCAACACGGGACTCGAACCCGCAACCTCGCTGTCTAGAAGCGTTATTTCAATGGGAAATGCACACTTTTCTTGAGCAAAACTTGGATTTTGAAGATTAAAATATCATTTTAAAGACGAATTAATTGATTGTGGAAATATATTCGTGTGATGATTTCGATGACACAATTATATTGTAAAATTTTATTAATTTACTTAATATATAACCGCTATACCGTTTCGAGAGAGAGGGTGATCGAGTTAGTTGAGTTACTGAGTTAGTTGTCTCTCAGCGAGCGTTCAGAGTAGTGAACTGTATTGCATTGTCTTTTGCGGGGAATTTAGCAGTTGTGTATCTAGTTTTTAACTGCTGTTTGTGCTCCATTGTTGTGAGCTGTATTGAGTCTATTAGAACGGACAAATTTGGAGTTGTAAAAGAATCTGCGTAGAGTTATATTGGAATAAATTTCTGCAAGTTTTGATCTGCTTTGGCTTCAAGTCTTTCGAACCCATCCACGCAATAATATAATTGTTCTAAATACCCCAAGACGACAAGCTGACGAAAGACTGTAATGTATAGTAAAACCGTTCGGGTGCATCAATTTGGGAAGTCGTTCGTCTTGATTTCGATTTTTTAGATTCAGATTTTGATTTTTGACAAATCATCAATCAATTCCCTTATCGGATTGAAATCCAGGCGATAATGCGTGATAAGAACCCATAAAATTTTTTTTGAAGAAACATTTACTCCAAGAGACTTAGTAGGGATAGATTGATGGTCAGTGCTTCTTGAATGAACTTTGCGTTAGGATGTGAAAACCAGAACTGGTTTGCAGAACAGTCGATGATTAAACTAGCTTTTGGAACGAATATAATGATAAGGGATATTCCGGAACTACCATAGACTTATTATTATCAATAGCCTGCGCGTTCCCACTTCAATTATACAACGAGAATGAAACCAAAATGAATCACATGGGTAGGAACTTTTTGGGAGCAGGGTTGCAGATTTGGCGGGTTTCTCCTCACTCAGGCGATAAAGGATAATAAGATTATTAGATAAAGGATTAATTTTACGAGGTAGCCAAATTAAAAACCACGTGACTGATAGACGAATTTTGTTATTCATTTTGGTTTCATTCTCGTTGTATGACTGAAGTGGGAACGCGCAGTCTATCGATAATAATAAGTCTATGGGAACTACATACCTATACTAAACTCCAACTTAACTTGACATCACTTTGACGATAGATCTTCACCGTGCTCATAGGCATTTAATCCATTTTAGCGGAGTGAAGACATAATGCTCGCCAAACTTTATAGCCTTTTGTTCTCTAAAGGGTTGTGGTCTGGCGAGCATTATGCTTTCAAGCCGCCAAAATGGATTAAATGCCTATGAGCACGGTGAAGATCTATCGTCAAAGTGATGTCAAGTTAAGTTGGAGTTTAGTATATAGTAATATATTCTCAAAAAAGAAAACGTTAAGAATCTTTCTAATATCAAAATAAAAACACAATTTATATATATTTTTTTATTTATAACTTTACTGTCCAACAAACATCAAATAAGTGCCGAGTATCTCAATCTTTCTTCAACGGTTCATCTTCCGTACTTTTCTCCCTTTCTCCCCAACAGTGAGAAGACCGTGCAGTCTCCGTACCTCTTTCCCTAACTCATCAGAAAGCTTTTTCTTCTTGTCCATCTTGCCCTGCTCCTCCTCCACAACTCGGGTCAGAGATTCGGCCACGCTCTCCAGACGCCTTCTGGTTTCAGCCGGATCTGACCGGAACTGACCGGAATCCATTCCTAGAGCTTCTTCCAGTGCTCGGATCCTGGAGTGCTGTTGGCGGATGTCGGACCGGAGAGACTCAGCGAAAGAAGTCCAGTCGGAATTTTCCTGTAAAAGAAAGCTTTTGAATATAAAAATTTCATGTCGATTGTGGCTAATAATATTGTCTCAACTGTCAATACTATTGTCTCAACAAGTCCAGTCGGAATTTTCCTGTAAAAGAAAGCTTTTGAATATAAAAATTTTATGTCGATTGTGGCTAATAATATTGTCTCAACTGTCAATACTATTGTCTCAACAAGTCCAGTCGGAATTTTCCTGTAAAAGAAAGCTTTTGAATATAAAAATTTTATGTCGATTGTGGCTAATAATATTGTCTCAACTGTCAATACTATTGTCTCAACAAGTCCAGTCGGAATTTTCCTGTAAAAGAAAGCTTTTGAATATAAAAATTTTATGTCGATTGTGGCTAATAATATTGTCTCAACTGTCAATACTATTGTCTCAACAAGTCCAGTCGGAATTTACCTGTAAAAGAAAGCTTTTGAATATAAAAATTTTATGTCGATTGTGGCTAATAATATTGTCTCAACTGTCAATACTATTGTCTCAACAAGTCCAGTCGGAATTTTCCTGTAAAAGAAAGCTTTTGAATATAAAAATTTTATGTCGATTGTGGCTAATAATATTGTCTCAACTGTCAATACTATTGTCTCAACAAGTCCAGTCGGAATTTTCCTGTAAAAGAAAGCTTTTGAATATAAAAATTTTATGTCGATTGTGGCTAATAATATTGTCTCAACTGTCAATACTATTGTCTCAACAAGTCCAGTCGGAATTTTCCTGTAAAAGAAAGCTTTTGAATATAAAAATTTTATGTCGATTGTGGCTAATAATATTGTCTCAACTGTCAATACTATTGTCTCAACAAGTCCAGTCGGAATTTACCTGTAAAAGAAAGCTTTTGAATATAAAAATTTTATGTCGATTGTGGCTAATAATATTGTCTCAACTGTCAATACTATTGTCTCAACAAGTCCAGTCGGAATTTTCCTGTAAAAGAAAGCTTTTGAATATAAAAATTTCATGTCGATTGTGGCTAATAATATTGTCTCAACTGTCAGACTATTTGAATGGAATTGTTGTTGTTATTCTTATTCTTATTATTATTTGTATAAAGAAAGCGCAATGGACAATTCCAGCATTTTTTAAAAACGAGTGAAATTAGCTTATATTTGTGAAGAATTTCTTTCTGATTCCAAAGATTTAAACAAAAGTTCTTAAAAAAAAAAAAAAATTAGTTATTTAAATATTAAGAAAAGAAAATGCCCCAAAACCGAGTCAAAGACAGTCAGATCAAAACACACAACAAAATCTGTGACGTCAAGTGTTCCTTCGGTTTCTATGGAGGTTTCTGCCAAATAGATGGCGTTAATTTGGTAGATCATTGCCATATTCCGTACAGGTTGGCGCGATTTGCGAGAAACTTGCAAAACTGGTTTTCCACCGCTGCATTTCAAGCCAAGATGTTCGGGACCTCTTGACTTCACATTCAATTCGAACCGCATGAATCGTTTTCTCGCCAACGTCTAACAGGAGAACTTTGATGGCAAAAAAAAAAAAAAAAAAAAAAAAAAAAAGCTATTTGAGCAGAAATTTGTGTTTATGGCCTTTTTTCGAAACATTTAGAATTGAATAAAAAGAAGAAGAAAAAAAAAGAAAAAAAAAAACCGCCGGAGTTGTCTATTATGTGCTGTTCCCCATTGAAATTTTGACTGCTGTCAGCATTCCAGATGTTGCTATGGAGCAGAGCCTCGTCTGAACTAGTAAATTAAAAATTCTAATGCAACCAACCTACAAAGAAAAATCAATTCATGGGCAAAAAATCTTAAGAACCCTGAGAAGTTAATGGGAATGTCACATGTTTCTAGTTTATAATTCAAGTATTTTCTTTCGTTACATAATTCAATTACAAGAAGCTATCTAATGAAGTAAGATTTATAAGAACCCATACCTGCGACTATAACATACAATGCTACAATGCCACCTGTCCACAGCCTTTTAAACTAATTTAGAAACTTCTGCATCAAACTTAATAAGGTATTTCAAATAAATATTCAATTTGCTTCATTCGTCTATCAAACCCTATTTCCGTGTGATTTCATTTAATATTTGCGGAATCCTATCCGTGAAATATCAAGCATTTCTCATAAAAAAAATATGATATTATTAATACAAAATTGTTCCAAAGTTTGTCGATATAGTTAGTGATATATTTTTTTTTTTTTTTTTAAAAACTTTTTAAAGTACAAAGAAAACTAGGGGTGTTGAACATCACACAACTTTCAATTACACTAATACTGATGTGGATTTGTGTAATTTATCGTTTTTATATTTTCATCATTCATTGAGAAAGATAATTGCCAGTTTGGTGATATTTTTTTTTGCTATAATTCTTAAATGCGTCTTAAAAAAAAACAAAAAAAAAACAACAAAAAAAAACACTTTGCCAAAATGGGGATTTTTGGCGATATGTATTTCGATAATTCTTGTATCATCCTTTCTTATAAGTGAAACTGCGGAGAGGAGAAAAAATGATTATCGATGAACTATGCTCAAGAAAAGAGAACTCTGTGTTGAAGGCATTCGTTTTTCAACTTTATAGGCCATTAAAGCATTTTTATGGGAATTTCGGAGGTAGGGATGTTTAGAACACCTTAAGACCACAGAGATTTTGAACAAAATCGTTAGGCTCGTGTTTTAGCAATCATAGCAGCTACCTTATGTGCATGAGCGATTTTGACGAAAACCTTAATGGTAGGTCCTTGGGCCATCACAAACCCTCACACCAAATATAGATATCGTAGGTCAATTTGTTCGAGAGTTATGCTCACCACGTACACACAGACAGACATTTTTTATAGATTACTTTTTTGAAATCAGGATCTCCCAAAACGTGATGAAATGCAAAAAAAAAAAAAAAAAAAAAAAAAAAAAAAAAAAAAAAATAATATATATATATATATATATATATATATATATATATATTTAATGCTATACTTTCATTACCCTAAGTATATTGTAAACATATGGGTAATTGAAAGCAAATACATAGATTTAAAATTTTGTTACTATAAAATAGCATAAAAAAACTAATCTTAATTAAATCACCAGCCAAGGACAGCGTCGATTCCATTGCGATCAGCATAAATTAAATTTTGTGTCTAGTAATCTTTAAAAAAAAAAAAAAAATCAACATACCTTCGCAAGTTTAACAAAGTGCACTCTGAATGTCTCCTTGATCTGAGAAGTCCTGCTTCGAACAACGTTGATGAGGGATTCGTAGTGGTCCCTCTGCCTGTAGAAGCACGTGTACGGATTGACATCCTCGTCAAATACGGTTTCCTCCTGAATTGATGTATGAAAAAAAACAGAAGTTAGACTGACACTGTCTTTAAGAAACAGATTCGGCACTTACTTCACTTGCATCAGCTGCGTATTCGATTGGAAATTCCGAATGAACTTAAGTATTTAGTGCAGGAAATTCTCCTGAATGGTGATTGCACACACTATACTAAACTTCAACTTAACTAGACATCACTTGGACGGTAGATCGTCACAGTGCTCATAAGTATTTGATTCATTTTGGCGGCGTGAAAGCATAATGTTCGCCAAACCACAACCCTGTAGAGAACAAAAGGCTATAAGGTTTGGCGAGAATTATGTCTTCACTCCGCCAAAATGAATCAAATACCTATGAGCACTGTCACGATCTATCGTCTAAGTGATGTCTATACTAAACTTCAACTTAACTAGACATCACTTGGACGGTAGATCGTCACAGTGCTCATAGGTATTTGATTCATTTTGGCGGCGTGAAAACATAATGTCGCCAAACCACAACTCTCTGTAGAGAACAAAAGGCTATAAGGTTTGGCGAGAATTATGTCTTCACTCCGCCAAAATGGATTAAATACCTATGAGCTCTGTCACGATCTATCGTCTAAGTGATGTCTAGTTAAGTTGAAGTTTAGTATAGCTGCTTCTGTTGTATGTGAGCTTATTAATTATTAGCGGAGTTACATATCTTTGTCATAGAAATGATACAGTTTAGTAACAAAGTTATTATTAATTTTTGGATATTTTGGATCGTTTGAGCATTACTTCTTGCACACTCTGCTAGATTGATAAAAATTTCTCAAATTGACTCTTACTTACAACATTGGTTCGATTTGTAAGGATTTTTTTTTTTATCAAAGTTTCAGTATTAAATATTTGGCAAATTACATAATTAGGTGTTCGATTGGTAATAAAAACATTACCAATAATGGAAGTTAACACGTTGACTTCCATGTGAATGGCATTCGACTCCCACCACTGGTTCAATCACTTCTCCAATCAAAGCGTCGACGAGTGCTGCGGTTAGGTGGTTGGTTTGATAATTTTTGCCCAAGGGGCAACACGCGGTTCATACCGTGCCAAAGAAATTAGTAAATATCAATTTAAAATTTAAGAAACAAAGTATCGGGAAGATTAATGTAAAATTCAAAGTTGAAATATTTTAGTTGATGGAAACGTTCCACAAAAAATGACTCGCAATCTGTCAGACCGCATACAGCTGTTAAAGGTTAAAGCAAATGGGCTCTTTAGACCGAAATCATGCCAAAATTCAGCGGCAGTCAAAGTGTAAAATAAGTATTTGAAGTAGTAGGAATTACCCTTGTAGTGATTGGATGGTTGGTTGGTTTATGCGTTCAACGACCTATACTTATGCACAATAACGACTAATCAGACCTGGATCTACAATTTAACCCATTGCGGTCGTATGTCTACTCTCTTGCCACTAAAGCTTTTTTACAGCTCCGATACCATGTCTGCTCTTAGCCACTGCGTCAAGGACCATACTATACTAAACTTCAACTTAACTAGACATCACGTAGACGGTAGATCGTGACAGGGCTCATAGGTATTTAATCCATTTTGGCGGGAGTGAAGACATAATTCTCGCCAAACCTTAGTCTTTTGTTCTCTACAGGGTTGTGGTTTGGCGAACATTATGATTTCACGCCGCCAAAATGGATTAAATACCTATGAGCACTGTCACGATCTATCGTCTAAGTGATGTCTAGTTAAGTTGAAGTTTAGTATAGTATGGAGAGTAGACATGCGACCACAAACGGTTAAAGAGGATTCCAAACCCCAACGAACATCCATGCCTGACCAGAGAGTCAAACCTCTGCAACTTTGGCATGTGAAGTCAAAGCGCTAACCACACAGCCATCAGGTGGACTACAGCAATTGAAAAGTCTTTGCCAATCATCCTATAATGCTCGTGGACTTTTTAAAGTAGTCCGAGAGGCGACTTCAATTTTTGGACCCCATCGAACATCCTTTTGAATTTTTTTTTATAGTAATTGGAGAAAAGTGAGTAGATTACGAATCCACTGGTCTGCCGTGGCAAAGATGGCCGAAACTGATCAAAAATCGACTAGGAATGAGTTGAACTAAAATCCGATTGCCAAATATGTCATAACTTGCCAAAAAGAGAGCGAACTTTTTCGTCTGGCAACCCACTGCATTTTGATTTTCAATGAGAAAAAGCGCAAATGATATCTGATCTCTGGCTAGGAAAACTTGTTATCTTTTAAAAGTAAGCCAAAATGGCGACATCAGTTACGTCATCAGTGACGTAATGTTTCTTACCAATTTGGCTCATTTGTGAAAGATGCAAGTAAGCCATAGCCACACATCCGAAACGTCTGCAACCTTCTTAATTGAAAATTAAAGAGGGAGGATTACCTAATAAAAAAAAAAAAAATGCTCATTATTTGGCAAGTTATGGCGCATTTGGCAATTGGATTTAGTTCAACTCATTCCAAGTCGATTTTTGATCAGTTTTGGCCATTTTTGCCACGGCAGACCAGTGGATTCCAAATCTACTCACTTTTCTCCAATTTCTATAAAAAATTCAGAATGATGTTCGATGGGGTCCAAAAAATAGCAGTCGCCTCTCAGTCTAAAGTCCCTTGTCTCTTTAGTGCACGCTTATTTTAAATAGCGTTAGGCCTTGGAAGGTAAAATGTGTCTATTAAAGAGGAGCGGACAAGTTTCTTACTTTACTATTCGTCTTGCGGTCCATCTTGTCGTATAGCTTGAGGAGGACACGCCTGAGAGAGGCTTTTGTGGTACAGTCGGATGTGAGGGACACGAACTCGGAGCGGCAACGATCCAGGAGGAGTTCTGCTGCGAACAGCTGTAAAGGGAAATTAACAATATCATCTTTAAAGAAAGATTATAAGTCAATCGACACTTGAAGTGTTCAAAAAGTGTGTATATTTTTAACCCGTCACGTGTGCAGTATTGAAAATAAACACATCACGTGAAAAAGCGTATGAAAGTTTCGCACGTTAATGTTTTTGGGATTACAGTACCATGACAAAAAAACTAGGTAGTAAGTATGTGAAAATATATTCGTACACTTTTTTTATTAATGATAATGACTCTCCTTACGTAAAAGAAAACGCAATATTGTTTCAAACTTCTTTAACCAATTTTTTTTTTTTTTTTTTTTTAATTTTCTCCACTATAACTAATAGAAATTAAACTTTTTTTTTTTTTTTTTAATTTTCTCCACTATAACTAATAGAAATTAAACTTTTTTTTTTTTTTTTTTAATTTTCTCCACTATAACTAATAGAAATTAAACTTTTTTTTTTTTTTAATTTTCTCCACTATAACTAATAGAAATTAAACTTTTTTTTTTTTTTTTTACATTATTCACAGTTTAATTTTCTAATTGTATTTTAAATAGAGCATTTAATAAGAAATAAATAAAAGCGATAATTTTTCATTATAGTAAGCTTCGAAATTAAAAACCCATGTTCATATTTCGCAGTGCGGATTGTTTCTGCCACGTTAAGTATATTTAATTTAAGTATTTTGGCAAATAACGGCGTCTAGTTTTCTGTAATTAGTTTTTTTTTTTTCTTCCAGCTCATAGTTATTTAAAAATATGAGTCGTAATCAAACTACTTAACCTATCCATCTATAAAGAGTTCTAATAAAATATTATACTTTTTTTTTACAATAAAAATGAAATAATTTTATGATGGACCTATCTTTATTTCTGAACGCACTATCGGGGCCGCCGCGAGATGGCGCTTTCTTTCCCTAAGAGGGCCAGGAACAAACTTTAACAAGATTTTGCTAAGCGATGGGATTTCGACTTCCTAACCGCCTGGATTGTTGCTTAAATGATTACTTTGTTTTTCAAAGTTTTATACTTGAGCAAATTTGAGTTGGAGGATTTTTTTTTTTCTACAGTTTTTAAAATTCGTTAGATTTATAAATTAGCGTTTTCAGATTTGTATCACTTTTTAAAATACGTAGGTTTTCTAAGAATTTTTTCCTTAGCACAAAATAAGAAATTCTATTTGCAAAATGAAGCAAACCAATTTTCATCAGTAATTTTATTGAAATTTGATATATTTTTAGAATTACTCAGCAAGAAAGTTGTATAAAAAATAGCATAATATAAAAAAGTAAATCTATAATTTTAAGATACTTATAAGTTTATTATGGACTTTTTAATTCATTAGTACAAGTTAATTTACTTCTATTGATATGTTCCACTTGCACACTAAGAAACAAGACTTAAAAATAAAAGGAAGTTTTCACCAAAATTCATACACCACAGGAGCGAAATAATATTCAAAACAAATGTTTCATCTTATTGCCAAAAATAAAATAAAAGACACACATATCAGTAATTGATAGAAATTAGAATACAGAAGTAATAAAAATCCAATAAATTCTAAAATCTTTAAGTTAAATTGATTTTAATAAAATTAAATTTTAATATTTGTTTTATTTAGAAAATGTTTGCATTTTATATTTAATTCACTTTAATAGAACTAATAAATATATTTAACATACTTGAACACATATTTGGTATAAATTTAGCATTTTGTAAACATCCAGGAGTTTCCACAAGAAACTTTAAATAGAATTTCTAACTTAAACCAAAACAAAGACACAAAACTCTTAATAACAATTGATTTAAATGTGACCAATATCAAAATAAAAAGAGAGAAAGCGCCATCTCGCGGCGGCCCCGGCACTATTCATTAAATGGAAAGAAAAGTTACCCCACTCTCTTTGAGGACAGTTGGAACAGCTTTCTGGGAGAGTTTTAAAATAAGTTTTAAATTTTCCCAGAAACCTTCGTTTCATTAATTGCTGTCTTAAAGCAAGAAAAACTAGAGATGTGGAGAATATCGCACAACTTTCAATTACACTATAATACTGACGTGGATTTGTGTCATTTACCGTTTTAATAGTTTCATTATTCTTATAGAAGTGTCTAATTTGGCGATATTTTTTGCCATAATTCTTGCATGGGTCCTAAAAAAAAATCTGCCAAACTGATGATTTTGGCGATATACTTTTCGATAATTCTTATGTTTTCCTTTCTAATAAGTGAAACTGTAGAGAGAAAAAGCAACGATCGTTGATGAGGTATGCTCAAGGAAAAAGAACTCTGTGTTAAAGGCACTCGTATTTCAACTTTTTATGCCATTAAAGCATTTTCACGGGAATTTCGGAGGTGGGGATGTTTAGAACACCTTAAGAGGCATTATCACAGCAATTTTAAATTAAATCGTTAGAGCCGTTTTGTAGCAATTACTAAAAAACATGATTTTTTTCAATGGCAGCTACCTTATGCGCATTCTCGATTTTGACGAAAACCTTAATGGTTGGTCCTTCACCAACCTGCACACAAAATTTGAACATCTTCGGTTAAACTGTTCGGGAGTTTTTCTGACCACTGACGCAAATACACACAGGCAGATATTTTTTCTAGATCACTTTTTTGAAATCAGAATATTCCAAAACATAGAAATATGCAAAATCAAATGCTATGCTTTCAATTACCCTATGTATACATATGTGTAACTGAAAGTAAAAAGTGGAAAATTTAATAGTTGGCAATCAGGTAACAGTCAATAAAAATGTATTTGGTTTGGTTTTGAATGTTAAAATTCCGAAGGAGAAACCGTGAAGTACTTTTGTTCACTTCTCTCCTATCACCATTTTTCACATATATAGGAAGAGAAAGAGAGTTTACTCTTTATTTACTAACGGGACTTATAAGTTACATTAGTTTTCTCATGGCGTTGTGCTAATTTAACCGCTTTGACACCCATTAATGAGGGTTGGAAGGCAATTTTTTTCTTCGAATTCATTTTGCGTTTCTTAGTGCATGACAATATTTGAAATGTTGTCTACAAAATAGTTTAACTTGGTGGGCAATACGCTTATTCAAAGTATTTTTAAATATTTTTCGAAAATATAACATCAGTGAAAAAAACCCGTCTGCTTTGTACTTTAAACGCTGTCTTCGAAAAATGATGTTTTTTCATACAAATGTACCTTTTTCTCACGATCTACTCAATATTTTGCTTCGAATTTTTTTTTTCCGGGAACATAGTAATTTTACACAAACAGACGTATGCTTTTACAGAAATGTTGATAAGATTTTTTTTTTCAAAAAAATTCCTATGTTTTTTTTTTGGGGGGGGGGGGAATTTTATTTAAAAAATTTCAAAACATCATATATCTAAACAAAATTTTATTTTTACAAAAGCATATGTTAGTCTATATAAAAGAGTTTTAATATTGTCGGTGCAAAATTTTAAACCAATGCTATTTGTAGTTTATGGGAAAAAGGTACATAAAAAAGGCCTTTTTAACATGGACTAAATAGAGCCTTCCAACTCCTCCCATCCTTAAGACTTTGAAATACACTTCTACGAAGTTCGTTCTTCAATTGTTGGATAGCAGCGCACGCTTATTTCTCGTTATATGCAAACACATGGACGATTTTCAATCGCTTAGGCATCCCTCTCGGCCTTACATCGTTTAATATACTTATCTCTTGTAACCTTCCAAAGAGAAATAAGTTTGTGCTGCCATCCAACTATACGGACAATTCCCGCATTTTTTAAAAACGAATGAAATTAGTTTATATTTATGAAGAATTTCTTTCTGATTCCAAATATTCAAACAAAAGTTCTTTAAAAAAAAAAAACCCAGTTATTTAAATATTAAGAAAAGGAAATGTCTGACAACCTCGTCCGTTCGCTTTCCGAACAAAACGCTACTTTTATAGCTGTGACGTCAAGAGGTCCTTCCGTTTCCATGGTAATCGTGAGGCTTCTGCCAAATAGTTGGGGAGAGTTTTTTAAATAATTACCGTGTCCCGTGCAGGTTGGCGCGATTTGCGAGAAACTTGCAAAATTGGTTTCCGCTGCTGCGTTTCAAGCCAAGTTGTTTCAGATCAAGTGACGTCACATAAGCTTCGAGTTGAATGTGTCGTTTTTTCCGCCAAATCTTACAGGGAAACTTTGGTTGCAAATTAAAAAAGGAAAAGAGAAGAAAAACCGCAATGAGCAGAAATTTTTGTGTTTATGACCTTTTCGAAAACATTTAGAATTGAAATAAAAAAAAAAAATCTAGGAATCGTCCATCGAAGAACATACGTCATAGAAAAAGATTTCTAAGTACCAATGGATCCCAAAGGGTTTAAATTAATAGAGTACCGTGAAAAATCTGACGGGAGTTACTGCGCATGCTCATGTGACGTCATTTTGAAAATGGAAAGAAATATGTTGTGAATGCAAGTGCTTCGCCTTATTACCTGCTTGTCATTTTCTTTGACACTGATTTCTGTAGACTTGAGATGCTCGTTCAAAGTAACTTCCTCTCTTTTAGCTTTTTGCAGTTGAACGGAAATTATCTTGTTAGAATCTCTGCACTATCAACGAAACAAGACCAGTCAAAAGAATTAGCAACAGTCATTGCCCAATGGAATAATTTCAAGCCTATTTACTTAATCTTATCAGTTTTTCAAATATTTATTCTTCTATTGTATGAATTAAAGGCGTCTTCTCACTTTAGGCACCTCGAAAATAGGCTATTTTCGCGATTTTTTTTCCGAGGATTTTTGCAAATAATTATGGGATAAAATGGATCCTATATAATAAACACATCTTTCAAGTACAAGAATTTTTTTTTTTTTTTTGAACAATTATTATAATAAAACAGTAGCATCGAAAAACCCGTGTAGAAATGTAATGTTCGTGGCTTGTTGATGAAATTTCGGAAACTATCCGGCCGATTGTCATGAAATTTGAATGACATATTCTTCATAGTTATGGCTATAGCGGATATCATCAGATTTTTGAAATTTTGATTTAAAGTATTTTTTTTTTACAAAAAACTGCAAAAAAACGCGTTTTTTTTTTTTACTTTTTCGAAAAACGTGCGCCATTTTGTTATTTTCGCGAATATAAAAAATCTGATGATATGCGCTATAGCCATAACTATGAAGAATATGTCATTCAAATTTCATGACAATCGGCCGGATAGTTTCCGAAATTTCATCAACAAGCCACGAACATTACATTTCTACACGGGTTTTTCGATGCTACTGTTTTATTATAATAATTGTTCAAAAAAATAAAAAATAAAAATTTTCTTGTACTTGAAAGATGTGTTTATTATATAGGATCCATTTTATCCCATAATTGTTTGCAAAAATCCTCGAAAAAAAATCGCGAAAATAGCTATTTTCGAGGTGCCTAAAGTGAGAAGACGCCTTAAGTATTATTTTTTCTTTCTAATTGCTTGAATTAAGTGTTATTTATGCTTAAAATATTTGTACTTCTATAGCTTACATTAAGTATTATTACTAGAGGTCGGCGATATATCCATACGACGATATTTTTATCGATATTTTTGAAAAAATATCGATAGTTAAAATATCGATACAAGTCACCGATATATCGATATTTTCAAACATTTTAATTTTTTTTTTTATGATCGTTTTCTAGTTCCATGTGATTTTTCGATTTTCTTTATTCCCTTTTACAAAAACTTCAAAATTTAAGTTTGGACTTGGCTGAGAGGCAGTTAAAATGGCGTCCTAACCAAAAAGAAAACATAATGTAATGGAAAGATAAGATAATTAATTAGTAGTCATTAACATAACGCCGTTTCTGTTGCCAGCGTGTGCCTGGAATTGGCAACTCATTTTAATATTAAAAACATCTCTATCAGCAAAAACGATAAACTACTTTTCAAAATTTCTTCTTTAAAAATAAATGTGAATTTATGCATTGACATCCAAATGTATTTTATTTATTCTGATTGATAATATAATTTATTTATTAAAACAATTTTTATAATTTATTTATTAAAGACATTTTTATAATTTATTTATTAAAAATTTTTTATAATTTATTTATTAAAACAATTTTTATAATTTATTTATTAAAACAATTTCGGCATGAAGTCATGAAAAGTAGAAATTTGCCACGAAAAACTTCGTCTCCGGCAAAATTGAAAATCAAATTATAAAAAAAAAAAATTATGTATCGATATTTTATCGATATTTTTTTCTATGCAACGATATAGTATCGATATTTATTTTGATCGATATTTCCAACCTCTAATTATTACATTTGAAAAAATTTAGGTACCTTAAAAACAAAAAAAACAAAAAAAAAAAAAAAAAAAAACACTAATGCAAGTGAAATTATTCAGTTTTCAGAATTAAAATTTGGGACATATATCTTACTATGGAATCACAAACATATTTATTTTTTATACAATATGTATTTTTAAAAAGAAAATTTGTAATTTCTTCCCATACAAAGTTATGTACTTGTAAATAATTCAAATTTTACAGCTATATATATACAGGCTATCTATAAATTAGTTGGGCAATGGGCTCAAATAGATCTATATAACTCATAATAACTAGGCATAATAAACACTTTTTTTGCATACAGAATGCCATGTTGAACATAAATGAGTTGGTGGATGGGGGGAGAGAATAGTTAATAAAGCTTAGTTATTAAGAGTTATACATATCTATTTGAACTCCAATGTCCAACTAATTTATAGACACCCTGTGTGTTAATGGAATTGGCAATATTTGAGGTTCCACACAAAACTTGTACCAACACATATTTATATGAACACAAATAATGCGGATTGTATACATAGTTTTCAAGAAAAATCTTCTTATAGCAGAGTAAAATTGTGGAGAAATTAATCCCAGAAAAATGTGTGTGGAAGAATATTTTTAGTATTCAAAGTACACGGAAGGCATGATTACAAACAGAAATGCAAATTGGTTCCAGTGATTGCCGTGTGATACAGATTATCATTGTTTTCATAAAAGTCTGAAGTTTTTTTAAGACAACAATGGACAATTCCCGCATTTTTTAAAAACGAATGAAATTGGTAGATATTTATGAAGAATTTCTTTCTGATTCCAAATATTAAAACAAAAGTTCTTTAAAAAAATTAGTTATTTAAATATTAAGAAAAGAAAATGTCCCAAAACCGAGACAAAACTAGTCCGATCAAAACAGTCAACAAAATTCGTGACGTAAAGAGATTCCTGCTTTTCTATGGTTATAGTGAGGTTTCTGCCGAATAGTTATCGTTAAAAGAGTTGGCGTTGATAGACCATTGCCACATTTGGTACAGGTTGGCGTGATTTGCGAGAAACTTGCAAATCTGGTTTCCGCTGCTGCATTTCAAGCCAAGATGTTTGAGATCTCTTTACGTCACGTTCAACGCCAACGAAATGAGTCGTTTTCTCGCCAACCTCTAACAAGGTAATTTTGATCGCAAATTACAAAAAAGAAACAGTGCATTGAGCAGACATTTTTATATTTATGGCCTTTTCGAAACATTTAGAATTGAATAAAAAAATAATAAAAAATGCGGGAATTGTCCATTGAGGACTAGAAATGGAAAACGAAATAAGTACCAAAAAAAATTTTTTTTTTTTTTACGGACAAATTACCATGCTAAACAAACTGGAAAACTCCCAAAGCGCGAACTCCATTAGCAGTAGTTCAAATTCAATCTGGTTCTTAGCCATAGACTTAAGTACCAATGCGAATGTTTTTCATTTTTTTGGCTCTCCTGAAATTTTTTCTTTTTTTGAACTTAGGTCGTTTTCTATTTCTAGTCCTCAATTTTTTTTTAAATTTTTTTTTTGGTAGAAAAAGGGTGTGCCATACCCTTATTTAATGTAATTACAGTATACCTCATAGCTAATAAGTTCCTCCTTCAATATCTACCTATTACGATGCCAATTACTAGTAAACTTATGCAGTTAAACTACAGCAATAACCAAATGCAGCTCACTACATTAGAAAAGCACTCATTAATCTACAGTAGAGGCTTCACAGGCTCAGAATCTGTCCATCATAACACCTTATCTTTACAAAAGTATCATTATTTGTTTTCTATTTGCCATAATGCCTTCAATTTTCATTGTCTCTGAAAAACTAGAGATTTTCAGTAGCTATGATTGGCGTGATTTATGTTGCTACTAGCTGCGTGGTCCCAGTTGACGAGATCCGTCAATGCGTATAAATCTTAATTTTGACGTTTCGTGATCCAGTGTAGTTTCGTTTGCTAAAAGGTTCATTGTTATATGAACAGAGGCTCGCTTCTCTGGCTGAAAGGTTAATTTATGCAAACCCTCTTAATACAACCTGAATAAACAAAATAATTTAACCTTTAAGCCTTTTTCCAGTTCAATACAATTCCCCTCCCTTCCAGAAATACCTGTCCAATTAATACAAAAATGTTTGGCTGTGTACTTCTATTAGTAAACAAGATTATAGCACAGCCACGTGGCGGTAGTTTGGAGAAGGATTTTTCCCTGCATTAAAATTAAAAAAATAAATAAATTAAAACACTAATTAAAATTTTAACATTCTTGCTCTAGGAAGTAAAATTAAAGGTCAAATACTAATTTTGTTTAAAGTTTTAGAGTTATTCCAATAGTGAAAGTTAGTTCCTTTTTAGACCCATAATAGACAGATTCACATTATCTTTGTTTAAGGTATACATATACAATTGAGATGATTTTCTTTAATTTTTAGGTTATAATTTCAAACTTTTTGGCAGTATATCAGAATTAAAAATGATGCATTTTTATATACAAACTTTTGTTTTCCGTCAATTTTTTAATCAGCTAATTGCAATTAAAGTGACTAATTAGGACATTATTAGAACACACATAAATAAACTTGTAATTAACTTAGAGGTATTATTTTTATTGCAAATAAGAGATATTATACTGACGAATGTTCCTATGGAGAATTTTGAATTTGGCTTCAATATTCATTTAATTATAAATTTTTAAATAAAAAGTTTGAAAAAATACATAGTTTTTAACAAAAAATTAAAATTAAAATATGCATAAAAAATGTGTTTATAACAATATATATTAGATTCTCCATAGAAAACGCATTCACAACTATTTTCTACAAAGTAAAATTAGAATTTTGTAAATCGGACCATTTTTTATGAAGTTATGACCGTTGGCGTAAAGTCATATAACACCAAAATGTCATTCTTCAGAAAACGCGTTTAAAGTTTACTGCACTAATGAACGGGATACAAAACAGGTTCACAAAACCTACTGTAATTTAAAAAGTAATTTGAGTCTCAGAAAGAAAATGGTATCATTTTAATGGAAATGAATGCGGGAATATTTTAAAACCAAAAAACAGAAACGCAGACTTGAGTCTAATTTCGCGATTCCTAATGTATATGTATACCTTAATTGATATAGATATTAACGGTGATTGAAATGGGTACAGATATTCATGATCTCATAAAAGTAATCGATGTAATTTTAAATCCTCATCAATAATTAAATTGATTAAAAGAAAATACAGGGTGGTAATAAAGTAAATTTGCCGATATATAGACCTTCAACAGATCGAAATGAGATTCCAGGTATAGTTATTCAGACGTATGAGCTCGAGATTCTGTGAATAACCACAAAATGACACTCACGGTTACGGTTATATTTACAGAAACTTGAAAGTTTTGAATGGCAAAGCCTAAGGAGCGTTGGAACTGTACGTGTATAACAAAAAAAAAAAACGGACACATTAAGCCCACACACAAAAAAAAACTCCAACTCTGCGAACTGTCAACAGAGACACGATCGGAGTTCACGGATGAAATTTGCACATGAAAACTGATAAAATTGCCTATGATGGCATCCATGTGAACTTTGGCCTCTGTCACATGCAAATTTCCCCCGTGCTCCCCGATCGCGTTTTTGTTAGCTGTTCGCAGAGCAGTACTTTTGTGTGCATATCGCGTCCGTTTTTGTGATACACATACCGCTCTTTAGTATTTTCGCATGGGCTGAGTATTTTGCGATTGGAAAAAGTATGTGTTACCATTCGAAAATTTCGAGTTTCTGCAACTATAGCTGTAACCGTGAGTGTCATTTTGTTGCCATTCACAGAATCCCGAACTCATACCTCAGAATAACTAGACCTGAAATCTCATCTCGATTTGTTGAACGGAACGGCCGCTAGAGGTCCATACATCGCCAAAGTTTCTTTATGACCACCCTGTATATTTAAACGATTTATTTCACATATAAAATCGATTTTATTTTAACTTTCATATTTATAAAAAGTTAATTGTTTTCTGAAAGGTATAATGAGTTCCTTAAAATACTTCAAATCATGTCATGCTCTGATATTGACAAAGCAAAAATAAGAGACATACACTCATGTTCATAAATTAAGGATAATTCAGTTTTTCCCTAATAACTTCTCAGTGGAGCAGCATAGACACATGAAATTCACATCAAAGAGACATCTTTATGTAACATAACTATAATTAAAACAACTCACTCGCAAATTGAAATGTAAAGTGTACAGTGGGGGCATATGCATAAGAATGGAGTACCATTAGTGTGCAGTTGTACAGATGCATTTACATTAAAAATCACTCAACACATGGAGTTGATTTTTAGTATGAGATATGATCTCTCCTTTGTTTACTTGGCACTATATTCTCATACTTAACATGAGTTTATTTATGAATTATAGTGACTGAATTGATCGTCTCACATTTTGAACTGTTTCGAGTGATGGAAAGTTCCCAATATATTAAATCTTTACGCAATGCATATCGTAGAAGCGTCCCACACATGTTTGATGAAATTTGGATTGGAGGAGTGATCTGGATTATTTATAGGGGAGATATTCATATTTTTTTAATCATTTATCCAAAGTAAAAGTGGGATAAAATGTGCCATACGTATCAATAAACACGATTGAGAAACTGATATTTTACAATTAAATAATTGTCTAGATCAAGTTAAGGGGAGTTTAAACCTTTTGAAGCCAACAAAAACAGCTTTTTTTGCGTTATGTTCAATATACTTTAAAGTAAAATATACTTTATATTTTTAATTGTAATTTTGTATACGATACAATGCTTATTTTCTTCTTGAAAAACAATAACTATTTTACACATAAATATATATTTTTTTAAAGTTATCAGGTGAAACGTAACGATGAAAAATTTAGAAAAAAATTTTTTGAACATAAATTACCACAAGATATTTTATTAAGTTTCTGGAATAAACTCAATATTATTATTGGAAATTAAAGCTAATTTATGTGTTTATTCTCAAAAGCAGAATTATTCTTTTATACAATATAAAAATATTTTTATGTAAAAAATAACTTTAAAATTTAAATTTTAAATATTTTTTCTAACTATAAATGGCGTTTTATAAAAAACTTGTCATCTATATTCTTATTTCCTGCTTCAGAGAATGTAAAACTATCACATGCATATCCATGCATTTTTTTAAAGGGATAGAACAATAAATTTTTTTTTAATGTTGTGGGTAACTTATATTCATAATTTTTTTTTCTAAATTTTCCATCATTACGTTTCACTTGATAACTTTTTAAAAAACATACTTATGCTAAAAATAATTAATGTTTTTCAAGAGAGAAATAAACATTATGCTCCATAAAAAATATCAATTAAAAATACCGAATACTTTTTATTTTAAAGCATATCGAAAATTACGTAAGAAAAGCTCTTTTTGCTGTCGTCAAAAGGTTTAAACTCCCCTTAACGTAATTACAGTGAAAAAGAGGAATTTAATTTTCTTTTGCTCTCTTGGGGAGCTAATTAAACCAACTCAACATATTGCAACCAAAGACCAATTCTTTTTAACATCAGATACTGTTAAGTGAGAGTATCAGTATCATAAGTAATATTGGACATCAGAGGATCTGTAGAAAGGTGGGAACATGATATTTCATGGTAAATGCCAATTCGAGATAACGATTTGGTGGGAAAAGAGTTTTGGTTTTAGGTTCAGTGTGTTGAATTTGTTTAATAAGCTCCCCAAGAGCACAAAAGATAATTAAATTCCCCTTTTTCATTGTAATTACGTTAACTTCATCAAGACAAGTTATTAATTGTGAAATATCAGATTCTAAATTGTGTATATTGATACTTAAGGCGAATTTTATCCCACTTTTGCTTTGAATAAACGATTAAAAAATATAAACATTACACCTATAAGTAAGCCAGATCAGTCCTCTAATCCAAATTTCGTCAAACATGTGTGGAACGCTTCTACAATATGCATTGTATAAATATTTAATGTATTGGGAACTTTCCATCACTTGCAAACAGTTCAAAAAGTGGATTGAGCAATTTAGCCACTAGAATTCATCAAGAAACTCATGTTAAGTATTAGAACACAGTGCCAAGTAAACACTGATGACAGGGGAGATTATATCTCATACTAAAAATCAACTCCATGAGTTGCGTGATTTTTAATGTAAATGCATCTGTAAAACTGCACACCAATGTTACTCCATTCTTTTGCATATGCCCCCACTGTACACTTTGTATTTCAATTTCGGATTGAGTTGTTTTAGTTATAGTTATTATGTTGCATAAAAATGTCTCTTTGATGTGAATTTCACGAGTCTATGCTGCTTCACTGAGAAGTTATTAAGGGAAAAACTGAATTATCCTTAATTTATGGACATGAGTGTATATTATTCTTTATATTCTGTGAGCATAATGATTTAAAAAAAATAATGTTTTTTGAACCACCGTAAACATTCCATGTAATTAACATGAAAATATTCCCTAAATATATCGTTGTAAATTGAATCACAAAATATACTAGAACCTTCTGCAGTTCGCGCCTTAAGTCCATTAGCTCTTGTTCTCTTTTCTGCTTTTCCTTTTCATATTCGCTCAGATGGTCCTCTGCCTCAACAGATAATTCTACTATATCTTCATCCAGCTTCTGTTTCATTTCTCCCTTGAAAATAAAATGTTTTTATTCCTATTTTTATTTTACTGATATGGACTCTTAACAGAAATTTGATGCTTAATCGGATTTCATGAATCAAACGTTCTGTAGGACTTTTGAGCAAGACAGAGTACAAGATTCCAGAGTAACTGTCCACAGAATTTGCACTGTGCCATGATTATAGAATCATTATTTGCCAATTCTATTTTGTATCTTCCTTCCTAAATTATGCTAGGTTGCGGGTTCGAGTCCCGTGTTAGGCATGAGTATTTGTAAATGTATGTTGGCTCGTCTAATGATGAATGTTTCGGCGCATTATAGCCCCCGTGTTGCTGACGGCGCCAGATAATCTGAAAACAACCAACCCAAATTATGCTCGAACAATATTTGATTTACCAAATTAACTTGACATTCATTGGGTTCATAAATCAAGGTTTAACACACATTAGGACAATTTGCCATTTAATTTGTAAGATTTGTAAAATAAAAATATTGTTTAAGTACAAGGATGCCTTGAAAAGTAGAAGAGGTTATTTTGAAAAGTGATAGCTACAATCAAACCATTCTTCGTTTAGTTCCTTGTTTTAAATTTTAATATCGAACTAAATTTTATTCCATATGATTGCTATGCAAAAGAGTTATCATATTAAAACATTTTTAGGGTTCATTGAATATATTGATGAAATTGTCATAATTTATAATTTCACTAAATATCTAAATTTTTAAGAAACCAGCTGGCTTATGAAATCATGTGTATTTGAAATGCTTCTGAAACGATTTTTTTTTTAAACAAAAAACAATCACATAAATGTTACAAACTTTACGATATTTCAGTCATATAGTTTGTCCATCTTTCACCTTGTCTTTGATGACTCTTTTCATCCTTGAGATGTCCGCATTCACTTGATCCACTTGTCGAGCAATCTCCTCTGTCCTTTCTTCAAGAAGTTTAAACTCGTTCTGCTTTCTTTTCATCTCACCGTCTAAAAATCGACCAGGTTCTTTCTCTTGCGCCAGCTGCAAAAATACTTCAAGTTGGATTTTGACAGTTACCGTGACTAAAATATCTTCTACTCACATGTGGTCACACCTTATGAAAAGAGCTTTTGTGATACAAGATACTACATAAATGGTGATTTTACTAACACTAATGAGTTTTTTTTTTTTTTTTTTAGATGTCAAATAAAAAAAAATTAGGAGCAAAAATTTAATCGAGTATGGTACGTCGACAATTGTTGACAACGAAATAGTCATGACAACAACAAATGAATTTTTCCACTGAGGCAATGATGTCACAGTTTTTAAGATGAAAACTACTATTTATTCACTCTTCACGGGCACAAAATTTATTCAAGGACAACAGTGTAATCAGTCTCAAGCTTCAACACAAGCTTCAGTAAGAACAGCTTCAAATACAGCGATTATACAAGCTCTCTCCAGTAAACAAAGCGATCAGCTTTCATCGAAGTCCGAAGTCAATCTGAAAACTTTCCCGATCTCCGGTCTTTATATACCAGGCGCGTGAGAACATTCCCGAAATTTCCAGCCAATTCGTCGAAAAAGAAACATCTCGAAATTTCTCGATTGCTTTAGGTGTTGCCACCTTTTTCTAACTGGTATAATCACCGTTAATAAATAAAATAAAATAAAATAAATTACAATAGAATTTTAAAATAATACGTCACTATTTACATTATATACAGACAATTTGTGCAACAGTATTTTCCAGTAAATTTGTTTAGCGCCAATATTAGTGGCAAATGGTTTTCTAAAGTTGTAAGTACAAATCTGATATTTATTGGAACCAAGAATTTTGAGAAATTCTCGATGAATGTGTTTTTCACTTAACTCGCCTACACTTATAATTTGACTTATAGAACATACTTACAGATTTTGTAGTTTATGCTATACGAGTTTACCATAGATTTTCAATTCAATTTTCTGATACTTTCAGTTTCATTTCGGAACGAAAAGTCATCTCAACTAGAATGTTAATTTTAAATATTGCTCGATGTCTTAAGGCATATGTTGTTTCAAAATATAGATTTCATATGGAAGAATGGACTAATAGAGTCTTACTTTCACAATCCACATAGTTTACAAGTTAAAATGGGTTTAAAGGTTCACATACAACGATTTTCATCCATCCAATCGTTAAATTCACTTATTCAAACTATACTAAACTTGAACTTAACTAGACATCACTAGGTAGATCGTCACAGTGCTCATAGGCAATTTATCCATTTTGGAGGTGTGAAAGCATAATGTTCATCAAACCATATAGACTTTTGTTCGACAAACGGGATGGACAGGAATACTGTATCACCGCATTCCCTTTTCATTCTTCTCCCGTCCCACAAGAAAAAATCACGGTAGGAAACTCAGCCCAGCAACCCTGTAGAGAATAAAAGGCTATAAGGTTTGGCGAGAATTATGTCTTCACTCCGCTAAAATGGATTAATTGCCTATGAGCACGGTGAAGATCTATCGTCTAGTGATGTCAAGTTAAGTTGGAGTTTAGTATTGTTACGAATTTTTGTACATTTGTAAATATTTCGTAGTGTTAATTTTGTAAATAGTAAAATTTATGTACATTTCGCATAAGGCAGTGCAATAGTTCGTCGTTAGTTTGCTTCCCCGCAATGTGGGTCTCAGTGCTTGATAACGGGTTTTACAGAGGTAACGCTGGGAAGCGAGTGTTACAAGGAGCAGGGCATTTAACATTATGGTAATGGCAATCTCGCCAAATGTCGCCAAACTTGGCGACTATTTGGCGACATTTTCGGTCCCCATGTACATGTATAGGACTTTTCGACTACGATCTGGAAAGTTCTCCAAATATCTACCTCTAGAAATTTCAAGAAGGTTTGATTCCTATATAAGCCGGTCAAGCGAGCGTGGAAGTTAGTTAGTCAGCTGCGTTAGTCAGTGAGTTGTTAGCCGAGTCCATTAGTTGACTGGAATTGCTGATACTGAGTTCCGAAAGCGAACTGTATTGCATTGTCTTTTGCAGCGATTTCAGCAGTTGTGTTGTCAAGTTTTTAACTGCTGTTTTGTGCTCTATTGTTGTGAAAAGAGCTGTATTCTGTCTACTAGAACTACGAGTTCTAAAGTTGTAAGAAATCTGAGAAGAGTTATATTGGAATAAATTTCTGCAACTTTTGATCTGCTTTGGCTTCAAATCTTTCGAACCCTATCCACTCAACAGTATAGTGTATGATTTTGAGGTAGTGAACACTGAAACTTAAAATTGTACCTGTGTATTGGCTTCTTCTATTTTCGTACGAAGCTCCTTCTGCTCTCGCTTATATGAATCCCTTTGATGTTGCTGATTATCCGATTGGTTCGGTTGTTTGCTTTCTAGACCTTTGTAGAAGTCTTCAAGCTCAGTCTCAATCCCTTGACGAATGATCACCTCCTGCAATTCAGGTTGTGGACAAATTAGAGATGACTGTTGGTTACAGTATACAGTGGGTAAAAAAAAAAAGTCTCCTTAAGGAAGCCAAAGTTAGAAATAAATTATGATAATTTCTAATCTTTTGCTTCATATCTTCAGTAACTACTGAAATATGTTTAATTTTATTCTTTAAAATAAATTTATAATAAATGTGTGTTTTTACTAAACGCAGCAAGTACTTAAATTGAAATATTTAGGAGATGTTGATAAGTGCCATGCAAAAAAAGTTTTCGTACGCAATATAAAAAATTAATTCTGACGTCTTCCACAAAAGAATTGCAGTCAATTTTCGAAAGCTGAAGTGTACGCAAGTGTCATGAACACATGATTGCTGCAATTGTTTAATTATAGCTTGTATCTTATCGTCTTAAAATGGAGTTCCTAAATCTATTCGTGAGTTGATGATTCAGTTATGAAATGATGGATTACTTATGCAAAAAATTGGCGAAATCTTTAATGAATTGAAGTCTAGTACAATATATTACTGAAAGACACCGATGTACTTCTAATTTTTGAAGATAGAGATCGATCAGGAAAATTTTCAAAGCTAAAACGCTTGCATAAAAGAAATATCATATTGTAAGGTTCAAGATAATTCGCGAATAAGTGCACCTTAAGTCACACATGGCTCAAAAATTAATAAAAACATTGAAGTGACATCTCAAACGGGGAGAAATGTTACTAAAATAGCGGGTCTGAATGGACTTACGGCCCGTAAGAAGTAGCAGAAAAAAGAGCATCGATTTTACAAAGTCCTTTTTAGTGATGAATTAAAATTAAATATCCAAGGGTCATATAATCGAGTTATGGTCAGGAGAAAACGAAATCAACAAATGTTAACTTATAATTTATGTAGAACTGTCAAACACGGTGGAGGAGACGTTATGGTGTGGGGTTGTATGGAGCTGCTGGTATCGGCAATTTACGTAATGTAGAAGGAAATAAGCATAGGTACGTGTATCTTGAAACTCCAACGCAAAAAATCTTAACCAGTGCACATAAATTGTTACTTAGGAATTATCTTCAATGTGTTTAGCAATTATTAAACCATGTGCGACTTGAGGTGCTCTTATTCGTGGATTATATTGAACCTTACTGTAGGATATTTCTTTTATGCAAGCATTTTAGCTTTGAAAATTTTCCTGATTAATCTTTATCCTGAAAAATATAAAGCACATCGGTGTCTTTGAATAATGTATTGTACTAGACTTCAATTCATTAAAGATTTCGCAAATATTCCTCCTAGATAATCCAACATTTCATAACTGAATCATCAACTCAAGAATAGGTTTAGGAACTCCATTTTAAGACAATTAGTAACAAGCTAAAATTAAACAATTGCTGCTATCATGTCTTCCTAACACTTGCGTACACTTCAGCTTTGAAAATTTACTGCAAGTCTGTTGCGGAAAACGTCAGAATTAATTTTCATAAGGCGTACTGAAACTTTTCTTTTGCATGGCACTTATCAATATCTCCTAAATATTTCAATTTAAATACTTCCTGCGTTTTGTAAAAACAGACATTTATTATGAACTTATTTTAAAGAATAAAATTAAACTTATTTCAGTAGTTACTGAAGACATGAAGCAAAATATTAGAAATTATGCTAATTTATTTGTAACTTTATCTTCTGTACGGAGGCTTTTTTTACCCACGTTATGTATAATTGTATAAAAAAAGAAACATTCTAATCGGATATTAAGTTAAAGTTGGAGCTTTTAAATCCTTTATATTAACTTCGTTTTTGTATGTTTGTCGATGGCGACGGAATCTGCGGAGGCCTAATTAACCCTCTTGCCGTCATCCAATCGGGCTGAAACTTGGCAGATAGGTTTGATGTCGATGACAATGCATTCTATCAAATTTTGGGGCTGTTACTGTCACTAAAAGATTGCTCTTACGGAATACTAATAAACCAACTTGCCGTCGTCCAATCGCATTAAGAAAGCATTGAATCGACCATTGTTAAAACTCTTTCCTATTGCCAAATTTTTTTAAGTAAGTAAAGTAAGTAAGGTAAGGTAAAGTAAAGTAAGTAAGGTAAGGTAAAGTAAGTAAGGTAAGGTAAAGTAAAGTAAGTAAGGTAAGGTAAAGTAAGTAAGGTAAGATAAAGTAAGTAAGGTAAGGTAAAACAAAGCAATTTAAGCAAAAATAAATAAATAAATAATATTTGGATATGAGAGCATAAATTCACGTTCATTTTTAATAAACAA